>JAFEMH010002280.1:0-358534 GCA_022495995.1 Adenophora triphylla var. japonica | reverse complement strand
AATCAACGAAAACGGAGTCGCCACGCCATTTTAATTTTGAGGGCCAAAACTTTGAAAAAGCCCGAGATCAGAGATTTAGGTTCGGAGGTCATGTTACGCGTCGGGAAGGACGTTAGTGTGCACTGACGCGCCTCGTAAAACGAGTCTTCCAAGCTGAAAATCATTTGTGTGTGTGTGTGTGTGTGTGTTTTGGCCAAAATAAGTTGACACTCAGAAAAGTAAAAATTGGGATATCTTTTTAAGACTTTAAACTGATCCCATGATTTTTTGGAAGATTTTTGGGTTGAGATTTGGTACTCAAAAGACCTTTTGAAGTTGAGAGCCATTTCTACCAGAATGAAAAAGGCAGTGGACCTTTGATTTTGAAAGGGATTCAAGGGTCTTAAAACTTCATAATCTGGATAAACTCAGAGAATAAAAGTTGTTCTAGACACCTTAAATAAGGTTTGTGCGAAGGAATTTTCCATTTTGGAGAAGATTTGAGGGGTCAAAACCTTCTGGAAACCTCAGATATGAGATCTGGATTCCCAGAAGCTAATGAACTAGCCTCTGAAAGAAAATTTGAAAAGAGGAGTTTTACTCACCCAAAAAATAAAGTAAAAATATGTCTAGAAAGATCTAGATGTTGGCTACAAAAAGTGTTTTGTAGTCAACACCAAATTCCAAGTTAATCTGTGTCCAAAAATTAAGACAATGGACTGAGGTCTGGGAAAACTGCTACTGGACAGCAACTTCTCAAGAAGGAAAATATGATTTTAAGGAGGGTTTTGCATCCATGCTTGTCCCCATTTCCCTAGGTTTTGGTTAGTGATCACTAGACATTTTAGTGGTGAATCAACTATACCAAACCATCCTTGGGGTACATTAGGACTAAGCATTTCATTTGCTTGGGAAGGGGATTTTTATCCTTTGAAAATGAGATTTTATGCTTGAAAATGGTTTTTAGGGTTTTGAAAATGAGTTTTCTTTGCAAGAAAGTAAGAGAACTTGAAAATAATGTTGATCTTTGTAGAAGATCATCCATGGAGATGGTCTTCCATGGTGATCTTCTTAGATCTAGAGCAAGAAGATGAAAGAACTACATTTTGTAGTTTGAAGATGCATGCATGGATGAGATTTAGGGTTAGGAAGAGGAGAGTTTACCAATCTTCCTTGTGTTCTTGAGTGTTTGGCTTGAGTGTGTGAAAGTGTTTAGGGCTTTAATATGAGAGTGAGTGGATGAGTATGAGTTGGGAAAGATTGGAGAGAAAATGGTGACAATTCAAGTGAATTCTCACTGTTTTCTCTCTATATTTCGCCGTAGGTTCGGTGCAAAATGTGTTATTCCCTTATTTTTGTGACTCGGAGGGCTCAATTTATAGCTCTCTCGAAATTACAAAGATGTCCGCGCGGATGGATCGCTTGGCGTGCACTGTTTCATTAAATGCACTTCACTTTGGACAAGAAGAATATTTCTTTTCAAAATTCAAATTAACAGCTTTTTGTGTTTCCACCATTGCTATTATTTGTGGTTTTCTTCTTTTGTTTTGCTTTTTGAGATTCTTTTTGAGGTTTAACCTTAAATAACAATGCCCATTTTACCCTCACTTTGTTAGAAATGTTAGGATTGTTAGGAATTGTTAGAAATGTTATAACTTTCGTTAATTTTCTAACGAAAATTCTAACAAGCTCAAATTGGAGCACTTACAAGCAGCCCTCGGCGACGGCGTTTTCGAAGGAAGCGGGGTCGTCGATAAGAGTAAGGCTCCATATTTGGCAGATGATCGAAAGTGATCGGGTGGCCGAACCTAGCGATAGGCTACCTACGTATCCCGATTGGGAATCAAGCCGTCGTAGTTCGGGTCTTCGACCCTGGAGATGATGGCGTTTTAGGTGCCTCGAACCCGATGAGCGAGTTACGCTTTGCTGTCGGAAAGAAACTCCTGGGAATAAGAGATGACCATTTTCGGTCTCGATGGTTATCCGATAGGAATGACCATTTTCGGTCCGCTCGGGATGATTGCGATTTAGTGCTTTTCCTAGTGATAGCGTTTTAGGTGCCTCAAACCTTGGAGATGGCGTTTTAGGTGCCTCGAACCTTGAGAGATGGCTTTTTAGGTGCCTCGGACCTTGATGATGGATGGCTTTTTAGGTGCCTCGAACCTTGGTGATGATGGCTTTTAGGCGCCTCGGACCTTAATTTGAAATGGCCTTTCGGTGGACTTTGTCTCCGTCGCCGAAGGATAGGGTGACCGTTTTTGGTCGTTTGGACCTAATGATAGGCTACTACGTATCCCTAGTGGGAATCAAGCCCTTTCGTAGTTCGAGTTTTCACTCGAGATTCCGCGGCTTTTTGGGATTCCAAGTTAACTTTCTTGGGGATTTTGTTAGCCTTTGTTGGGGAAAATCGGGACGTATTTGTCCTGGGAAATTGGTCTTACGTTTGACCGCTTAGTTGGATGATTTTGATGAAAGATCACGGGATCTCGTTATCTTTCTCGAGGAGATCGGACTTACGTTTGTCGCTGTTGGATGATTTTGATGAAAGATACGGGATCTCGTTATCTTTCTCGGGGCACTCGGTCTTACGTTTGAGCTGGGAGATTTTGATGAAAGATACGGGATCCGTTATCTTTCTCGGGAGAATCGGTCTTACGCTTTGACTACCGAAGATTTTGATGAAAGATACGGGATCTCGTTATCTTTCTCGGTGTCGGTCTTACGTTTGACCGCCGGGGTAATTTTGATGAAAGATACCGGGATCTCGTTATCTTTCTCGGGCACTCGGTCTTACGCTTGATCGCTATTCGGGAAGATTTTGATGAAAGATACGGGATCTCGTTATCTTTCTCGGGCAAACCTTGGCCTTACGTTTGACTGATAGGGAAGATTTTGATGAAAGATACGGGATCTCGTTATCTTTCTCGGGCAAGGCCTCGGTCTTACGTTTGGCCTTCTTAGGGGAGATTTTGATGAAAGATACGGGATCCGCTATTCTTTCTCAGGAGAAGATCGGTCTTACGCTTGACTGCTTAGGGAGATTTTGATGAAAGATACGGGATCCATTATATTTCTCGAGGAGATCGGTCTTACGTTTATTGATCGCAGTTGGATGATTTTGATGAAAGATACGGGATCTCGTTATCTTTCTCAGGAAGATCGGACTTGCGTTGACTATTGTTGGATGATTTTGATGAAAGATACGGATCTCGTTATCTTTCTCGGGGCACTCGGTCTTACGTTTGATCGCCGGGAAGATTTTGATGAAAGATACGGGATCTCGTTATCTTTCTCGGGCACTCGGTCTTATGCTTCGATCGCCGGTGGGGAGATTTTGATGAAAGATACGGGATCCGTTATCTTTCTCGGGCACTCGGTCTTACGTTTGATCGCCGGGGATGATTTTGATGAAAGATACGGGATCTCGTTATCTTTCTCAGGCACTCGGTCTTACGTTTGATCGCCGGATGATTTTGATGAAAGATACGGGATCTCGTTATCTTTCTCGTGGCACTCGGTCTTACGTTTGACCACGGGAAGATTTTGATGAAAGATACGGGATCTCGTTATCTTTCTCAGGCACTGGTCTTACGTTTCGATCACGGGGTAATTTTGATGAAAGATACGGGATCTCGTTATCTTTCTCGGGCACTCGGTCTTACGTTTGACCGCCGGGAATATTTTCTTGACAAGGGGCCGACTTTGGTTATCTTTGGTTAACTCACAAGTCGGGACTGAATTGCAGAGTCCTGGAATTTTAAGGGGCAAAAGGGTCATTTTGACCCTTGCAATCCTATCCGCGCGGATAGGGTTTGAAAACCAGGGGTATTAATTAGGGCCAACGCCCTTTCTCTTCCCCATTCAGTTTTTTTCAAAATTACGAGAACAGAGAGAGAGAGAAACCGCGCGAATCCGCCATTGTTGGCCAAAAGCTTCAAAAATCTTCCGATTTCTTCGATTTTTTGAGCAATGGAACACGGGAAGGCGCTTTTCAAGGTCAAGGACGTGGCCCGGTAGCGGAGAGGCGATTGGAGCTCGTCCGGATGAGGAGGCATTACAATCTTTCGCAATCGGTTATGGAGGAGCATTACCCCGATGCTGGGCAACATTGGGCTTGATTCGAATCTCCGAACGGTATACTTTGAAACCCTTTGATCCCTTTGTTGATTTCTTGTTTGAAATTTGAATTTTAGGTGATTTTTGAATTTTTTTTTTTTGAAATTGAATATTGCATGTTCATTGTCTTTGAATCTTGATGATTATGTGAGTAACCCAAAATGTGCATTTTGCTTGGGAAAAGAATTGGCATTTTCGCCATTTTTTTTTTTTTTTTTTAATTCGAAAATTGCATGTGAAAATTCGAAAATTGTGATTTTTTTTTTTGAAATTGAATATTGCATTTTGATGATGATGATTTTTTTTTTTTTGAAATTGGATATTGATATTTGATAAATGATGCAATGCATGCATTTTGCTTGGAAAGAATGGGCGTTTTGTCGATATGAAATGTATGTATGTTTAGGATTTTTTTTTTTGAAAAGTGGGACGGATTTTTCCTCCCGTTGCATGTAAGATGGATGATATGCATGTATGCAATTTTTTTTTTTTTGAGATGATGGATGGTATGCATGTTATTTTATGAAAATGGGACGGAGTTTTTACTTCCGTAGGAATGCATCTTTTTTTTTTTTTTGATGAATGCATTGGGACTTGCTGAAAACTGTTTTCTTTTATGCGAGAAAAATGGGGCTATGCTCATTGTATGCTGTTATGCTGTCGAAATTTCTTTTTTTTTTTTTAATGTAAATGCAAATGCAATCTTTTTGACATTTTCTCTTTTTTTTTTTTACAGGGCGGAAACCGTTTTGTGACGGAGCAACAACAAAATGAAGACTCGAGGATCGTGGAGTCCGTAGTTGACTTGTGGGATCGGCTTCCGGATGCGGGCCGAGGAGCTTTGCCGAGTCCGAGACAGATTGTTGTCGAGACGGGGCTCGGGAGTTTGTTGAGTGCTTCGAGGGGACCGGTCAAGTTCCCTAAGAGCAAGGGCTTGATGTTTGCTCGGCGCAAAGATCGTGGGACGCGACCCACACCTTCCACTTCTTCCGGGGCGAGGCTACGGTTACGCCTCCGATTACGCTGCGATCACGGGCCTGTCCTTTAATGGACGCAAAGATTGAGTGGCGGGACGGCTACAGCCGATGCCGATCTCGCAGCTCTTCGGGATTTTCCCCTATTCCCAAAAAGGGGATGGGGATGGAGTATGCCGTGGTCTACGGGAAGATTGTGGAGACCATTGTGAGTTACGAGGCCGGGAGGAGAGGATAGGCGCCGATCGATTGTCGGGCCTTCTTGTGGTTTGCTTTTTTCGAGCACCCTCTTGGGCATGCCGAGGGGACGGCAGCCTTTGCCTCACGAGGTCCTTGGGAGGACATGGAGACGCCTAGGAGATGTCTCGTGGGGAGAGGCCGGGTCCGGCAGAGCTTTATTTTGCTCTTGATAGGTACACCGGAAGGCCGTGTGAGCTCCTTGTACTCGCTTTGAGTTTGCCCCGGAGGTATAAGCTCTCTTTTTGCTTTCCCTCTTTTTTTTTTGAGCACGCACTTTTCTTTTGCACCGGATTGATTGGATTTTTACCTTCGCAGGTATGGGCGTTGGAGTTTTTCCACGTCACGATGTGGCGGCAGCCGGCGGAGTACGCCGGGCGTATCCGGCCATGCAGCCTTGGTCCAAGCATGCCCGGGAGAAGATAAGCTCCAGGGGGCGTACGACTCTGTGTACGCGGATTGCCTTCCTTCGACGGGAGGCCGAGACAGGATGAGGGGATGATATTCTTCCCCGGGATCGCTTTGAGGTGGCGCAGCCTGAAGGGCGCCGAGATCCGGACTGGGCAATGGAGGATTTTGAGAGGTCCGACTCGCGATGCATATTATCTCGGGAGAGAGGGTGACGCGCGCCAAAGATGGCGTGAATTCGCCTTTGAGGACACCGGTGGAGCCTCCCGCCGATATGATGCACTCCGAGCGATCGGTCCGTGACTGGGATGATTACCGAGCCGCCAAGCACTTCTCGGATTTTGTGGCGATTGAGCCATATGCGACATTCGTCTTGAGGAGGCCGAGGATGCCTCGTGTTCGGATAGGGAGGGGCTTGGGATCCCGCGGTACCCTCGGACGGATTTTTCCTATATCCAGGATGGGGTCCGATTGAGGGTGCAGATCCCTCAGCCCGAGCGACTTCCACGAGCTTTCCGGCCTCGTCCGGGTATGAAGGTATGGCTTTTTACGCTTCTGCCTCTTCCTTTCTTTCTTTTGTTTCATCATCTTTAGCATCACCTCTTTTTTTTTTGACGCTTTTGCTTTTGTGCAGTTTTCGGAGGTGGTCGTCGAGAAGCTGACGAAGCAAGTGATCGGGGCCAAGAGATTCATCAGGAGGATGGTCGCTTGCGGGGCTCCTCAGGCTAGAGCGAGGCGACCACGGCCGGCGCCCGTCGACGGGAGGCTTCCCTATTCGCTCGTAGACTTCCTCGAGACTCCTTTGTCTCCTCTCCTTGATCCCCGCGCGGTGCCGCCTTCGGATCACGTCATTCTCTGGGATCCACACGGCAGTGGACACGTATGGCAGCATGGCGGGTCGTCTTCGTATGTCCAGGAGTCCGACGCCTTCACCTTCGGATACGACTTTTCGCAGATCTCGGCTTGCCCTATCGTAGAGCGTGCGCGGTTGGTCCCGATGAGCCTCTTTCTCGGAGACGAGGACGATTCCGAGCCCGAGATTTTCAGTGGCTCCCGAGGAGGCGGCCCGAGTCGCAAGAGGGGTTTGGGAGACATCGGCGCCGGAGACTCCGATTGATTTTTTTTTTTGAGATTTGAGATTGAGATTTGTTTGTACAGCCTTATGCACATTTTTTTTTTTTTTTTGGATGTAATAATTTAGGATTTTATTTATGTTTGCTTGTTTTTTTTTTTATGCACATTTTTTTTTTTTTTTTTTGGAATGTAATAATTTAGGATTTTATTTATGTTTGCAATGCAATATGAATGCAGTGTTGCATGAGCCTTGGTTTTTTTTTTTTTTTGCAAGGGTGTTTGGTATATGGACTGGTTTGGGGAGGTTTTTTGCAATGTTTCGAGCAACCGGACGGAATATTCCTCTTTGGTGTAGCAACTTGACCGTTGCAAAGATTTTTTTGGAAAGCAATCCTATCCGCGGATGGGACTGCATTCGACACTCGTCCTTAATTTTGGTTCGCACTGGTCTTGCTTTATTTCAAATTCAAATATCCTCTTCAACCTCCAAATTCCAAACACCATTTTCGGGGAGAAAGAGAGAAAACCATGGAAATGGCCAAAAATTCTCCAAAATTGTCCAAAGAAAGGCAAATGTTGTTCTTTGAAAAGTTCAAGGAGTGGTGTAGGGAGATTATGCACGGGAGAAGATCATTCTTTGAAGAAAGGTACAAGATACGATGCTTGTGGTCTCTCAAAGAATTGGTTCCGGATTATGACCTCTTAAGAGCTTCTTCTTCGTTGGGATACTAGAAGGCATGTCTTTTGCCTTTCCTTCAACGAGATTGTTCCGACTGTCGAAGAATTTCGGGCCTTGCTTGGAGGTCCGGAGGTAGAAGAGATAGCGGTTCCCTTGCCCGGAGGGGCTTTTTTTGTTGACAGATTGTGCGTCCTCCTTCATCTTTTCCCGGAGGAAGCGCAAGGTATGATCTGTGGTCCCGATCATTTCGATATTTCCGGTCTTCCTGACAGATTTAGGGGCCTAGGTTTGGTGGATGATGCCTATTGGGATGCCTTTGCACTTGTATGTTTGCACCCCGTTCATGGTCTATTCCTTCGGGATCCGCCATCGATCTCGCCGGATGTTGTCGTTCACCGTCGCCCGGCGTAGATGTCGTTCCTTTGATTTTGGGGGAGACTTTTCATGCTCTCGAGGCATTAGCTACCGGAAGGCGGTATATGCACTGGGGCAGCCTGCCTCTCGACCCCGCGGGGCCGATGGAGCGTTTGGGGGTTCTTCGGGAAACCTCCCGACATGATCGTGCCTCGACTTTTGCCAGAGAGGTGTTGATGTAGATTTTGATGATCGTGGCTCGTGGGAGCGTTGGATGGCGGGTCGCTGATCCGAAGATATCGATGGTCGGTGCCTCATCAAGGTGGAGACTCGCAGAGTGCTTCAGACGGGTCTCCCGTGGTCATGCTTCCGGGCTTTCTCACCCAGCTTCTATATTCCGGCTTTAGTCCCGAGACGCTTTGGCTTGGAGCAGTTCCTTTCGAGGGTTTTGATGATATAGCCACCAGGTGGTGGTGGCTCCTGCTTCTATGGATGATCCCTCGTTGTTTCCATTTCTTTCCCGAAAGATGGAGGTATGATGCCTTTCCTCCTCGGGTCATTCTCAGCGTCCGAGACCGGTGTTCCCGACCACTTGGTACCTGGATTGGTATGAGAGGCATCTCGGGAGAGACTCAGTGGCTATTTTGAGACGGCGTGAGGCCATTGTGGGTGCGGAGGACTCCGATCAAGCTTCGAGAGGAGGAGGGCCGAGGCGAGGGCCAACCCTCATGACAGAGCGGAGACGCCGTGACCGACTATGAGGCTTACGTCAAGAGACAGGAGAGGAGGGCTCCTATGCTACCGCCTAGGTTACAGGAGATGAGGGATGACGCTAGTGGCTACTAAGGCCCCGACAGAGGCCGGTTTGATAGACCCCGTCCCTATACCGTAGCTTGGTAGGAGGAAACACCGACATTTTTCCCGTTCGTAAAAGAAGACTCGAAGGGGGAAGAAGAGGGGAGAGGCCAAGCACGAGTGGCTTGGAGTGACTCGAGGTTTCCGAGTATCCCTTTCTTGTCATGGCACACATTAGTTTGATTATGTATCTTAGTTTTCCTTTAGCAGCTGCCGCTTGTAGGAATGAATCGGGCTTAGACTCATCAAAGAGCTTTTAACTTGTAATGAATATTTGAATTGCTTTAGAGTTTTTCGAGACGCTTTCATGGTCTCGATCAATTGTATTGATGCCAAAGTATGGCTTTTATTTGTGCTTTAGACCGAACCGTTTCCGCCGCCTACGTTCCTCATTTTGAGGAGCTCAGTCTTCGTAGTTCAACCCGGTGAACTCTTTTTTTTTTTTTTTGTTTTTTTGTTGTTTTTTTTTTTTTTTTTTTTTGTTTTTTTTTGTTTTTTTTTTTTTTTTTGGTGCAACCTCGTTTTTACCTAGGCCGCCCTTTTCGGGTTTCTAACCTAGTTGGGTATTACTCTTTAGCACTCTTTTTTTTTTTTTTTTTTTTTTGTTTTACGCGTAGTATCTCGCGCAGCCTTGTCACCATTCACCGGGTGTACAAAGGGATTCCCGTCGAGGTCCGCAAGTTGCATGGCTCCTCCCGAGAAGATCTTCTCGGACGACATATGGCCCGACCCATACAGCTCCCATTTGCCGAGGGGGTTGATACGGACCGGGGCTTTTCTTTCAAAACGAGATCACCTTCTCGGATCTCCCGATGCTTTACTTTCTTGTCGAAGGCTCTAGCCATTCTTCCTTGGTAGGCCCGGATGTGTTCCATGGCCTTCAGTCGGCGTTCGTCTAGTAGGGCCAATTCATCATGGCGACTGGGAGCCATTCGACCTCGTTGATCCGGCTTTCCAAAGAAGATACGGAGCGAGGGTATTTCCAGCTCGATTGGGAGTACGGCTTCCATTCCGTATGTGAGGGCAAAAGGTGTTTCCCAGCTTGCCGTTCGACCGATGTTCTGTAGCCCCAGAGTGCCAGTGTAACTTCTCTGCCAATCTCTCGCCTTGACAGCCATTTTCCTGGATGATATTTTCCAGAGTCTTGTTTGCCGCTTCGACGGCTCCGTTGGTTTGGGGCCCGTAGGGAGATGACTTGTGACGGGTTATTCGGAATTCCGCCAAGAATTTTTCACATTCCCCTTCGAAGTGGGATCCATTATCTCGAGATGATTTCTACTGGCAACCCGTATCCGCACATGATGTTTTCTTTGATGAAGAGGGCAACTTTCTTTGAATTGAGGATTTTGTAGGACTTTGCAGAGCATCCTTTTCGATTCCTTCGAAGAAATCACCAATCTGCGTCTCTTTAGGCTCTTCCGCAGCTCCCAAATTCACACTTGTCAAAATCTCTTCGGCACTTGGGCTCGATTTTCCTCTTCCTGACAACCCGCTTAAAGATTTTTTTTTGTTGTTTGATTTTTTTGTTTAATGTGTCTCGCTTCTTTATCTAATGAATTATTATTAAAAATTTTTTTTTTTATTAATTAATTCATCATTAGTTAAAGTGGCAATCAAGGGATACTCGTAAAGGTTCGTCATTTCATTGAAAACGAAAGGGGATACAAAGGCTTGCTGCACTCGTAGTCTTCGTGCGTAAGGCCATCTGACGACCCTAGAGACTCGATCTTAACAGAGAGAGACCGGGAGGACTTGTCCTAGATTGACACAAAGGGACGGGGACCAATCCAAGCTTGGTGATCATTTCCTCCTTGGTCGCGGACGGCCCGAGAGAGTTTCCCAATTCTTTAGCGGCATCGCTGGTGGCCTCATGACTCTGAACCGTGGCCGTTTTTGTTTTCCTTTCTCAATTGCCGCTATCATCTCTTGGACCGAGCCGAGATCAATCGTGTCCGGCACTGGACTTCTTCTTCGAACAATTGCCGCATAACCGCACCATCCCAATCATCTCGAGGGAAATTCCGTGGCCTTAGCTTTTGGCACCGTCGCAATTCGAATCTGTGCTCGGATCTTCCCGGCGTAGGGAATAGTGGTTGTGAGCTTCTCGAACTGTTCCACTGTGTCGCACGCCCGAAGGTATACTCACTCTTCATGGCAGTGGTAGCCCTGTGTATCTTGGGTAGGTCCAGAACATTCTACGGACCGGGTTAGCCTTGGTTCCTCCGAACTTGTTGAGGTTATCTTGTAGCTTTAGCCATCCCGCCGTAGGAGCGGGCTCGTGATGTTTCCCGGTTGTGTGGGACCCTTTACAAAGTAGTCACCAAATTAGGACCGAAGGGGAGAGATTTAGGGTTGTCGACCGGACCTTTCCCCGTGGCGCCTTCAAATCTTTTTCCTTTTGCAAAGGTCCACCGAGGAGGCCTCATATCCTGTGCCGTGGCGAGTATTCTCGTCCTTTCACCTCGATGAGTTTGTGAGTTCCTTGTTGGTGCTTTCCCTGCACCGAGGCCAGTAGATAGCTCATTTTTCTCATCATTTTCAAGACCGGTGGGATTTTATCCCGAGTGACCGTCGATCTATGTTGCACACTTGGGCCTTGGGAGGCTCGACCGTGAAGCCCGTTAGCATGTGACCTTCCTCGTCATGTTTGATTTCCGTAATAGGTATTCCGCCCGTATCTCGTGCCTTCTAAAGTGACTAAATCTCCGTAAATGGTCGTCGATCCCCATTCGAGACGAATTTCACACACCGGTGGAGGCTTCGAGGCGACCCCTTTGACTTGGTGCAGCCAAGGTCTTCAACAGGCATTGAAAGTAATCGGGATGTCGATAACCCGGAATTCCACAGTATCAATTTCTCGTCCAAACCAGAGGTCTAAAGTAGCAACTCCGAGGACTGCCGGGATGTTGAGTCGTAAGCTTGATCGCGAGAGAAGAAGGCTTCAAGTCTCGTAGTCTTGATATCAAGCAAGCTCATGATCTTTGCCGGAAGAATGTTCATTCCGACCCATTATCAACCAGACCCGAGGGAGGCATCGTTCATCCACTGGACCGTGATGAAGAGAGGCTCATTATGATCAGCCCCAAATTGAGGGAGGTCGAGATCTCGTGAAAGTGATTATGTTCCCGTAATGGATGTTTCCAATTAGCCGTACCACATCATCGGGAGTAGCATCAATAGGCACGAGAGTGCGAGCTGTGCTTTCTTCCAGCTTTCACTATGGGGATAGGACGAAGTGAGTAGAGACCAGAGGGAAATGTTGGCCTCGTGTTTGCTTCAACCGGGTGAGCACGGGATCCTCTTTTTCGTGGTCCTGGAGTTTCACTGCCTTAGCATAGGGCGGCGATCTTCTTTCGGTGCTTGATCTCGTGGCCTTCTTATCTCGCCTTGGGATTTCCTTGGAAAATCTCGCCAGCAGCGGGTCAACAGATTAACTTCCTCATCGCCGTCTCTTGACCGGATTTCTTCAATGCCGCTAGGGTCAATGGGGAGCCCTTTTCGCTATTGGCCACCGGTTCTGACGGAGTCCAGCGACAGCAGGGGCCGAGCCAGACCGGCTCCTTCCCGGGCGGCCCTTATAACCGCTTCCCAAGTCACTGTGCTGGGTTTGGGGTTGTGTTGTTGCCCCTCGATGGCCCACAGAGCTAGGGCGTCCTCCGATTCACTCTCATGGCCGGCCTTGCTCATAGTTATCATGCAACAAGAGTCGCTATTGTCTGGGGCTCGGCGGCTTTTCGATTTCATCCCTTGGATGGCCCACGAGTTGTGGCTATCGCCTCCATCTCATCGTATATTCTTTTTCTTTCGCCTCTTGCAAGTAGGGCAGCCACAGTGAAGGATAGGCAACGTTTCCCTTCGGAGTTTGAGGTAGCGGCTCGATAGATCTCGTGTCCAAATAAGGAGCACCCGGGGTCCATTGTCGGGCACTCGGAGCAATTAGAAAGGCGTCATGTGGATTCATAGGTATGAAGGCCACCGGGGAGACGTTCAGATCGATAACCCTTTTCTGATTGCGTGTGCATTCGCCGTGCTCGAGCGGCCCTGGCCGTGACCCTTACGGTTGTTATGCCATCCGTTCTTGGGAAAGAAGAAAAAGATCCGATAACGTTTACGAATTCTTCATCTTCCGTGGCCGAAGCCCTCCATTCTCGACTGCGTGCTTCAATAAACCCTTTCCATTCACCACAAAGTTCTTATAAGGAACGTTGTGTTCTAGTGATTTCGGATATGTACGGATCCGGGCGCGGGCTTTGCGTCCCTCATCCTCCGGAGTATCCGGGCATTGGCCACAAATGCATCTTACAAGTGACACCTCGTAGGGTCCGTCTCCATTGGTATCCGATCCGCATTTCCCGGCGGTCCTTCGTCGTTGCTTGCCGACAACCAACCATTGTGCCCGGCTCCCATGGGCTCATTTCCGGCATGATTGTTCCGCATTGTTTCCGGATCGGGGCCTCGCTGACTCTTCACTCGCCATCATCATCATCATCGCCGTCATCGGAATCTTCTTCCCATACTACCGGGATTTCGCCGAGAGGGAACGCCGATCAAACCCGTTGGGGGAATATGGGTGCGTGCAACCGCAAAATTGTCATATGTTCCCATTCCCTAAGTGGTAATTGTGACTCGCCTTCTCCTCCCGTAAATTGCGGGGGAAGAGTGAGAGGGGGTGGCACGTATTTGACACTGTGTAGATATAGAAGGAATCCTCCTCTTCCGATTCTTCACTGTTTCCTGGATCATATTCGGCTCTCCCAAAGCCAATTTGCAAAGTGTACTAGCTCCGCACGCTCTTCGGCCTCTTTGCCGATAAGCCCCAAGACATGTGCGCCCGCCGAAAGCTTTCTTGTTCGATTCTTCTCGATTGTTCTAACCATCTTGGTGTAAATGGTTCTTTCATGTTCGAGCGGAACAACCCCAGCTTCTTCGGTATCGGCCTTCCCTTCATCCGAGAAATAGCGGGCCTCGTATTCTTGCAAGGAGTCTCCGACATGAGACCAAGATGGGTTGATTCGCTCGATATCCTCAAGGCCGAGGGGGAATCCGAATTCGTGATCCTCGACGAGGTTGGCCACGGTATTTGGGGACCTTCATCAAGATCTTCATGGTCATGCGAAGATTCTCCGCATTCAATCATATTCACTCGATTATGGTTCCTTGGCAGAGGATTTTTGATCGTGTTAGGCCCTTCTGGGGCCTTCCAACTTTCCTTGCTCTATTAGCCCCCGGATTGCCTTTTTCAGAGTAAAGCACTTGTCGGCCGCCGATGTCCGTGAGCTTGATGAAAAGCACAATACTTTGTAGTATCCACGGGAGCATTCGGATTTCCTCGGGTTGGAAATTCTCCAAAGGCCGCAAAGAAGCCTTCTTTCACCGCCCCCTAAAGATGTCATTCAGTGGGCATTCCCAAAGTTTTCGAGATTTATGACCCGCGGTTTGGGCTCTACTGGTTTCTTGGGAGCAAAAGGAGTCGTGTTATTACATTCCCGTCCCGCATAGTTAATCATCTCTTTGCCTTTAGCAGGAGCAGGGCGGTGTTTGGCAGGAGGAGCCCGATATCTCGTAGGCAGTGCAAGCTGGGTTGCCGATTGTAGGCCTTTTCAAACTTAGCCGCAGAGTTAACCATGGCCCGTAAGTCTCGAGTATGGGAAGTGACCGAGGGAGGCTCTCAGATGTGGTTTCAAGCATGACCGGAAGATGTCCAGCTTGTTCCTCTTCGGAAGGAGGGATGGCCATTTCACCGAGTTTCGTATTCCACCGCTCAGAAGTCCCCAACATTCTCATCAGACGCCGCACCGTTGTTTGTAGGTCAACCCTATTTGTTTCCCATTCCAAGTTGGCCTTATATTTTTCTCGTGAAGGCATTGTAATCTGGTCCCATGTGGCCCCGGCTTCGTGTTTCAAACGGAAGAACCACTTTAAGGCACTCGGACTTCAAGGATAGATCGAAATAGTCGCCCAACCGCTGATTGGTACATCCTTTGGCTTTCATCGCCAAGGTATACGTGTCCAAATGGGTTTTCGGGCATGCGGTCCCATCAAAGAGATCCAGATTAGGCATCACGAATTTGTGGGGCAGAGGAACAATGGAGTCCGGGTCGTAGGCCGGAAGGCGACTTCTTGCGCCGCCCGCCGATCCGTGCTTTCATTTCCTTGTGTTGTTCCATGAACTGTGCCAGATGAGGGTCTTGTGGCGGAACCATGGCATTCAAGCTAGTGGCCGAGCTAGAGAGAGGAGCTACCACCGGAGGCAGATCGGTGGAGGGAACGGCCGATCCGGACGTAGGTGAAAACCTCCGTCCCGGGCCGAGTTACCCTGGGAGCATGAGTAGGAGCCTCGAGCAAAAGGATAGAACTTGCGGCTTGCCGTTGATTTTCAACCGGCAAAGTAGGCGGAGGCAGCCCCGATGTAGCCGGATAACTTGGATTTCCAGAGTGGGGCCCGTAAGTAGGCTTCGAGTGCGGGCCGCCGTCCTGATTGTTGAATTGCATGGCCGCTTGTGGTGAAGGTGTGTAACCCGGGGGTACTGCGGTCCCGGTGATTCGGATGACACCGGATGGAGGCTTGCAACCCATAGAAGTCTCGAGCGAGGAATGGATTTGTGTGAGGAGCAAACGAACTAGTACTGCTCGAGGAGGGGCTCGATCGTGGCCCGTAACCAAGTCCAGGCGGCATTCCGAACCGTGGCCGTTGCCGCGAGGGTCCTGGATTGATCGGTTCCGAACCGAGGAGGGATCCCGATTAGCCGTGGCATTCCGAGATAGCCCCAACCATGAGAAGACATTCCGTACCGATTTTGCCCCCACCGATTTCAGGCCGCTCGGCCGCATGGATCCGGTGGTCTCGTGGTCGGGAGCCGGGCCGTCCCGAAAATCGAGGAGCATGGGTTCTGGGTAGTGGCACCATAGGAGGTGGGTGGCGGCATCCCGGTGTAATCGTGGCGACCGAGAGTGGGGTTGGCATCCTCGTCTTCTTCCACGGTGAAGGTGCCATCCGGATTGAGGCCGGCGGCCGCACCGTGACTCTTAATAGCCTCCATAAGGCTATTTAGCCGTGCTTCCCCGTCGTAACCTCATCTCGTTCTCGCTAACCGATTCCACCGTTGCTCGTCTCGAGGGGTCCCGGAGGCGGAGTGATGTTATCCCCATCATTACCGGGCCGATGCACATTCTCAAACCCGGAGTCGGAACAAACGGTGAAGCCGACGATGCGCTGACTCTTCCCAACCGATCAAACGGTGACCTGCCCGAAACCAAGCTTTGTGTGGAGTCATGGGGGAAAGGACATGAAGGTTCGATGTCTCGGGAATGGAAGGAGGGTAGGTGTTTGGGCTTTAGGCTCATGCAACATGCGCTTATTTGTTCACGTTTACTTAAAACATGTTTTATTAACCTAATCGGTTGGAAAAGATTGCTCTTCTTTTTCGCAAACTACTCGATTCTCGGATCGCTGGGCCCCGTCACTACGTCTATAAGCCCCTCGTATTCCACCTCGTATTTCGACCTCCCAGGGTGGATGCCCCGGGCGAGGGTCCTATAGGGCAAGCGGGTCCCACCGACCGAAAGAAAAACGATCCTAAAAGTCTCGGCGGGTAATCGAGTCTTAACGAGCATTCGATGTAAATTACGGACAAAGCCGACGTCAAAAGTCAAGATCATGTCCGAGGGCTCGACGAAAAGTCGGCATGATTTGGACCGATAAGCGTCCACAATTGATCTTGACTTGTCGTCGCTAAGCCGTAATTAGGCATGGAATATTCATTAATCCTTGATGACTCGTCAATGCCGGGAGTCGTTGTATAATTTGTGCGCCGAGCCGAAGTCAAGGCGCCGGTCAATATCTTGGTCAAAGTCTCGCGGCGGAAAACCGGCGTAACTTCGACCGATTAGGGTCCCCGAAAGATATTGAGTCGGTATGCCGACAAAGGCTTTGAAAGGAAAGGTCTATACACGGACAGTGGCATGACACACTGCATCGTACTAAAAACCAACCGGGTCTCTGACAAAGTGTGTCACTGACAAGTGCATGGTCGACACGAGGCTCCATGGGATGTTTGGGTAGTCCCGTGCTCATCCGAGAGGCGTAATAAGACCAAACGGACCGCGACAAGGATTTCCTGTTAAGGACGTAGTGTGCAAAGTGTACGGTCACGTGCGCGTAGTGTGCAAGGCCTATATTCTTTTTCTGGGTAAAATAGAGATTTTTTTATGAGTCTTAAAAATATGATGCATGATTTATTTTTTTATTTTTTTGAGAATTTTCATCTTCTTTCTTCTTTTTTTTTTTTGAAAATCTTTTTTTTTTTTTTGGATTTTTTTTTATGAGCACATAAGCACGAAAATTCCGACAGCTAGGGACATTATTCCGACACCAAAATTTTGACTTTCTCCGAGGCGGCCAAAACAACATGAAAACTGTGCAAAAATCAACACACACACAAAAATGATTTTCAAAGCCGGGACGGAAGCTTGACCCTCAAAAGCTTTTTTTTTGAAAACGGTGATACCGGTACGTGGGATTGTTAGACCACAATTTATCCCCGACTCGTGTTAGGAGGCGATAACGGGAAGTTTAATGGTTTCCACCAATATACCAAATACCATTTTTTTTTTTTAAAAAAAAGGCTTAGTCCCCAGCGGAGTCGCCACTGTGATGAATGTGTATCCGAAAATTTTCCCATTCTTTGTTTGAAAGAAAAATCAACGAAAACGGAGTCGCCACGCCATTTTAATTTTGAGGGCCAAAACTTTGAAAAAAGCCCGAGATCAGAGATTTAGGTTCGGAGGTCATGTTACGCGTCGGGAAGGACGTTAGTGTGCACCCGACGCGCCTCGTAAAACGAGTCTTCCAAGCTGAAAATCATTTATGTGTGTGTGTGTGTGTGTGTGTTTTTGGCCAAAATAAGTTGAAACTCAGAAAAGTAAAAATTGGGATATCTTTTTAAGACTTTAAACTGATCCCATGATTTTTTGGAAGATTTTTGGATTGAGATTTGGTACTCAAAAGACCTTTTGAAGTTGAGAGCCATTTCTGCCAGAATGAAAAAGGCAGTGGACCTTTGATTTTGAAATGGATTCAAGGGTCTTAAAACTTCATAATCTGAATAGACTCAGAGAATGAAAGTTGTTCTAGACACCTTAAATAAAGTTTGTGCGAAGGAATTTTCCATTTTGGAGAAGATTTGAGGGGTCAAAACCTTCTGGAAACCTCAGATATGAGATCTGGATTCCCAGAAGCTGATGAACTAGCCTCTGAAAGAAAATTTGAAAAGAGGAGTTTTACTCACCCAAAAAATAAAGTAAAAATATGTCTGGAAAGATATGGATGTTGGCTACAAAAAGTGTTTTGTAGTCAACACCAAATTCCAAGTTCATCTGTGTCCAAAAATTATGACCATGGACTGAGGTCTGAGAAAATTGCTACTGGACAGCAACTTCTCAAGAAGGAAAATATGATTTTAAGGGGGGTTTTGCATCCATGCTTGTCCCCATTTCCCTAGGTTTTGGTTAGTGATCACTAGACATTTTAGTGGTGAATCAACTATACCAAACCATCCTTGGGGTACATTAGGACTAAGCATTTCATTTGCTTGGGAAGGGGATTTTTATCCTTTGAAAATGAGATTTTATGCTTGAAAATGGTTTTTAGGGTTTTGAAAATGAGTTTTCTTTGCAAGAAAGTAAGAGAAATTTAAAATAATGTTGATCTTTGTAGAAGATCATCCATGGAGATGGTCTTCCATGGTGATCTTCTTAGATCTAGCAAGAAGATGAAAGAGCTACATTTTGTAGTTTGAAGATGCATGCATGGATGAGATTTAGGGTTAGGAAGAGGAGGGTTTACCAATCTTCCTTATGTTCTTGAGTGTTTGGCTTGAGTGTATGAGTGTTTAGGGCTTTAATATGAGAGTGAGTGGATGAGTATGAGTTGGGAAAGATTGGAGAGAAAATGGTGACAATTCAAGTGAATTCTCACTGTTTTCTCTCTATATTTCGCCAGAGGTTCGGTGCAAAATGTGTTATTCCCTTTTTTTTTGTGACTGGAGGGCTCAATTTATAGCCCTCTGAAAATTACAAAGATGTCCGCGCGGATGGGACTGCTTGGCGTGCACTGTTCATTAAATGCAGCTCCAGCTTTGGACAAGAAGAATATTTCTTTTCAAAATTCAAATTAACAGCCAGTTTTTGTGTTTCCAGCCATTGCTATATTTGGTTTTCTTCTTTTGTTTTGCTTTTTGAGATTCTTTTTGAGGTTTAACCTTAAATAACAATGCCCATTTTACCCTCACTTTGTTAGAAATGTTAGGATTGTTAGGAATTGTTAGAAATGTTATAACTTTCGTTAATTTTCTAACGAAAATTCTAACAAGCTCAAATTGGAGCACTTACAACTGCATCAATGACAAACCGCTGTTGATGCAGACCGCATCAACGACAAACCGCCTTGGATCAAATCTGGCGCCTTAGATTCCTTGGTCAAACTTTCTTGTTCCTCGCTCTTGTTCCATTTTTTGCATGGCACCTTTAAGCCAGGTCTTTTCTGTGCATGTTAAAAAGCCAGGACTTTCTATGTCTGGCCCTACAAGCCAGGACTTTTGCTTCCTTATGCCTGGCCTTACATGCTAGGACTTTTGCTTCCTTATGCCTGGCCCTACAAGCCAGGACTTTTCTAGGCGACAACCTTCCTTGCCTCCCTCTTCAAGCGGCAACCTTCATGGCCACCATCTTCTAGCTTTTCCTTCTTCAGCGGTAAACTTCACGGCCGCCATCTTCAAGCTTTACTTGGCGGCAACCTTCACTTGCCTCCGTCTTCAAGCTTTACTTGGCGGCAACCTTCTGGGGCGACAATTTTCTCTTGTCTTTATCTCCTTTCCAAAAGTTCACACTTGGCGCCATCCAGTGCTTCAATTTGTGCTCCTCGTTTCATGAAACACAAAGTTAACCTTGTTAGACTTTGCCAATTTATTCAACAAATATTGTACAAACATGTCGCTGAGAAATTCCTCACACTTTTCAATAATATGCCAAAATACATCAAGAATATCAAATTTTACATAACTTCTCCCTTTCTAGATCAGGCGACAATCAAAACATACAAATTACAAGAAAATTTATATAACTTTTGTTATTCTAGAACATGCGACAATCAAGCTAGCTGAAACATAAACAAAAAAAGGCGACAACTTCACTGATAAAACCGCTTCAGATGATCAACATTCCATGCATTTTTAAGCTCCTCTCCATCTTTCTTCTTCAACTTATACGTTCCCTCCCTCACGACTTTGGTTACTTGGAATGGGCCCTCCCATTTTTCATTCAGCTTTGTGTATCCCGGCTTTGGCCCTGTGGCCTCCACACTCCTGAGGACCCAATCTCCGACATTGAACGATCTCTTGTTAACCATCTTATCGTGTGCTGCGCTTTCATCTTCTGCTTGTAATTGATCATCCTCATTCTCACCTGAAGCCTCTTCTCGTCAGTCAAATCAAGGTCATTGCAACGCCTTTGCCCATTCCTAACTTCATCATAGTAAGTCACCCTGTAAGTTTGCAGGGCCATCTCAGCTGGCGCTATTGCCTCTGATCCATAAGTAAGCGCAAAGGCGGTTTCTCCAGTTGAGCCCTTTACCGTTGTTCTTACATACCACAAGGCCATTGATAACTCCTCCAACCAGGCTCCACCTCTTCCCTCCAAAATCTTGCATAGGGCGGCTATGATTTGTTTATTTGCCGCCTCAGCCTGCCCATTGCATTGCAGCCTATACACTGCCGACTTCCAATGCTTGACATTCAATCTCGCTCATTCTCGTAAAACTTCTTCCCAAACCGGGTCCCATGATCGTAAACAATAGCCCTTGGCAGCCCATATCTACACCAAATGTTTTCCTGAACAAACTTTATGACATTATCCTCACTGATTGTCGCCAGTGCCTTCGCCTATATCCACTTAGTAAAATAATCCACTGCGACAACCCCGTGCTGACATCCGCCCTTGGCCTACGGGAACGGCCCTATCAAATCAATTCCCCACATATCAAAAGGCCATGTCGCCACAATAGGAGTCTGCTCCATCGCTGGCTGCCTTGGAATGTTACCGTGTCTCTGGCATTTCTCGCATTTCTTGACATAATTTTCAGCGTCTTTCCTCAAACTATGCCAATAATATCCATGGAATAAAACTTTGTCGGCTAGGGTTCTAGCTCCGAGGTGGCCTCCACATACCCCCTCATGAATCTCAAACAACACTTTCTGCACCAGGCTGGGCTCAACACATCTCATAAGCGGCTTTGTAAAAGACTTTATGTACAGAATTCCATCTTGAATTGTGAACCTTGGCAAGGTCACCTTAATCAGCTTGGCCTTTTCCTCCTCTGGTGGCAACTCTCCCTTGTCCAAAAATTCTTTCATCTCAGTCACCCAATTCTTTTCAGCTTCATCAATCTCCATGATTACTGGCCTGTTGATTGCCGGCATGTCAACATACTCCACCATTGGCTCACTAGCCGAACCGTGCATGTCGCCTCCTGCTGATCTGCTCAACGTATCTGCCTGCGAATTTTCAGCTCTATCAATCTGCACCAGCTCCCAAAAACCAAACCCTTTCAAAATATTTCTCGCCATATTACAATACTTCATCAAAACTGGATGCAACACCCTATACTCGCCCTTTACTTGGTTCACAATCAGTTGAGAATCTGAGTGAATGGCAATCTTTATCAACCCAATATCTCTCGCCAAATCAATTCCCGCAATTAACGCCTCATATTTCGCCTGATTGTTTGAAACAGCAAATTTAAATCTCAGCGCCTTCTCGTATTTACACTCTTCATCTGGTGAATCCAACGTGATTCCCGCTCCCCCTTTATCCTTGGCTGATGAACCATCCACATGCAAAATCCAACAAGCTGGCACCCTTTCCTTCTCTTCAATCAAAATCGGCACAACCCTCTTTGTCGCCCTTTTCTTACTTCCCTATTCTACCAACTCCACCTGTGACTTGGTGAATGAAGTTTCTACAATGAAATCAGCCAAAGCTTGCGCCTTTCTCGCCCGGCGAGATTCATACCTTATATCAAACTCAGTCAACTCAATGGACCATTTCAATAATCTTCCCGCCGTGTCAGACTGCTGCAAAATTTTCCTCAAAGTGGCATCAGTCAAAACGACAATGGTGTGCGCCTCAAAATAAGCTCTCAATTTTCTCGCGGCAATCACCAAAGCATATGCCATCTTTTCCGCATTAAAATATCGCCTCGACCTCACTCAGAGCCTTGGAAACATAGTACACTGGCCTCTGAATACTTCCTTCTTATCTCACCAAAACAGCGGCAACCCCATAATCTGAAGCCGCCAAATAAACAAACAATTCTTCTCCCTCTACCGGGATGCACAACAACGACGGCTTTCCCAAATAAGTCTTCATCTGCTCAAAAGCGGCATCACACTCCTCATTCCAAACAAACTTCTTCCCGCCTTTCAAAACTTTGAAGAATGGCAAACACCTTTCCGCCGATCTTGAGATAAATCGCCCCAAAGCAATGATTCTCCCATTCAACCTCTGTATCTCCCGAATTGTCTTCGACGGCGACATATCCAGTAATGCTTGAATCTTCTCTTGGTTGACCTCAATCCCTCTTCTATTCACCAAAAAATCCAAAAACTTTCCCGCATTCACCCCGAATGTGCATTTACTTGGGTTCAACTTCATGGAATTCTTCCTCAAATTATCAAAAGTCTCTGCGAGATCCAACAGATGGTCACTTTCCTTTGTCTTGATCACCGTGTCATCAATGTAAGCTTCAATATTCCTCCTAATCTGCGACTTGAATACCTCGTTCACCATTCTTTGATAAGTCGCTCCGACATTCTTTAATCCAAACGGCATCATCTTATAGCAAAAATTCCCCTTGGGCGTTCTGAAGGCTGTTTTCGCCCTGTCCTCCTTGGCCATTTTAATCTGATGATATCCAGAGTAAGCATCAATGAAACTGAAAACTTTGTGGCCGGCAATCGAATCTACCAACTTATAGATCTTGGGCAAAGGATAACAATCCTTGGGGCATGCCGTATTCAAATCTGTAAAGTCAATGCACATTCTCCATTTCTTGTTCGCCTTCAAAACCGTCACAGGGCAAGCCAGCCAGATAGGATACTGAATCTTTTCGCTTTCAACAACTTATCAACCTCTTCCAAAATTGCCTTCTCCTTTTCTGGTGACAAGTGCCTCACTTTCTGCTTGAACGGCTCAATGTTAGGATCGGCATTTAAACAGTGCATGGCGACGTTTTCATCAATGCCCCTCATATCTTCTGGTTGCCACGCAAACACATCTAAATTTTCCTTCAAAAACTCAACCAAGCAATCTCGCTCGTTCCTTGACAACTGCTTCCCGATCTTGATTCTCTGCTCCGAGAAATAATTGTTGATTTCTACCTCTTCCAATTCTTCGCCTGCCTGGATGTCGGGCTATTCCCTTATTTGCAACGTTTCTACCTCAATTATTTTTCTTTTCTTGCCCTTGGTGACAACCACCTTCCTGGGATCAGCAAAAACATTCCCGGTAGGCCACCCTTCACAATCCTCCACTTCTATTGTCACACAATCTTCCTCTGAATCATCAACAATTTCTTCAACTATCTCTTCAATTCTCGGCTCCGCCATCTGAACAAATTGCACAACCCTAGCATAGCTCAAATTGGGATTCACTTTGACCATTTCCACAACAAAACCCGTCTCGCCTGCGGCTTCCACATCAATCACTTCCTCTCTCGCTTCCCGCACTTCAACTACTTCCATGGCCAAACTCATCTCGCTTGCGACTTCTTGATCAGCCACAAACTCTCCAGGTTCCTGCATTCCAAAATCTCAACTGCTACACTTTCTGGGGCTTCACTTGCCGCTACAACAATCATTGCCATGTTATTCAACATACTTTCCATCACTTCCCAATCAACCTCCTTTGCCACTGCCTCAATCACATTAATCCTCAGCTGGCGAGATTCCGACTTGGTTGTCAACGAACTTGTGCTTGCCGCCTTAGCTTTCTGTATTTCTTTCTTCTTTCTCATCACTGTAATCACCTCGCTTTTCAAACACCCAATGTCATTTGGGGTTGGATACTTTACTCTTTGGTGGGGGATGGACACCACCATCTCGAAGCTCTGCATGAATGGGATCCCCACAATCGCGTTATAAGGGGAAACCAAATCAATCACCATAAATTTAACATTCTCAGATATCGCCAGTCGGCCTTCTCCAATCTCCACTTCCAACATTATAGTGCCCTTTACCTTGACAGTATGATTTATGAACCCTTCCAAAAATCCACTATATGGCACCAATTTTGCTTCTGTATAATTCATTCTTTTGAAAGCCTTATAATATAAAATGTTCCTGCTGGCCCCATAATCCACCAAAACTCTTTGCACAATGTTGTTTCCCGGATAAATAGTTATTATCACCGGCTGGCTCCCATGGCTCTTGGTGACGGCCAATTCTCGCCTGGAAAAGCTGATCACCCTATCCTCACTAGCAGCATACTCAGGGACGTTGAAGCTGTGCGACAAAGTCATGATCTGACTATTAAGCTGAGCCACACTAGGCAAAGGATCCTGAATAACATCAACCAAATTTCTTTCAGGTCTTGCCCCTTGATCTCGCTCTACATTCCTTTCGAGAAACTCCTTCAAATCTCCTCCATCAATCTTCATCTAAATTACTCGCCTCAAATTATAACAATTTTCTGTTGTATGCCCCTTATCCTGGTGATACTCACAAAAACTGTTCTGGTCTCTGGCTCCAATCGTTCCTTCCTTTACGGGGTAAGGCTCCGGCAAATTCACCCTCTTCAGGATCTCGCTGATACTGATGTTCAGCCTATCATACTTAACAATTCTTCTTAGATCACGGCCTCTACTGCGACCTCCACTCCCTCCAGCCTGGCTCCCACCACGGCCTCCTCTATCTACCCTTCTTTCATCCTTCACAACCTCAATTCTCTCCTTACCACTCTTCTTTGCCGCAGATTTTGTCGCAGGCACCACTGCAGCATCATCATTATCACCTCCACAATAGCCTCTAACCCATTCATACAACTCTCCCGCCGTTTCTGGCAACCTCATGCCTAACTCCCGCTTGAAATGCCCTGGCAACAAACTGGCATTATACAGCATGATAATGTTACTCTGCTCAATGTCTAAAATCTGGTTGGCGACTTTCATGAACCTCTCAGTATAGCTTGCAATCCCCTCACCAGCCTTCTGCATGATCCCGCACAACTCCTGTTTTCGGACAGGCTGTGCCCCTGATGCACTGTCTCACCAAAAACTTCCTCTAAAAATCCTGATAGCCAGAAATTGACTCTGAAGGCTGGGCCAGAAACCATTCCAACGCATGATCTGTCAGCGTGCTCGCCAACGCTCTACACAATACAGCTTTACTCTTCGTTAACAGAGACAAAGTCACCTCAAACCCACCAACATGGGTGTTCGCCCTAGTATTCCCAGAATAACTCGACAAGCTAGGCATGCAGAAAGTAGGATCTGGGTTGGCATTCTGAATACTCTTTACAAATGGGGCCAAATAAGAACCCTTTTCTTCCACCGTCTTGCTTCCCGCCTCCAACTCCTTAATCTTCTTAACCATCTCAACCTTCCAGCGATCATCCTCTTCTTTCTTAGCCTTTTCAACCTCGGCGGCCTTCGCAACCTCTGCGGCTTTCTCAGCTTCTGCGGCCTTCTTGTCTCTTTCCTTTTCATTATTTTTATCACTCTTTTCATGTCGCATGCGGTCCCTGTCTCGCGGCGACCTTTCTTCTCGATGCGGCCTTTCTGCATGCCGCGACCTTGATGAATGATGCGACCTTTCATCCCTATACGACCTTTCATCCGAATACTTAGAATGGCTGGGCCGATAAGTCCTGTCTATGGTAGACCCACTATCCAACTCATCCTTCTCATATTCATAATAATAGGATTCTTCTTGCGAGTTTCCAGACTTGTGATACACTTTCTTACTTTTTCCCCCCTCCTCAAACTCTTGATACTTTCTCTTCACAATGGCTCCCTCCGATCTGGCCTTGGCGGCTTCTCGCCTAGGCTCCCTGACCTTCTCCTTGGGCGGCGGCATATCCCTCGCTCGCCTTGGCTCCCTCTTTGCCACACTTTGGCTCGCCGCCTGGTCCCCCTCCGGGCTCTTTCCAGCTGCCCTGCCCAGCAAATTGGGCGGGATCTGAGAAGGCTCCTGCCTCATCTCCCTCAACCTCTTGTTGTTCGCGAGAATCTGCAACAACAAATCATTGTCGGCCCCTATCTGATCTGCCTCCACCCTAACACCATCATTTCTCGAGGGGGCGGGATCCTGCTCTTCGGCTCTTGCCTTAGCTTTATCTGCCCGCGCTCTGGATTCCCACTCCTTACCCTGCCTGACCGTCGATTCAGTCTCCATGGAGTGCACCTCGGCCTCCCTTCCAGACCATGATCTGTTCATACGGGTATCCTTAGGGTTTGGGGTTGCCAGTGTCAGATTCTGGGCAGCTTTTGACGGAACTCCTTTATCTTGACCCATTTCACAACCTTTCTAGGTTTATAACAGGTATACAAACACAGACAAAGCTTACCACAAACAGCAACTAAACTGGCAACAACTGGACCGAGGTTTCTAGGTTTACAAACAAGAACACTAACAGCCCCAACTGGAATAAGCCAAGAACAACAGCAAATACACACAAACCAGCATAACAACAAGCTTAATCGGACCAAACAAAGAAGAAAAAAACAGTCCCGACAACGGAACCAACTGATGTTGCCAAGACAAATTGGTTGCACAGGAACTGGAGCTGAAATAAGGGATACTCCGGCTGTCCTCTTTGAATGATCACCTACACACATGCACAAACGTCAACTAGGCCAGGGGTATCTCCCGCATAACCCCTCCGGTGTGAGAGTAATTTGACAGGTCACAAATAACAACAATGGCTATGGAAACTTTAGAGAGAGAGAGAATGCAGTGAAGATAGAGAGAAGAACTTACAAATGATATTGTTTGAGTTCTTTTATACTCCCATGAAACATGTGCAAGACACATGTTGGGACACTTGTCAATCATCAACAAAGGGAGCCAACCACCCTCAAAGTTAGTGGAATTACACTGTTCAACCTGTCACATCTATTATCAGTGGCGATTATGGTTGGACCCAGGCATGACAGCCTAAGTTTCAACCAAAGCTACCAGTCACGCAAGTCGCTAAAGCGACAACCAAGGGAAAAGCGGCAGTCCTCAGGTCGCCGCCAATCCTAACCTTCTCTCAAGCGAGATTCTTGCCTTTCAGCCCTATTATCTTGAGCCACTAGTAACCAACGTATGCTTCTCGCTTGTCTTTACTCTCTCACGCCGGTCTACTTATGTCGCCTCATTACCTATATCGCCTCATTACTTTGGGCCTACCTTGTTACACACATTAAACGTATTTGGCCCATCTGGCCCATGTTGGGCCTAATTTACTGATCAGGCCCAGATCCATTTTCCATAATCGCATCAAATGTTGAATTTAGCAGCTGACAACATTAAATTCATGATATAATTTGGTTATTAGTCGATGAAATTTTATCAACTAATGCTACATTAGGGTATTTTAATTTAATTTTGTCGAGAAATTAACGATAACCTCAAAGCATAATTTAGATACATTGATTTGTTTATTTTTCGCTTTGATATATATATATATATATATATATATATATATATATATATATATATATATATATATATATATATATATTGTACAATAGATGATTATATAGAAAGATAACATGTACATATGAAATTTTGGTCAAATTCAAGCAATTCAACTTCCAAGGGGAAAATTGGGCACAATGGAATATGACAATGTAAATTCAAGATGTGAAGACAAGAGATTTAACAAGGAAAGCCCTTGAACAACTTGTTCACTGGCATAAAACCTCGGAACAATGGAATATTATTAGTTCGGTGATGGTATAGAAAATGTGTAAGTACAAAGAGTATTGCTAATTGAGTACGTGTGTGTGTGTATACATGTGTTTTCTATTTAAATACAAATGAAGATAACGGTAGCAATAAAGTAAATGTCATCCCTCATATTGAGCCTAGAATCTCGCCAAAAGGTTGATGATGATAGAAATATCCGTTGCCAAGTAAATGTTGTTGAAGACTCCCTTTGACTCGGTCTATAACGCTTGAGGAGTTTCTTTGCAACGGTTCCTATAACATCGCCATGCAATTATGTTGGTAAGGCTCATAATCCATCAGGTTGTTTTACCAAGTTAGTATTCCAAGATGAGACGTTAAGATGCAACATGTTGTTGTAGATCTTTTACCCCGAACAATTGCCCCTGAATTTTTGAAGTGTCCAAAAATGGAAGTTTGAATTTCAAAAATTCTACCTTTAACCGCCTTGTTGCCAAATTTGGGGAAGGCAAAATATTTTGCTTTGTTTAGCGAATCTTCAGGCATGGATGTAGGGCTTGATTCAAGGCGTGGATTAGCACAGAATCCATAAATAAGGATGTTGGGAAGATAAGTCTTCTATATATAAGGGATGATAACTCAGTTTGGTTGTTTGATACGTGTTGGAAACTTCATCGAAGAACTTCTGCCTGCTGAAATATTTTGAGAGTTGTCATTTGGTAAGTTCCTTTTGATATTATACCTGGACTTCTTACTTATGTCGAGATGTTTACTCTTGTTTTCGCAGCCATTCGTTCAAAGCCTAGGTTTGCAGCGAAGGATTTGGTTTCCAAGTATAAAGGGAAGGCTGGTGAAGATATGTCTCCAGTATCCAGATTGGAATTCGGGAATCAATCGGGAGTGAAGAGAAAAAGACAAGGGAGAACGGATGCAAAGGAGACTACACCCAATGAGGATGAGCTCGAGACTAAGGTAGAATATGTCTTTCTTCAACTATTTTTGAACTTGCATCTTGTTTTGATCAAAAAACTTTTACTTAGGCGATAACTGCGGTCAAGATGGTGGTTAACGAGATCAAGTGGTGGAAAGATAAAGCTGACACTTTGCTCATGGATAGAAAGGAATTCGAGGCAAACCTCAAAGTAGCTTTTGATATGGTGAAAGCGAAGGAGGAAGAGATGGAGGAGGCTAGAAGGAAACACGTTAAGGAGATAGAAACCCTTCATGATGAACTAGTGGCTGAAGCTGCTAAATCTGTCTTTGATACTAGGATCGAGATGATCATAGAATATCAAGCTGGTCAACACTCAACTTGGAACTTGGAGGAGGAGTACGCTGCCTTAAAAAGGATTGTTCGTGAAGGGCCTTGTGAGGTGTATTCTAGGAACATGGATAAGATGGAGCAGGTTGGTGAAAACCAGGAAGGAGGGAGAATGGATAAAGGCAAGGGTGTTGCTTTTGATTGAAGGGGTCTTCTTTGCTTTCAAATAATGGATATTTCCTTTTTAGAATGTGAGATGTTACATATATCCACTTGGACATTCTGATGACGTTTCTTTATGTTCAGAAATAATATGTCAAAAAATGGAAAATGCGTTTAGCTTTTCATTCTGATGTCCATTTGGTAACATGTTAATGTCACAACCGATGATTTCAACTTGGGTTAATAATCTTAACTAAGGGCAAGAAGGTAATCAATATGTACTTGACATATTGGCCCACCTACTCCTTAGTTAAAACATGAAAAATGTGCGCCCATGCGAAGGTGTAAATAACCTTAACAACTTGAGAAAGGTGTAAGACCTTTGAACCTTTTAAAAGGAGTGTACCTTTTTCCTTGGGGACAAGTATTGAGTAGGCTTAAATTCGGCCCAGTAAGTTGTGATCTAAAAATGCGTTGTGTAGAGAGTTACCAGTTTCTGATATGTTGAACAACTTGACATATCTTTTGTCTGATTTACCTGAGTTACATAAGTTGCTAATATCGTCTTATCTTGCAAAACAGAAACATGTTAGGGTGGGTGTTAGTATAGCTAACACCTCTCCGATGCTTAAGTCAGTAGAAGTTTGAGATATACTCCCTCCGTCCCAGACCAAGGGTCATCGGGGAGATTTCACGCTTCTTAAGAATTTTTTAAAAAATGAATAAAAGTTAAATAAGGGATAGGGAATAGTAGTTAATGATTGGTTTGTTTGTAAATATATTAACTTTATAAGGGTATAATGAATAGCTTTTTTGTAATATGGGGTAGAAAATAGTAGTTAATGATTGGTTTTTAAATAGAAGAGAGAATGAGTGAGAGGAATAGTAAGTTAATGATTGGTTTTTTTTTGTAAATATGTTAACTTTATTAGGATATAATGACTGGTTTTTTTGTAAATATATGGAGATGATAAGGGTATAAATATATTCAAAAACTTGCCATTTATGGAAAGGAACTCTTGGTCTGGGACGGACCAAAAGGGAAAGTAGAACCCTTGGTCTGGGACGGAGGGAGTATAAATTAAATTGAAAGAACAAAATAAAGTAAAATGAATCATACCTGATCCTTGGAACGAAGACTGATAGGTTCATAACTTACATGAAGTACAACTTGAGGTGGACAGCATTCCATTTCCTTGGAATTCTCACGCCATCTAAGGTTGACAGGCTGTATGCTCCCTTTCCAGCTTCTGCATCAATCAAGTAAGGACCTTCCCACTTAGCTGCAAATTTGCCTGCATTTGGTTCCTTCGTGTTTAGAAAAACCTTCCTTAGGACCATGTCTCCAACTTGAAACCTTCTGACGCGAACATTCTTATTGTACGACTTAGCTATCCTCTGCTGGTAGGCAGCCATCCTGACTTTGGCCATATTCCTGAGCTCATCAATAGTGTCTAAATCTTCTGCGAGGACAAGTTGGTTATCTTCTGGGGTTGCTAAATCATATCTAGCTTTGGGGATTGTGAATTCTATAGGGATAACAGCTTCGGTACCGAACACCAAAGAATATGGCATTTGCTTGGTTATATTCTTAGGGGTGGTTCTATCAGCTCAAAGTACCAAGGGTAGCTCTTTGGCCCATCTTCCCTTCTTTTGATCAAGTTGTTTCTTCAGGTTGTTCATTATCAACTTGTTATTGGATTCGGCCTAGCCATTTGCTTGAGGATGCACTGGTGTAGACATTATCTGTTTGATCCCCCATCTTATGTAGAAATCTTGCATCTTTTTGGTAATAAACTGGGAGCCATTGTCACATATAATCTCGGATGGGACTCCGAATCTACTGATGATGTTCCTCTTTATGAATGATATCACTTCTCTATCCTTGATTTGCATGTAGGCTTCGGCTTCAATCCACTTCGAGAAGTAGTCTGTCATGGCTAACATGAAAACTTTGCCCCTAGGTGCCCTGAGTAGTTTGCCCACTATGTCCATTCCCCATTTCATGAAGGGCAAAGGTGACAAGATGGGATGTAGTGGTTTGGCAGGTTGATACAGGATGTTGCTGTGTCTCTGACATGCGTTGTCTGGACGTACTTGACTGCATCCTGCCGCATGGTTGGCCAATAGTACCCTATTATTAACGCCTTTGTAGATAGCGATTTTCCCCCATCATGGTTGCCACACTCACCGTCATGCAACTCCCTTAGAACTTCTTCAGCTTGTTCCGGTTCTAGGCATCTCAAGTATATACCTGTAAAGGATTTTCTGAACAGGACATTATCTATCAAAATGAATTGAGATACCTTTATTCTGAAGGACAGTGGACTTTTCACATCAACTGGGATTGTGCCATCCTGCAAGTACTGAATTATGGGTAGCGTCCAGGGTGTAGAGTTGTTGATAGGCATGATCACGGCATCGGGCTGTTCATTAAATTGGCACGCTTCAAGCTGGTCTATGGAGGGATGCATGGCGTGGATGATTGGGATAGTATTGTTCAACATGCTTCTGCAACTTGAACCCAGGTTGGCTAGGGCATCTCCTTCGGTATTTTCCTCTCGTGGGATCTGCTCGAAGACAAAGTCTTCAAATTGCCCAGCTAACAACTTAACATGTTGGAGATAACTTGTCATTTTAACTTGCTTACTGTATACGATCCGTTGAAGTGGTTAACTAGTAACAGGGAATCAGTAAATACATTAATATTCTTAACATTTAAATTTAAAGTAGTAGTTAATCCCATAATGAGGGCCTCATACTCAGCCTCGTTGTTCGTTGCCCTGAACTCACAAGCCACATCTTGAGGAATGAGGTCTCCTTTAAGAGACTTTAGGACGATTCCCAAACAAGTGCCCCTAGCATTTGAAGACCCGTCCGTGTATAGCGTTCAGTGTCTAGGAGAGTCAAGGCCTTCAAGTTATTGGACTTTGAGTTCAACTTCAGGCTGCAAACTGGGACTGAAATCTGCTACAAAGTCTGCCAAAGCTTGTGACTTGATGGGAGTCCTTGCTTCATATTGTAGTCATAAGTACTAAGTTGTACGGACCATTTAGCCATCCTACCTGACATCTCAGGCTTTCTCATCACGCTTCAGATAGGATAGTTAGTCTTGACAATAATAACATAGGTTTCAAAGTGATGGCGTAATTTTATAGAAGCAGTGATTAAAGCAAGTATTAATTTTTCAAGATGAGAATACCTGGTTTCAGCATCAAGTAGAGACTTACTTACGTAGTAAACGGGATGTTGTGTACCATCTTGCTCTCTAGCCAAGACTGCGCTGACTGCAGTTTTAGATACCATGAGGTAGAGGAGCAGTGGTTCCCCTTGCTTCGGTTTGGACAGTAACGACGGGGTTGTGAGGTATTCTTTAAGTTGAACGAAGGCCGCTTCGTGTTCACTGGTCGACTGGAACAACTTGTTTTTTTGGAGCACCTCATAGAACAACCTGCATTTGTCAGAAGATTTGGAGATGAACCGGTTAAGGGTTGCCACCCTGCCTATAAGCCGATGTACGTCTTTCACGATTCTAGGTGACTCCAAGTTGATAATAGCTTTGAACTGTTCAGGACTTGCTTCAGTGCCCCTCTTGGTCACCATATAACCGAGGAATTTGCCAGCCTTGACTCCAAAGTAGCACTTTGATGGATTAAGCTTCATGTTGAAAGCTTCCAAGATGTCAAATGCTTCACTGAGATGTTCAACATGATCTTTAATGTGCTTCGACTTCACTACCATGTCGTCGATATAGACCTCCATGGTTTTTCCAAGTTGATCTTTGAACATCTTGTTCACCAACCTTTGATAAGTCTCACCTACATTTTTTAGCCCGGATGGCATAGCAATATAACAGTATATACCTTTGGGAGTAATAAAAACAGTGTCCTCTAGGTCTGAAGGTTCCATTTGGATCTGTTGATATCCTGAAGAAGCCTCCATGAAGGTCAGGATGTCGTGACCAGCCGTGGCATCCACCAGAGAATTGATACGAGGCAAAGGGAAGGGGTCTTTCGGGCATGCTCGGTTTAGGTCTTTGAAATCCACACATACCCGCCATTTGCCGTTCTTCTTTTCGACGACTACCACATTGGCCAACCACCTTGGGTAATCAATTTCCCTAATCATCTTGGCCTTCAATAGCCGAGCAACTTCTTCCTTTATAATCTGGTTGTGCTCATATGCGAACTTCCTTCTCTTCTGATGGACGGGTTTGACATTAGGATCAACATTCAACTTGTGAGTGATGATATCTTTGCTAATCCCTGTCATGTCCTCGTGTTTCCAGGCAAAACAACTAGCTCTGGTCCTCAAGAACTCTACTATACTATTCTCAACTTCAGGAGGGATATCAGCCCCCAACAATACCTTGACATCGGGTCTGGAGGGGTCAAGCTGAACTTCTTTAATGTCACTTTCGGCCACTTCCAAGGCATCCCATGCCTTTTTCTTTAATTGCTATGCCTTCCTGGGGACTCTTGTTGCTTTCATTGACACCTTGTAACATTCTTTTGCTGTCTGCTGATCTTCCTTTACCTTGACGACCCCCAACGTGTGGGCAACTTGATACATTGGTGGTAAGTTGATGGAATTGCCTTCATGTTGTGAATCCAGGGTCTTCCCAGTATGATGTTGTAAGATAACTTCCATTCGATGGCGCAGAATTTCTCCATGGAATTCACTCCTTCCACATAAACGGGCAACTTGATTTCCCCGAAGGTATGCTTGGTCTCTCCACTGAACCCAACTAGAACGGACGAACTTCGAGTAACGTGCTCGAGCGGGATGTCCATACTTGCCAAACTGTCAGTGATCACGATGTTGACGGAGCTTCCGTTATCAATCAGGATGCGATTCACCAAGCAGTTGGCTACTTGTAGGGTTACAACAAGTGCATCATGATGTTGATCCAAGATGTCACCCTAGTCATCTTCATCGAACGTGATTTCTTGGGCACTATCCTTCACTGATGGTCTTGCTGGTAGGTTCAACATGTCTTCCTTTGATTTCGAAGCATGGCTCTTGGTGGCTGAGTAGGAAATACCGCATATATCTGATCCTCCACTGATCATGTTGACCACCTTGGTTGGGACTGGAGGAGTTGGTGGATTCTCAGCCTGTTTCTCCTAGTTGTCATTTCATCCATGCTGCTTGCCGAGTAGATCCTTGAGAAACCCCTTAGATAAGAGGTGGCTGATTTCCTTCCTTAGGGCAATGCAATTCTCGGTGGTATGCCCAAATTCTTCGTGGTGGGCACACCTTTTGTACTTGTCTTTCCAATCAGAGGGCTTGTCAGACTTCTTAGGCCACCTTTCTTTCTCACCCAGGTTGTCCTTGGCGTGTATAACTCCTGCAATATCAACAGAGAAACAGTAGTCATCTATTTTTGGATAGTGTAATTCATCCTCGTCACCATTATCACTAACAGTATTAATACTAGAGTGGTCAAGTTTAGAGTAGGGTTTTCCCCTATTGGATTTAGAATGGGATGTTTCCATCTTGCCACCCGAATTTTCAGGAGTGACGGTCCTCTTGGCTGCTTTCTCTTGCATCAACTTGTCTTCTTCCAACCTGATGAATTTTATAGTCCTCGTTCTGACTTCTTCCAGTCTTCTACATGGATTCATTACTAGTTCCTCATAATAAGGGGAATCTTTCTTAAGTCTCATCCTGAAGGCCTCTGTTGCAGTAGACATATCCATGTTGGGGATATCAACAGCTTCTTTATTAAACCTGATCAAGTAGTCCTTCAAGGATTCATCAGGTTGTTGGACTATCCTATACAGATCACTAGTTAGCTTCTCAAAGATCCTGTTGCAAGAAAATTGATTAGTAAACATATTAATGAGTTGAGCATAATATCCAATAGAGCCTAGAGGCTGGTTGATGAGCCAACACAAGGCTGCCCCGGTCAAGGTGGAACCGAATCCCCTGCAAAGGAAGGCTTCCTTGAATTGCAAGGGGATGTGAATCATGTCCATCTTTTCCTGGTACAAGGCAATGTGCTCCAGTGGATCGGTTGTCCCATCATATTACTTCATGTGAGAAACGGTGAACTTTTTTGGTATCACCATGTTGGCAATGGCTGGGCTAAAGCGTGACTCATTATAACATGTTTGTAGAAGCTTGGTGGTACGGTAGGGTAATCCCAGGCACGTTCATCACCATCTCCCTCAATTCTTGTAACTGCCTATTCACTGTATTTCCTGCATCGGGGTTAGCAGCAGCATAAAAGGTATTAACACTCCCTGTTGGTCCTTGAATGGGTGTTACAAATGTTGCTGCAGTGGACTGGCCAGCTTCAGGATTGGTGGCCACTCTATCAGTGGTAGCACTAACCATTTCGGTATGAATCCCACATTATCGGTTAATGTCCCTGTATCCCTATCAAAGTCGAGCCTCCTTGGTTGGATTGGGGATAACATGCTGGAGCCCATGTTGGGATTTACATCCTGAAATGTTCCAGGTGCTACAATCTGGCGTGCCTCGGACGACCCGATTGAAGAGCAGATACTTCACGTTGCAACCTGGTAACATTGTTCATTAACATAGTGGAAGTGTCGGTCTGCAACATCACATGGCGCCTCAATTCAGCCATTGTATCTGTCAGGCTCGATATGACGTCTGCTGGAATCCCTTGAGTAGGTGCACCTGATCCTTGACCCTGGATTGTACTGGTGATGGGACCAACATTTTGTGCCGAAGTTGTTACTCCGGTGGTGGTTCCCACTGAAGTCGTAGTAGATGACATTCCGATAGACATCTTGAGTATTTTCAATTAATCAAAAGACCAATGTTCCCACAGACGGCGCCAAACTATTTTGGTCAAAATCAATCAATTCAACTTTCAAGGGGAAAATTAGGCACAATGGAATATGATGATGTAAATTCAAGATGTGAAGACATGAGATTTAACGAGGAAATCCCTTGAATAACTTGTTCGCCGTCATAAAACCTCGGAACAATGAAATATTATTAGTTCGGTGATGGTAGAGAGAATGTGTAAGTACAAAGAGTATTGCTAATTGAATACGTGTGTGTGTGTGTATACATGTGTTTTCTATTTAAATACAAATGAAGATAACGATAGCAACAAAGTAAATGTCATCCCTCATATTGCGCCTAGAATCTCGCCAAAAGGTTGATGATGATAGAAATATCCGTTGCCAAGTAAATGTTGTTGAAGACTCCCTTTGACTCGATCTATAACGCTTGAGGAGTTTCTCTGCAACGATTCCTATAACATCGCCATGCAATTATGTTGGTAAGGCTCATAATCCATCAGGTTGTTTTACCAAGTTATTATTTCAAGATGAGACGTTAAGATGCAACATGTTGCTGTAGATCTTTTACCCCAAACAATATGTCCATCTGGTGTTGTGCCTTGAAGATCACAAGAAATGGACTTTGCAAGTTGGTTTATTTTGGTGGAATTGCTAGGAAGACAACTCAAACCAAAAGCTCTACATAACTTACTAAAACTCACGAACATTCGAGGCCCAAAATAAAATGCGTTATAAATCCAGCACCCATTTGACCCACTCTTATACCTTAGGTATAAGAGTTAACTGATTAAAAAAATTAAAAATTAAAAAATATTTTTTTCTTTTTTCTTTTTTCTTTTTTTTTGTTTTACACCTTAGTTATAAAGAGCCGACTATTTAATAAAATATGAGATTTTTATTAGTTTTTAAAGAAAATGTGAAAAATTGTAAAAAAAAAAAGAAAAGAAATTACTCTTATACTTAAGGTATAAGGTTAATTATAGTTTTATATCTTATTTATAAGAGCGAGCTGATAAGAGCATGAATTTTTATGAAATTTGCAATATGCTATAAACTTTTATAGGTTTTTGATATGGCTGGCTGAGAGTCCATGAGGTCTGAAGCTTGAAGACATTCCCCAATCAAGACTAAGGCATATTTGTTTGCTTTTAATAATGAATAAGTTTTAATGAGTTTTAAAGGTTATTTTTACCCTACAAAATTCATTCAGACTTATTCATTAAATCCCTCCGTCCCGTCCGAAGCTTTACCTTTCATCCAAATGAAATTCCAGTAGAAGCTTCACCTTTCCTAAAATGGTAATAAATGTGGGCCTCATTTGTCAACCCCACTCACTTTTTTCTTTCACATACTTAAATTGTGGGGTCTACTTGTCATATTCACTAACGTTTCTCCCTCACATATTTAAATTGTGAGCCCCACTTATTATATCCACTCACTACTTTTCTCTCACAACTCTTCTTCCACTCATCACTTTCTTAATTTACGTTTTTCATCAAAATGGTGAAACATCATCAAGTGGGACGGAGGAGTACACCCTAACTCAACATGACCTATGCAACGATCGGTTAGGATGAGGTCACAAATTTTTTATATTGAATGATTGTAATTTATTTGGTGCCATAGGATTTTCATTAAATTATATATATATATATATATATATATATATATATATATATATATATATATATATATATATATATATATATATATATGATGCTGCAGGAAACGTGTTGATCAGCCTACGACCAGCAACTAGGTTGATTCACTAGCTTTGATTGACCTGAAACAAGGAACCCACGATTAGTCGGAATGGTCTCCGGCGAAGACCCTCGGGCGTGAGAGTAAGTATGGTATTTAGAACTGATAAATTATAATGAACATAAGTATTCAAAATAACAAATAGAAATTACCTCAAAACCGTTGATATTGTGAAGTATTTATAGGCTTTGATATGTGTTATAATTGCAGTAGGATTGTATGAAATCCCTAGAATCACGAATTAGATTTGTACAAGAGATCGTGTCCATATATAACTCCTGATTTGTATGGAGTCTGTTATGGAAAAAAATATAGATGCGTTATGACTCTGTAAGTCGACGTACGCCTTGTAGGTCGAGGTCGCCTGCGTGGATCTGGGTCGACCTGATTGAATGATATAGCCAGGTAACATCCGCATAAGATATGGATCGCATGTCGGACAAAGATAGGTCGGGACCAAGGAGGTCGGACAATGAGTTAGGTCGACTGATCTTGGCTGATGGGCCTTGGGCCTTTGTAATAATTGGGACGATCCACTAAGAATGTGGTGGCAATGATGTACATAAATTTGAGCTTGCTCGCTGGGCCTAGCCCGTAACATTTATTCCGTTCAGTGGCCCCCAACTTTCTGAGTTGACTTTGTCGACTTGGAAGTTATAAGAATTTTGATGTAGATTTGAGTAGATCACAGGTAGATGCTCGAACTGATAGGTAGTCGACACTGATGACGTGGCTCAATCTTGATCGTTAACTGATTTGACGGCCAGATTCGTTAAAGAGACGTAATCCCGTAATGATTGCTCCGTTTGACGCTTGGACAACCGCATTGGGAACCGTTCGAAGCATTAACTATGAAGGAACCGTTTGAAACCCCAATCTTTTCCAATTCAATTTAGGAAAGATATAAAAAGAAAAAACCTTCTCCTTTTCAAACTTTTACCATTCTTAAGTCTTGGATATCTCAGCAAGAACAGCAACACAGCAACTGGAATTCTCAGCGTAGCCTGATCATCGCTTCTTCGTCAAATCAAACAAGGTACCCTTCTATTTCCTTGTTATTAGGTTTAATTTCTGCTTTCTCTTTCAATTCCGCCATTGCTAGGACCTTTAGCTGAGAATCAGGGGCTTGGTATGGGTACTATACCGTTAATCATAGAATATATAAACACGTAGGGGGCGTAATGAAGGAGATGACCATGGATCAGTGTGCGTCCATCTTGACCAGGTGGGGCTTGAACTTTAGTGAGATAGACCTTCCAGTAGGAGAAAGTTTGAGTGACTTTGATGTAGGTTGCTCAACCATTTGGTCATGTTCTATGTTAGGGATCCCAATAAACCTTCCTTCCTTAGAAATAGAAAGGGATTTCCAGGGGAATCTAGGTCGCCCCTAAGTAGATCGTTTGAGTCTGAATGTAGGACTGATTCCACTGTTTCTTCTTCTGTAGATATGGCAGATCAAGGATGAGCTACTGCTTCTACTTCGTCGAGCCCGAGGATTGTGAATGCTTTTGACTCCTCTGTTGCACAAGGGAGAAATGAGAGGGGTTATGTGGCCCCCAAGCCACTTTCTAGGAAGAAAGGATCTGCATCCCAACTGACCATTCTTTATGGCTTCTGTGAGGTCAACAAAGATGAGTTCAGGCTTATTCATTACCCAAAGAAGGAGTTCATGAGCCTATTTGGGTCGAATTACATCATTGATCCCACTAAGGTAGCCTTCTTTTATGGGCAATTCGAAATTTGGACTTAGACTTCCCTTGGACCCCTTTGTTAACGAGTTTAAGGAGTGCATGAACGCCCTACCTCTTCAATTAGGAGCAAATACTTGTAGAGTTTTGGTGTGTTTTGCCATGGTTTGTAGATTTCTAGGTTTTGAGCCTTGCCTCCATGTATTTAGGATGATTTTCAAGATCACAATAGATAAGTCGACCATGGGGATTAGTACCCCCTCCAGACCTCATGCCCCAAAGCTGTTCATAAACCTTCCCAGTAAGGCTTCTGGGTGGAACTCCCACGCTATAGTGGTTGAGAGCAGGAGAGATTGGGAATTCCGTCTTCCCGATGATGAGTCTGATGCAATAAAGGAGCAAGACTACTGGGTGCCAGACTGGAGTGATGCTCTATATAAGAAACTGGTGGAAGTAGCTAGTAAGGGTCCAATCAGTTGGGAGATTTTGGGGACCACTAAGAACAATTATATCCAAGCTGGGATGATGCTAGGAAGTGGTGAGGTAGCTCCCTTGGTCCCAATAGTTAGGAGCTGAAGGTACTCTGATTGGGTTACTCATTAGGGAGATAGATTCAAATTTGAGAATCAGTGCCACGAATGTAAGAGGACCCCAAATTTCTGCAGACTGAATATGGATCACTATGGGGGTTAAGTGTTTACTTGCCCTTTTACTTAGCTCGTCAATTCTTTACTCGCATGCTTCTTACATTGCTCGTTCATGTTCTACTCGTCAACTTTTTTTTTATTGACCATCCAGAGCTAACACTTCCTCTTATCTGTATAGTTCTTACCCCGGAGCAGGAAGCTAACATGGTGCGGGTAGTGAATGTGAAGAAAAGCAAGAAGAGTTGTAGGGCTGCCAATGCTCGAGCTAACTTTCAGAAGGAAGTCGAGGAACGACATAAGTTATTGCGGCTAGTTGATGAGGACACTGAGAAGATGATCCCCATTGAAGAGGATGCTGACCAGTCTGAGCTAGAGAAAATCGTGGGTGATGCCCCAGAAGATAATACTGCCGGATCTGAGGAGGCCGAGCAAACATATGAGACCATGATGGAGGCCCCCAAGGATAAAGCTAAACAGGCTATCGTCGACTTGGAAGACGATGAAGAAAACGTGAAGATGACCGCCCCCTTAACAGCAAAAGGAAAAGGTCGAAGCTTAATCCTGTATCTGAGAGGGAGGATGCCATTGCTACAAGCCCAAACTTCCAAAGCTTCATATGCCGAGCTAGTCCAAGCCCGTGTGGACAAGTTGAGTGCTGTCCCTCTACTTACTGGGATTGATAGCTCCAGTAGGGAATATCCCGAGTTGGAGTACGGGAAAGTGGTGGTGAGGCAATCTGCAGACCAGGACCTGGTGGCCAGATATGCTGATAAAGGACTGAGCGCTGAAGAGTTCAGTGCTAGATCTGGATTGATTCATTCCGAGGTAATACTTCAGTCTTTTCATTCTTTTTGCCTTCTCTTTTGTTCGCACTTCCACTTACCAATAGTTCGACCTGACACTTTGACTTTTTATTTTTCTTGTAGTCTCTTGCTATAGTCAAGCTAGCTAAGAGCAGCTTGAAGGCGGCTGAGGAGAGAGAAAAGCTGGCCCTGACAATGTATGATCGGAAGGTAGCTGAGCTCGCTGAGATGAAGGAAAAGCATGCCGACTTGGACTCAGCTTACGAGACCCTCAAGCTGGTCTAGGACAATGCTCTGATAGCCAAGGATGAGGCCTGAGGCAAGCTGGGGGAGACCAAGAAGGAGCTAGCAGCGGCCCAACTTGGCAAGGAGAAGGTTGAGCAGGAGCTAGCTAGAGGTGGCGACCTAAATGCTCAAAGAAAGCACTGACACGCTAGTCCGACAAACTGAAGATCACAAGGCAGCTCGGCTAAAGTGGGAAGAGGAAGCCCAATCCAAGCTGAAGGTCGTTGTCAAGGCTGCAGTAGAGGCCTATAAGGATGGAGATGAGTGCTATAATTTCATCATGGAGCAGGCTAAGGCCTTTTTTGATGTAGGGCGCCGCCATATGGCTTGTCATATTTTAGTGGACCCCTCTGTCGACCTGTCAATATAACAATTGGCTAAGTGGGCCTCAGAGGACCAGTATGATATGGTAGCTCGCCAGGGTCATCCTCTCGTTCCTTACAATGATAACGATCTAGCGGCCCTCGCCCATGAAGATGAAGAGATGGGAGCTGAGCCTTGGGTCGCACCTCCCATTGAGCAGGTGAATTTTACCACGATCCTTAAAGAACTTGAGGAGGTAGATGAGATGGAGGAAACTGAAGGTGAGGTCACCCAAGGTTATGTTTATTCTGAATCAGGAAAGAGTGACCAGCTACCCCGGCAACAAAACCAAGTGGAGGATCAGCCCGAGCGCCGAGACAACTGATTTTTAATTCATATCTGTAATTTCGAACAAGTTCCACCATATTTTGTTATCTTATTTTTGTAACCTATGCCTTGGCCCATCTTTTGGGAGACATTTAACTTGACATATTTTGTTTGATCAAGTTCAAGCCCGCTTTGGGGAACCTGCTTTATTTTAATCGTAGTTGACCTTATTCTTGAATCCTTTTGCCTCGATCCAGCTACTTGTTTGTAGGTCAAACTAGATTAGATGATGAATGAATCTGACACAAGTTTTTGGTCAGACTAGTTTAAGAACAAAGTCGACTTAATACTTGCTTTATCTGAGAATGGGATTGTCCTTGAGTTGAACCTTGTTAGAACGAGGTCGACTATGAGTCAGACCTGTTAAAGGAACGAGACGGACTAAGAGTCGAGTCTATTGGAATGAGATCGACTATGAGTCGAACATGTTAAAGGAAACGAGACTGACTAAGAGTCGAGTCTGTTGGAACGAGATCGACTATGAGTCGGACCTGTTAAAGGAACGAGACTGACTAAGAGTCGAGCCTGTTAGAACGAGGTCGACTTAGGAGTCAGACCTATTAGAGGAACGTTACTGACTAAGAGTCGAGTCTGTTGGAACAAGATCGACTATGAGTCGGACCTGTTAAAGAAACGAGACTGACTAAGAGTCGAGCCTGTTAGAGTGAATCATAGAAGTAACACAACTTGGTTGAATATAACTGCAACTTTATTGAAGTAATAGAACAATTACACAGAAAACAGAAAATTGGAACTGGCTAAAACTTAAACTGAAACTAAACTTTAAAAGTAGTATTTGATAAGGTGGCTAGCATGCCACAGATGTTTAAACTCTTCACCCTCTGGATGACCAATCATGTACGTTCCTTCTTTGATGACTCGAGTAACGACGTAAGGACCTTCCCAGTTAGGAGATAACTTGTTCTGTTCTGCTTTCCTTTCTGTTACCTCGATCTTTCTTAGCACGTAGTCTCTCACTTGGAACGATCTTATCTTAACTTTTTGTCATGGTAGCCCTTGGTTTTCTGCTTATAATTGACCATTCGTAGCTGAGCTGTATCCCACTTCTCGTCGAGCAAATCCAAGTTGATCAATATGTTGACGTCGTTCTGTTCGTGATCAAAGAAAACTACCCTGGCTGTAGGAACTTGTAGCTCGGCAGGTTCCATGGCCTCTGATCCATATGTAAGGGTGAATGGGGTTTCACCTGTAGGCTCCCGGGTGGTTGTGCGGACTGTCCAGAGAGCAATGGAAAGTTCTTCCAACCAGCTGCCAGCTCGACCAACCAAGCCCGTCTTAAGTGCTGAGAGGATCATTTTATTCGCCGCTTCTGCTTGTCCGTTACCCTGTAGATAGGCGACTCATGACTTCTAATGCTTGACGCCCACTCTGTTCATCTCCATTTCAAAAGCAACACAGAATTGTAGCCCGGTGGAGGAGGAGGAAGGTTAGTAGTCCCGTTTCCAGTGCCTACCTCGATGTTCCTTACCGTCCTACTGAGCGATGGATCACTGGATGATGAAGCGGTCTGTCCGTCTGCAGCCATATTACTCTCTGATTAAATTTCGAGGTCAAAAAGCTTCGTTTCCCGACAATGGAACCAAACTGATGCTGCAGGAAACGTGTTGATCAGCCTACGACCAGCAACTAGGTTGATCCACTGGCTTTGATTGACCTGAAAAAAGGAACCACGACTAGCCGGAATGGTCTCCGGCGAAGACCCTCGGGCGTGAGAGTAAGTATGGTGTTTAGATCTGATAAATTATAATGAACAAAAGTATTCAAAATAACAAATAGCAATTACCTCAAAACCGTTGATGTTGTGAAGTATTTATAGGCTTTGATATGTGTTATAATTGCAGTAGGATTGTATGAAATCCCTAGAATCACGAATCAGATTTGCACAAGAGATCGTGTCCATATATAACTCCTGATTTGTATGGAGTCTGTTATGGAAAGAAATATAGATGCGTTATGACTCTGTAAGTCGACGTACGCCTTGTAGGTCGAGGCTGCCTTGCATGAACCTGGGTCGACCTGAGTGAATGATATAGCCGGGTAACATCCGCATAAGAGATGGATCGCATGTCGGACAAAGCTATGTCGGGATCAAGGAGGTCGGACAATGAGCTAGGTCGACTGATCTTGGCTGATGGGCCTTGGGCCTTTGTAATAATTGGGACGATCCACTAAGAATGTGGTGGCAATGATGTACAATAAATTTTACCTACTCACTATATATATATATATATACTCCCTCCGTCCCGTAATACTTGACACGATTCTTGTTCCGCACGGGAATTAAGGAAAAAGTAAAAAGGTTGATGTGTTGTGAGTGTAGATAGTTAAGTAGGAGAGAGAATGAGTGGAGAGAATAGTAAATTATAATGGTGTTGTGAGTATTAAAATAATGTAGGAGAGAGAATGAGTGGAGGGAATAGTAAAGATTCTTTGCCATTTTAGGAAGTGTGACTTATCAGTGGGACGCCCAAAATAGAAATGTGTGTCAAGTATTGTGGGACGGAGGCAGTATATATATATATATATATATATATATATATATATATATATATATACTCCCTCCGTCCCATTCGAAGCGTCACTTTTTACCCAAAAGGGTGTCCCGTTTAAAGCGTCACCCTTTCCTAAAAAGGAAATATTTTATTAATATTCTATTACACATCCACTATTCCCTCCACTAATTCTCTCTCCTCTACACTCACAACACTTTTTAAATTCACTATTTCCTCCACTAATTCTTTTTCCTATTTTCAAATTACACTCACTACATTTTTTCTTCCCACACTTTTTCTTAATTTGCGTGTCACCCCTAAAATGGCGACGCTTCTACCGGGACGGAGGGAGTATTATCCAATAAATTTTACCTACTCACTATATAAAAAATAGACATGATTTTATTTGGACCAATTGCATAATAGCGCCAAATCAAATGCATATCACACCACTTTTGTTGTATGTCTAATTCTCATTATCATTATCTTTACATGGTTTATCCAAAAACTTGTTCTTAAGCACTTTTGTTACTCCCTTTCTCTCGGAAGGAATAAATGTTGCATTTCATTTTAACTTTGGCTAATATTTAATAATTATTTATTTATTTTCATAAACTTTTTAAAATAGTTTATATATAATATCTCTATTGATTCATCAATAATTATTTTTAGAATAATATAAAGATAAGCAATTTTTCATAATTTTTTATTAAAATTATATTTAATGACCAAATGCGACATTTGTTGCGATACAAATGAAATATATAGTTATATTTCCAAGATAGAAGAGGTCAAATATGCTACTTCCTTCGTCTCATTTGAAATTACTAAAAGATTATCCCATTTAAAATTGCAAAATCTAGAAATGGAAAGGTTTTAATATTTTTAAATAATGAAATTCACTTGTTATAATTACAAGAACTACCTACTTTATCTCTCCTTTCCTATTATACACACTCACAATACATTAATTAATGTCATATTTCTTTTTTAATTTGCATCTATGATACTTGTTGGACCAGAACTCTTGGTACCTATCTTGATACGTTTAAAATAGGATAATATCAAGTTCTTGTTGGACAAGAATGGTTCGGTACAATCCTAGTGGGATTGTGAGACTAGACCAAGTCAACTATATGAAGGGTCTTTACCCTCATAATATTGGACGTGCAGTTTATATCTCTCTCCGATATATTATCTCGGCTGGTTTGCGATTCTCTAAGCTACCATCGAAAGCTTAGGATTTGAGTGTGAAATATATAATCAATATCCATCTTGTGATATTGATTGGATGAGCAAAGCGTGTGGTTGCAAGAACGAACGAGACAATCAGGGGTTCGTAGCACAAGCATAATTCTTCCGCAACAACGAGCGTCGAATTTAATCCAACAAGATAATCCAAGAACTCGTTATGTGATGTATATGTGTATCCATCATTGGTATCAGAGCTTTAAAGCTTGGTGCTCACCATTGATGTCTTGATTGCATGCTATTTGAATTTTTCGAATCTATTTTTCACCAAGTGGGTTTGTAAATTTCGAAATTCAAATCTTGTCCATTTTGTGCGAATCTGATATGCATGCGTAGATGATGATCCGTAGATAAACATACTAAAAAATCATTGAATTTGGTTGAGTAATTTCTGAGTAATTACAATTTGAAGTTTCGGATATTATGATTTTTTGAATGTTCATGGCTGTTTTTGATGATGTTAAAGTCAGATCTGATAAAATGTGTTAGCATAAGTTTTGTTCTACGCTGTGAGATCTTTCTGTAGCCACTTTAATTGTTTAATTTGAACTTAAATCAAGAGAGTTATGGTGTTATAAAGATGGGTCGACGAAATACGTTTTTGTCAAAAATCCTAATTTGTTTTGAGTCTTATGTTAAGAGGGTTGCCGTTTGGCTGCTGGTCAGAATGGGCTCTATGGTTGCAACATGAATTTGGTTTGTTTGAGCATGAAAAAATTTTGACCTCTTTGATCAGATTTTGACCGACATTGACCTAGATCTCCCGGTCGTCGTTCGTTAACACCTCCGGCATGTCGCCTGTTTTTTTTTTTTTTTTTTTTTTTTTGACGTTCTCAGTTCAATGGTGAACTATAATTAATTTAATTCTGCCCAGAAATATGTTTTCTGGATTTATTGTAATTATATTTATGTGTATTAAAATCATTAAAAATAATTTTAATTTCCAGAAATTTTTGAAATTTTTACTGTGTGTTCAATTTTCTGCCATAACATGCTATGATTTTTTTAATAATTTCTTTATGATCAGAATATAATTTCTGAAATTTTTAAGTATTTTGATGTATGATAGATTCAGGAAAAATAGTTTTACTGTCCAGAAAAATATGAAATATTTTCTGTATGTTTAGAATAATGCTATTCAGATCAATATATTTTTTCATAATTTTTTGATGAGCAGTAATTTGTTTCATGTATTTTTTGTATATATTTTCGTGCAAATTTTATTTATCAGAGTGGAAAATATTAATCAGAAAATTATGAAATTTTTTCTGTCATTTAATTGCATGATATTGCACTGTTCTGAATTTTTTTTCTGTTTTTTTGGCTTATATGAAATATTTATGTGCTTTAAATGTCATTTTATGAGATATTTTCACAAATAAATTTGCATGAAAAACAAATTTGAGACTATGCGAGTCCCATACAAATTTTCTGAAATTGCTGAAATTATTTTAATGAGCTTTAATTGGTGGATTTGTTCTATCACTATATCTTCTTTTATTTAAAAATCAATTTTGAGTATATTTTTATTATGCATGCTTAAGGTTATGATTATGAGCCTCGCGGATTTTCTCTCCTTTTCATGTATGATACAAGTATATTTATTGTTGAGTTTTTATGATAAAATTGAATTAAAATTGTATGTTTAATGTCTCTTTTGTAATATGTTATAGTGAAATGGCATCGAAGAACGTAATTGCTGATTTGAATAAGGGTGAGAAATTGAATGGCAAAAATTATAGTGTTTGGCAAAGGAAGATCACATACTTGCTAAACGAGCAAGATGTTCTTGAGAATCTTGACACTGTGATGCTTCAGCCAGAGATGGGTAGCAATACCATCGCCCAACACCGTCAGAACATGCAGGCTTTTCAGTCATGGGTCAAGAAGGACCGTTGTGCTCGCTTTACTATGTTGAGCAGCATGCACAGCAACCTGATTGGGCAGTTTGAGAAATACTCTACTGCTAAGGACATGTGGGACCAAATTAAGGCTGCATTTGGTAACACATCTGCAACAAGAGCTTCGTACCTTGACATACAAGTTTGAATCGTATAAGATTGACCGAAACGATCCATTCACGATCAGCTACGTGAGGTTATGCAGTATGATTCGTGAGCTTCGTCTTCTTGGTAGTATCTTGTTTGATGAGCAGCAAGTCCAGTGTGATTCGTTCCTGCCTTAGGACTCGTGGAGTAATTTGAGGCGGATTGACTCATACGAGACTCCATTCGAGACTTTTGCGAGATGTTTCCCGTCATGTTGAGCTTGAGGCAGAGCGATATGAGGCAAGTCGTGCGATGAGTGCTGCAACTCGTGACCTTACTCTTGTTAATCTTGATGATCAGCGCAAGCCAAATGGGCAGCGTAAGAATCAGGGTAATAAAGGCAAGAAGGCTCGAAGCGGGGCCTGGCTGGCAAGATTGCTAAACGCGAGTTAAGAAGAATATTGCTAAGCAAAAGTGCTACAGCTGTGGAACCTTGGGTCATTTTGCTCGGACTTGTCTGAGCCCGATAAGGTACCTCTAAATCCTAAGTCTATGCAACTTTTTGTTTGCTCTCATGTTTTATTAGCTGACTCTCTCCCTGAATGGATTGTAGACTCGGGCTCCACAAAACAAGTAACGTGGGATCGTACGGGATTTGTTGATTATAGGAAGATTCGGTGAGTGCGCGAAGCATTTTCATGGGAAATAGCTCGATCGTGGAAGTCGAAAGGGGTTGGCTCATACCGGCTTCTTTTGCGGAATGGACACGGTTAGACTTTGCATGAAGTACTTTACGCACTTGGAGTTCGCTATAATCTACTTTCGGAGTAAAATTGCTAGAAATAGGATATTCTTTTAATTTTAGTGGTAGTCGAGTTGGATATTTGCTTTGACAAATATGGTTTTGGGACATGGTTTTTTGTCGGACAATTTCTTTAAATTAGATTTATTGGATTCTTTATATTCTGTTAATGCTACTTCTTATGTGGTATATGATACTTCTAATTACGAATTGTATCATGCTAGACTTGGACATATAGGAAAGGACAGAATGAGTAGATTGGCTAGAGAAGGACTATTGGGTTCTCTCCCAAAGTTAATTTACCTTTGTGTGAGCCTTGTTTGGCGGGAAAAGCTGTAGAAAGCCTTTTGGTAAGGCTAAAGGGCCTGCTGACCATTGGAGTTAGTCCATTCGGATATTTGCGGACCTATGAATGTAAAAGCACGCCGTGGTGCTTCCTATTTTCTCACTTTTATCGATGACTACACGCTGTGGTTATGTTTACCTTATTTCTCACCGTCATGAAGCACTTAATTGTTTTGAGCGCTTCTTGGCGAGGTAGAGAATAAGAAGGATAAAAGCCTAAAAACTTTAAGAGCGGCCTGGGTCGCGAGTACTTGTCTGATCAATTTAAGGGATTGTGTGAGAAAAAGGGGATAGTAAGGCAGTTAAAAATTCCTGGAACTCTGCAACAAAATGGTGTTGCAGAACGAAGGAAAATACCTTGTTAGAGATGGTTAGGTCGATGATGGCACAAGCAAATCTCCCAATTTCGTTTTGGGGTGATGCGCTTATGACTGCCACGTATATCCTTAACCGAGTTCCTTCTAAATCAGTCTCTACAACCCCCTACCAATTGTGGAAAGGTGAGAAGCCTAATTTGGGGCATCTACACCCTTGGGGTTGTGCAGGTTATGTCCACAGTACTTCCAATAAGTTTGGAAACCTTGGCCTTAGAGGAAACACGTGTGTTTTCATAAGGTATTCCGATACCTCTAAGGGTTATGTAATGTACGGTGGAAAACCTAAAGTTGGGATGACTGAAATAGAGTCTCGTGATATCGATTTCATTGAGAATGATTTCCCACAAATCGGTGAAGTCATAAAGGATTTCGAACTCTTTGAGATTGAGGAAGAACATTTGACATCTATTGGCGTAGGTGGGGAATTGTCTCAACCTAATGATCAAATGGATCAACATACGGTTGAGCCTGTGGTCGCCAATGAGAATCAAGATGATCATCCAAGTAGGAATGTTGATTCCAGTGGGAGTCTTCCACCAGAGCGAAGAAGTCAACGTGGAAAAATTCCTCGTCGTCGATTTGAGATCGAAGGGGAATCTTTTCTATGTGAAGCTTTAGACGCTTGTGAACCTACTTCATTCAAAGAAGCAATTTCTTAACCTAAGAGTGGTGAATGGACATCTGCTATGGAAGATGAAATTTCCTCTATGTATAAGAATCAGGTTTGGGAGTTGGTTGATCTTCTGTCTGGGCGTAAGGCAATTGGAAACAAGTGGGTTTTCAAGGTCAAGCGCAAGACAGACGGATCAATTGACAAGTATAAGGCACGCCTTGTGGCGAAAGGCTATACCCAAAAGGAGGGTCTAGACTATGAAGAGACATTCACCCCGGTGGTGAGATTTTCTTCAGTTCGCCTTATTCTCGCTATAGTAGCACATATGGATTTAGAACTTTTCCAAATGGATGTTAAAACTGTTGGGTTTTATGGGTCCATGCTCAGCGGAATTAAGCATCTAATAACACAAAACTCAAGCCCTAAAATCCGTTCTACATGATTAAATTGAATTCCTATGAGATAGAATTTACCAACCTTTATTGCTTTCCGTTCTTGAGCTATCGAACAATTATCAATGTGATTTTGAATCACAAACTTCGATTTTCAAAAACTTGAATCTTCATATTGCTTTGAACAATAGAACTCTAGGCCTTGATCGTTGTACGAGCGAAGACACTCTAGTAATATCCACACGTTAGAATGAACCAAGAACAGTTCTTGAGAATTGCTAGATTCTTAAACCTATGGAAGAAATATTGAGAAACCTTTTTTGGTGATTTTCTCTCTTGAAAATTCGGCTAGCTGCTAGGGTTATAGACTTCATATTTATACTACTTCAGCATTAATATTTGTTTCCTAATCGAATTAGGAAACTGCCATGTAAACCGCCTTGGGCATGAGTGTCGCGCGGCGACATACGCCATATGGCTATTCTGTCGCACGACCAGGTGCATCATATGCAGGAACTCTCAATCATTTCTTCCTTTGGTTTAACCAATTCATTCTAGTTGTGCGTGACCCAATAGGATTATATTATGTTGGCAATGAGCTCGATCAAATCGATCCTCATAAGACATAAGCGGACTCTAGCAAGCCATTATGTCTACTCAAATAATATAACGTAAGAGTTCACGTTTCCAATGGTACACTTCCATTTCTCCCTTTGTCTCACGATGTTATATTGAACACAAGTCATGGTTCACGTCAACTTGTATTTGTTCAATGCTTTCTCGATCTTGAGTATAATGATAATCCAATCGCATTGGGGTGTGGCCACACACTTTCATCATTATCACTCATCGAGGGGCCCAAGCAAAACATCTCTCTTTTGAGGGACAAATTCCATCTTTACTTATCATCCTTCCCATCATGAATCCGATCATGCCAAAGATAGCCTTTATAAATATCGTGTTAAGATATCGTTTGACTAAAATCAAACATGATTTTCTTCATATGTAAGGTCATGATAATCTCAGGTCTAGGGACTAAATGAAGTGACCATATGAGATTTAATTATGACATTTGACCATGACATAAATCTCATACGGGTCAAGTCAGTCACTTGTTCACTAACAAGTACCCATAATTTCAATGTGCATCTCTATGCATATAATCATCATATGATTATCCATTGACAATTATACTAATTATTCTCTTAATAATTAGGGACGGAGATTATTACAATAAATATGCAAAATATATAATAATCAAATAATAAACTTAAACGATAAAGATGATACATAACGGTTTTAAGTTAAACATAACTAAAGCCTAGGGCATTACACCAACAGTCTCCCACTTGCACTAGGCTCCATCTATGTATCAAATACTTATGGACTTAACATGACCATCATGCTTCTGCCTGTGCGAGGGTCTTTGTAAGTGAATCCCTAATGTCATCATCGGTTGATACTTTGCATATCTTAACGTCTTCTCATTCTTTATGAATTCCTCGAAAAACGTCTAAGTGAGTGTTTGGATCGCTGTTGTGACCTTGGTTCCATTGTTTGCACAAATGGCACCACTATTGTCATAACAAAAGTTTCACCGATTAGTGATACTTGGAACATTTCCAAAATACTAATGAACTTTTGATCCAAAGCGCACTCTTTTAAGCTACATCATATGTTGCTAGAATTTGGCCTTGGTAGTAGAATCGGCTACAATTTTACGCTTGGAATTCTTTCAATCAAAGCGCACCTTTAACAAGCATGAACACAAATTTTAATTGCGATTTTAAATTAACTTTGTCAGTTTGGAAGTTAGCATCTGTGTAACCCTTACAACAAGATTATCTTTCAACCTTTCAAATACCAAGAACATATCCTTAGTTCTTCTTAAGTACTTAAGGATCATCTTGGCTGCCATCCAATGGTTCTCAACAGGATCAGATTGGTATCGACTCGTCATGCTTAGAGCATACAAGACGTTGGGTCTAGTACAAATCATTGCACACATGACAGATCAAAATGCCGAAGCATATAGAACTTCATTCATTCCCTTTTGCTCATCATTTGTCACAAGACAATGAGTATTGCTAAGAGAAATACCATGACCCATTGACAAGTTACTTTTCTTAGACTCTTCTAAGAACCATGTTAATGTGACTATTTTGACTCAAACCAATTTATCCCTTTTAGATCTATCTCTATAGATCTTGATGCCAAGGATGTAAGCGGCTTCACCCATATCTTTCATTGAAAAACCTTTCCTTGACCAAGAATTGACAGTCTTAAGTGTCGGAATTTCATTTTCCCAATGAGTAAGATATCATTGTAATAAAACAATAGAAATGATACTATGCTCCCACTGAATTTCATGCATACACAAGGTTCATCTTCATTCTTGATGAAATCAAACTCTTTGACCGGTTCATCAAAATGAAGATTCCAATTCCTTGAAGCTTGCTTCAACCCATCTCATGAATCTTTGCAACATGCATACTTTATTAGAATTTCTCGGATCGACAAAACTTTGAGTTGTGTGCTATACACATCCTTAATAATCTTTCCATTTAAAGAAAGCCGTTTGACATCCATTTTTCATATCACATAGTCACAATATGCGATTATGGCAATTGAAATTCTAATGGACTTTGGCATTATGGCAGACGAAAAGGTTTCAACATAGTCAATATTATGAATTAACCTAAATCCCTTTGCTATAATCCTTAGTCATGAAAGTATACACCTTCCCATCCATGTTGGTCATGAAGACCTACTTGCACCCTTTAGTTTTTACACCTTCAGGTAGTCCAATCAAGTTCCAAACTTGATCATCGAACATGGATTGTAATTCGGACTTCATGGTTCCTAACCATTTATCCAAATTGGGAGCGGACATCACCTCAAGATAGGAAGTAAGATCATCATTCTTAATGACTTCCACTTTATTACTTTTCGAAATGAGAAATCAATATTTCTTGAGTTCAGATCGTAACCTATCCGATCTACGATGGACTTGTGCATCTTGAACCGGTTCCACAACTCTTTGTGAACTTGGTTCCATCTCTACTCTTGGTTCCATATTATTTTCGGTTCTTGAACTTCTTCAAGATTAGTTTTACTCCCATTAGATCCTTTATTGAGAAACAATTTCTCAAGAAATGAATCAAATAGAGCAACAAACATTTTGTTCTCTTTGCGGTTGTAAAATTAATATCCGAAAATAACCTTGTCAGATTTGGTGCTAACTTATTAGAGACAAGTCTCTTCTTATAAGCTTTGCAAACCCAAATCTTCTTGAAAGACAAACTAAGTTTTCTTTCATACCACATGTGGAGCCTTAGGAACCGATTTAGTAGGGACTCGATTCAGTGTAACCGCATCATTTCTAATGCATATCCTCAAATGGAATTAGGAAAGTCAACTTAACACATCATCGAACGAACCATGTCTAACAAGGTTCAATTCCTCCTTTCAGACACACCATACAATGTGGTGTTCCGGGTGGAGTCAACTCTGAAACGATTTCATAGTTTTGAGATGATTGTCAAACTCTTGGCTCAAATATTCACCACCTCGATCTAATCGAAGTACTTAATAGTTTTGCCAAGTTGTTTTGCACTTCATCGTGAAATGTTTGAAACATCTCAAACGATTCACCTTTGGACTTCATCAGATAGACATAGTCATATCTAGATAAGTCTTTAGTGAAATGTGATGAAATACTGAAGTCTTCCCCTAGCAATGCTACTTAATGGTTATGTATAATGACCAATAAGTCACTAACCCTCCCACTACTCTTAGTGTAGGGTGGTTTGGTCAATAATCCCAATAAATTAGATCCACATTCGTCAAATGATTCATGATCATATGAGTCTAAAAGTCCATGTTAATGGAGTTTAGATATATGTTTCTTATTTATTTGACCAAGCCGGCAATGCCATATGAACGCGTTGTTCGTATTGTTCGGTTTAGAATTCCCATTTATATTTTAGATATCTTCAATATTATTTTGTTTCTTAACATCAAGGATATAAAAACCATTCAATGACATATGCAATACAATAAGGCATATCATTAAATAAATATAAAACTTCTTATCCTCAATAAGAAAATTATATCCTTCATCATCCATTCAAGAAACGGAAATAATACTCCTACTCAAATCCGGAACATAGTCATTCTTGTTCAAAACAAGTACTACTTCACAAGGTAAAGTGACTTCATAAGTCCCTATGGCTAATGTAGCAATCTTGCTCCATTCCCACGCATAGGTTTAATTCAACTTCTTTGAGTAGCTTTCTATTCTTTATTCCTTGCACATTTAAATAAATGTGGGATCCATGTCCGGTATCATATACCCAAGAACAAGAAGTCGAAAGAAAAAATATCTATCATATAGATACTTGAAGTAGTAGCAATCATATTGCCCTTCTTCACCTTTTAGGCCTTCCTAATAAGCCTTGCAACTTTGCTTCCAATGACAATCTTATTGCAATGATAGCAAACTGCATCCTTTTGAGACACTTTGGGTTTAGCCTCTTCGGCTTTGCAACTTTTGCCCTAGGTTTAGCAACCTTTACTTTACCTTCTTTACCTTTCCTTTATGAATCCCTTTCTTGTGTTAACCATTAACACACTTGTGGATTGCTCCCTTTTACATCTCATGCATTAGGAACCTTCACCACAACATACCTCTTTTGCCTATCTTGCATTTGGAACATTTCCTTTTTGCATTTTCCTAAAACAAAAAGTAACTTCCATGTGTTCAAGGTTCTTCATAAGAGCCTTTAAACATGGTGGCAAGTATAAGGCAAGCAATACTTTTAGAATCATCAACATGTTTCTAATGTTGCTCCTTATTTGCCCTTTGCAACATTTGTAGTGGGTTCAGCAGGAACGGATTCGTCAAGAACGTACACATTTACCTAAGAACCATTCTTTAGGCTTCTGATCCAATCAGAATTATTTGTATCGTTCCTTTCAAACTTTGTCCTTCATAAGAACGAATCGCAATTATTTGTGTAATGCTACTTCTACAACAAAATATACAAATTATATGAACACATATCAATATCAACACATTTATCGATTAAGAGAAAATCATGTATTTCACAAATACTCCCACTAAATTATACACCTTCCAATGCAACTAAGCATAATATAATTTAATGAGCTAAGATCCAACTTTAATTTAATCTCAAGTACGCTATGGCGCACCGCTCAAGATTAAATTAATCAGGTAGAAAACATCAATCATATCGTATATGACTCTTAGATCTTTTATGAGATTTATTTAAGACATCATATGTCTAAGCATATTTTAATCTCATCTTATGCCTTGGGTCCAAAACCATTTTGATAACCCAATTAAGTTCATCCACTTTAAACGTATAGGAACCACCATTTCCTCATCTTGCTCGCAAACGGAATAGAATCAAAGTACCTTGCTATGGCAAGCCCACCCAAAACTATCCGAGTGGTCTCAAGTGTTTTAATCATGGATTGACATAAAGAACTTAAAAGTTAAATGAAAGTTCTTTAACGTAGATTATATGCATATCAACAAAGACAATTATAATGTACACCAGGTAAGTTCTCAGAAAAATAGGTGAGCCACAAGGACTGCTTAAGTATCAAATCTTCCTTCGACAGAACTCTCCTAGTCATGCACAATTATAATATCAATTTGAATGCAACATAATCAATACTTTGTATACTGACTTGTTTCTCATAAACAATCGGACTCGAAAAGCGACTTGTTTCTCATAAACAATCGATTCCTTCAAACTTTACGTAAACTGACTTGTTTCTCATAAATAATCAGAAAACCAAAATTTAACGTTTCAACTAAACATTTACCAAATTATTATTCAATGTTTCAACTAAATATCTAATAAAGCTCTTACAACATAAGAACACATAATTCATGCATCGCAACAATTAATGAAATCATATTTAAATTATTTAAGCATGCATAAATAATGAATTAATCTAAGCATAGCCCTATAAACTTAATATCCAAAAATTTACGGACAAATTAAAACAGATCAGATTATAAACATAATCACAGATTAAATCAAACTGATTCTGCCCAGATTGGCTAGTTATGTCGCGCGACGCCATCAGCCAGATGGCTAGATCTGTCGCGTGACATACCAAGCCTAACTACCAGATTTTCTCCTCGTGACCAACTATGTCGCACGACTTGAGTTGCCAGTAGTTTGGCAGATTTTCTGAATTTCAATCAATTCCAATCATAAAGCAATTAAATCAAATAAACAGCTTTTAACAGATTTAATTCAATATGAATCAGAAAACAATTTTGGCACATTGTTTCAACAACAATAAAACTATCGCATACAAAATATGCAATAAGCATATAAACAATTTATATCTTAATTCTAGCATGTCAATTCAAATTTAACCATATGAACGGGGCTCTGATACCACTGTTGGGTTTTATGGGCCCATGCGTAGCAAAATTAAGCATCTAATAACACAAAACCCAAGCCCTAAAATCCGTTCTACACGATTAAATTGAATTCCTATGAGATAGAATTTACCAACCTTTATTGCTTTCCGTTCTTGAGCTATCGAACAATTATCAATGTGATTTTGAATCACAAACTTCGATCTTCAAAAACTTGAATCTTCATATTGCTTTGAACAATAGAACTCTAGGCCTTGATCGTTGTACGAGCGAAGACCCTCTAGTAGTATCCACACGTTAGAATGAACCAAGAACAGTTCTTGAGAATTGCTAGATTCTTAAACCTATGGAAGAAATATTGAGAAACCTTTTTTGGTGATTTTCTCTCTTGAAAATTCGGCTAGCTGCTAGGGTTTACAGACTTCATATTTATACTACTTTAGCATTAATATTTGTTTCCTAATCGAATTAGGAAGCTTCTATGCAAACCGCCTTGGGCATGAAGTGTCGCGCGGCGACATACGCCATTTGGCTGATACGTCGCACGACCGGAGTGCATCATATGCAGGAACTCTCAATCATTTCTTCCTTTGGTTTAACCAATTCATTCTAGTTGTGTGTGACCCAATAGGATTATATTATGTTGGCAATGAGCTTGATCAAATCGATCCTCATAAGACATAAGCGGACTCTAGCAAGCCATTATTGTTGGAAAAATAATGTGTTTTGAAGGAAATTAATGGTTTAATTTCTAAAGGGTAATTTTGTCAAATTACTCAAGTGGGTTTGTGGTTGTGAAATAAAATATTTAATTGTCCAAAATGGCTTTTGGATATATTAAATATATTGGTTTTGTTTTTCTTTGGGGTGCTTTCGGCGAAGCGAGTGTTAACTCAGTAGAGCACGGCATAATGAGAAAATAAAGTTTACGGAAAAGCCATGCTCGGCGAGAGCATATGTCTTGCTCGGTAGAGCGGAGCCTGCTCGGCAGAGCGGGCTATAAGACTCGGCCGAGCGAGATCTGAGGCGAGAAACTTAACAGCCAATATTAAATGCAGAAAACTGAAAATGAAAATCATTATGGCTAATGATTTTGGTTTGATGGTGGTTTAATTTTCGTAATAAAGTTGTTTATTACATTTTATTACTTAATTAAATCATTGATTTTCAGTTTTTTCTTGGTTGGTTTGAAATCTTTAAATAGTTGTTTGTTAACAACATTTGAGACTACTAACTTTTACAAACAACTTGAAAAAACCCAACGAGAGAAAAAGCACTTGATTTTTTACGAATTCCTCCTCCATATTCTTTGGTGCATATTGTTTATCATCTTCCTTGGCCTCCTCTATTGCATATACAAAGAAGAGGTGATCTAGTCCAAGCGCAATTCAACTCGGGGAACTTAGGTGCAAAGTGCCCCTGTCCGCACGTTCTATCCTGGGAGACAAGCGATCCAAGAGAAACTTCAAGCACACTCGGTGAGGGATCGAATATGTCTTAAGGGAGACGGTGATTTCATTGGGCTCGTGCAGCAAATTCAAGAACTTCTCCTTTTTATTTTGTTTTTTTATCAATTATTGTGTATTATTTTTCTGTAATTGTACTCCATTGTGCTACAATTATGTCTACCCAAATAATATAACGTAAGAGTTCACGTTTCTAATAGTACACTTCCATTTCTCCCTTTGTCTCACGATGTTATATTGAACACAAGTCATGATCCACGTCAACTTGTATTTGTTCAATGCTTTCTCGATCTTGAGTATAATGATAATCCATTCGCATTGGGGTGTGGCCACACACTTTCATCATTATCACTCATCGAGGGGCCCAAGCAAAACATCTCTCTTTTGAGGGACAAATTCCATCTTGACTTATCATCCTTCCCAACATGAATCCGATCATGCCAAAGATAGCCTTTATAAATATCGTGTTAAGATATCGTTTGACTAAAATCAAACATGATTTTCTTCATATGTAAGGTCATGATAATCTCAGGTCTAGGGACTAAATGAAGTGACCATATGAGATTTAATTATGACATTTGACCATGACATAAATCTCATACGGGTCAAGTCCAGTCACTTGTTTACTAACAAGTACCCATAATTTCAATGTGCATCTCTATGTATATAATCATCATATGATCATCCATTGACAATTATACTAATTATTCTCTTAATAATTAGGGACGGAGATCATTACAATAAATATGCAAAATATATAATAATCAAATAATAAACTTAAACGATAAAGATGATACATAACGATTTTTAAGTTAAACATAACTAAAGCCTAGGGCATTACACCAACAAAAACTGCATTTCTCAATGGGGAACTAGGTGAAGAGATCTATATGACTCAACCAGACTCAACCAGAAGGTTTTGAAGTCAAGGAACATGAGCGCAAAGTGTATCGCCTCAAACGTTCCATATATGGACTCAAGCAATCATCTAGACAGTGGTATATTCGCTTTCACCAAGCAATAACCTCAATTGACTTTGTGATGATTGAGGAAGACCATTGTGTGTACGTTAAACGGTCCAAGGGAAAGATCTTAATCTTATCATTATACGTTGATGATATACTACTTGCCGGGAATGACATGGAGATGATAAATGCCACTAAAGAGTGGTTATCTTCATCATTCGAGATGAAAGACTTGGGTGAAGCAAATTATGTGCATGGAGTTAAGGTCATTAGGGATCGTTCAAAGAAACTTCTTGGTTTGTCTCAAGAGACTTACATAAAGAGAGTTTTAGAACGTTTTGGTATGACTAACTCAAAATCCGTTGTCACTCCAATGAAAAAATGTTGTATCCATAGTACAAGCCAATGCCCTAAGAATGAAGAAGAGAAGAGAAGAATGACTAACACCCCTTATGCAGTGCCAGTTGGGTGCTTGATGTATGCGATGTTATGCACCCATCCTAACCTTTGTCATGCAGTTGAAATTTTAAGTAGATTCCAAAGCAACTCTGGCCCTGCACATTGGCAGGCGGTCAAGAGGGTTCTTCGCTATTTGAGCGGATCAGCAAATATGGTTCTTTGTTATTGAGGTGGGGACTTGAGCCTAAAAGGGTACACTGATGCGGATTGAAATTTGGAGATGTAGATGAACGTAAATTTACTTCGGGTTATGCATTTTACGCTTGGTGGTGGAGCTATTTCTTGGAGTAGCAAGAAACAGAAAGCATATCCCTTTCCACGATGGAGTCGAGAATACATTGCTTGCTCAAAGTTTTGTTCGGGAAGTTTGTTTGGTTAAGGAGGTTCTTACAACATCTTGATGTCACACCTAATGTGAATGGTCCACGTGCTTATTAACTCGTGATAGCATGGTCGCTTTAGGATTTGCCTAGGACCCTAAGTACCATAGTAGGACCAAACACATTGACATTAAGTACCATTTCACTAGAGACATGATTACAGAAGGAAAGGTGGTTCTTAAGTATATTCCTACTGAGAGCATGTTAGCTGACCCTATGACTAAGCCTCTGACCAGAGAGACTTTTCATAAACATATGACGTGTTTAGGGCTTCGTAGGATTTGATTAGTTATTTTTGAACACCTTACAGACATTATTATATTCATTATTGTTTTGAATTTAATACATATTTTTCATTTTCATTCCTTGTTGAGTTTATGGGTGTTTATTGATTGAAAATTATGTGGTATACTTTTTAATCAAAAAGTATCTGAAGGACTAGAATTGGCCCTCTCACATGGGTAATTTGCCTTGTCGTTATATGAGCGAGCAAGATGAGATAATAATGTATTTGACACTTAAAGGGGGTGGCAAATGACATTATAATATATCGCCTTAACATACGGTTGTAAGTACGCCAATCCAATTCGCGACCTTTCCAGATACATTTTAATATGATAAAATTGCATTTAGGGGCGTTTTGGTAAATTCCCGATCTATTCTGAGACTTCCGGAAATATTTCATAAGTTTCTCGCGAAGGAAGTACTTTTTTGTACTTTGCTCATGCCAAGGGACCTAAAAGGAATAAATCTGTTTTGGACTTTTCAGGTATTATCCAAGAAGGTTCCAGAATCAGATTTGGCACCAAAAACGGTTATGGTCACCTTATGTCACGCGACATGTCGAAGCATGGAAAGTGGTTCCATAATGCCGTGCGACATAAGGTTACCATGAACTGCAACTATAAATAAAACCCTACCCCTCTCAGTTCTGGATCCCAATTTCAGCCCCTTAACGTCACTCTGCACAAATTGCCTCAGAACCTCTCTCTCTCCTCCTCCCTCACCAAAACTACCTAATTCCCCTCCAATTCCCTCACCTTTCCCACACCTTCAACCCAATTACCCTCCTACTTCCCCAAGCACCTTGAATATTCCAATTCAGATCTCAGTTCGTGTTTGGATCTCCTTTTCAGAAGTTGAATCGAAGGCTTTTGCACCTAACTTGGTATAGAAGTTGAGGACTACAAGGGTAACACATCTCTCTCTCTCTCTCTCTCTCTCTCTCTCTCATCTAGTTGTCTAATTATTCTTCCTTCTTCTCTACTTGATAATCAGCCTCCATCTGCCTCAGATTATCAAGTGGCAACTGCAATCTCTCTGTTTAAATCGTGTTTGCTTGAGTCCAATTGCATGCTCATGATGTGATCTACCTATTATTGCAATTTGGATGTCAAGGGAGTGTGGATCTCCCATATCCACACTCCTTTGGTTGATTCGTATCTAATTCATGCTATTCTGATTGGTTCTGGTATAATTGTTTGATTTGATTGTGCATCTGTTGAATCTGTTTCTCAGTTTGTAAGGTACTGCGGATGGTAAACTCCGTGTCACGCGACACACTTGGGACATGAGGAGTCCCGTGTCATGTGACATATCGTGACTTTCATCTAGTGGGACCATCCTTCAGTTGTAAGTTGATTTAGCTCATAAGCTCAGCATTTAGTTGTAGTTGGTTTGTTTCATGTCCAGATCTAGTTTGTAATTGTGTTTTGTGTTCATCTAGAGATCCCTGTAATCTGTTTGTTGTGAGTCTCTGCAAGATGACTATTGGTGTCACGCGACATACTTGGACATGAGGAGTCCTGTGTCACGCGACATAAGTGGTCCCTTGCAGAGGACTTGTTTTCGCTTATGTCTGTTCTTATTCTTTGTAATGGGATGTGGCCTCCCTGGACAATTGGTCTACAAGTTGTAATGATCTCATTTGTTTAATAAAATTCATGTTTCTCGCACTTGTTTATTATCGTTGTTTGCACATTTTTTGAGTTATTTGGATGTCTAAGTTAGAAAGACTCGTCTACGGATGAGGCGTGTTGGGTAGGGGTGGAAATGGTTTGGTTCAAATCGCGGTTTGGAGTCGAACCGAGCCAAACCGTGTGGTTTGGTTCGGTTTTTAGACATAAGTGGTTTAGCTCGGTTTGAGAAATTAACAAACCATGTGGTTCAGCTCAGCTTGGGGTTTGACACTCCTAAACCGAACCGAGCCAAATCGAGCTAAACCATTCAAGACCGAACCGCGGTTTGAACCGTGAAATCGAACCATTATGTTTACATTTAATGTGCTGCTGCAAGAACTATAGTAGAGTTTTCCTTGATAGCTCTAAGATTGTTTAAGATTGTTGTTTGGTAATTGATACTTTAAGATTGTTGTTTGGTAATTGATACTTTAAGATTGTTGTTTGTAATTTTCATATGGTATGTTTTGTATTCTACTTTAAAGATTGTTCTATGATTGTTGTTTGGTGATTGGTATTTGGTACGTTAGTTTCAAAGTAATCAAGTTATGCCTGTATTTATTCTAATTACTTATTTATATTCATTAGTCATAAAATGGTTAACAAAAAAAAATTATGGTTTGAAATGCGGTTTGGACCGTGGTCTAGATCGCGGTTTGGACCGATCTGAACCGCAAAATCAAACCGCGGTTTAGACCGAACCAAACCGAACCATAGCGGTTCGGTTTAGCTCGGTCTGAATTTTTTTATGGTTTAGCTCGGTTTGAAATTTCTCCAAACCGATGCTAGCGGTTTGACTTCTAAATTTGTCCAAACCGAGCTAAACCGAACCATTTCCACCCCTAGTGTTGGGTGAACTCTCGGTTCTTCCCAACACGTAACCTGACCCCCGAACCCGTTCTCTTTCAAAAGGTTTTTCAAAGTGCACCTCTAAAAGCATGGCGTGGCGACTCCTTCATTTTCTATTCTAAATCGAAATTTTTTCAGGCGAGCGCACATTCAGTGGCGACTCCGCTGGGGAATGGTCTTTTGAAAACCTGTTTTTTCAAAACTAAGAGGGTCATGTTTTCGTTCACTTAGACATCCAATGTATTCATCTTATGTGCATCCTTGATAATCTTGTGCGATACATGCATTTTATGAGATCTTACAACTTGTATGCCTTTTGTTGCTTCTTGTGGCTTTGTTTATTGCTATATTTGGTTTGTTTTGTCCCTTGCCAAGGAGAGGCAGGGGCTAATCCCAGTTTTGCAGGAGTTCTGGTTCAGTGACTCTCCTGGTCGTGCGACAGCTTTGTTCCATGCTGTTCTGTGTCACTTGCTTGACAGGAATGAGTCACTGGACGAGGTTTCAGGTTCTTGGTTTTGAGGCAGTCCCTTGAATCAAAAGATGGCTCAGTTGATTGTTGTTCATTTTCTTTCCTGTACGAGTGTGTGTGTTTTCTCTTTCTTTTTCTTTTTTTTTAACAACAATAAATAAATAAAAATTTTCTTTTGATTTTTTGTAAATAAAAGAATATAGTCATCCGCACACTACACCACATAGATTTAGAACCCTTGGGTGCGATTGACGGCATCCCGGACGGCCATGAATTTCGCCTACGCTTGAGCGCCTAATGTCAAACCCATTTCCCTAGCGCTTTATAGGTGGCACCACACTTAAACTTTACCCACGGTTGATTTTTGATACAACGTTTTAATTACACCACAATGAATTGTTTTTGAAATTTCCAATAGGTCCTTATACCTTCCCCAAAACCTCGCACCTTGTGGGCATGTTGCCAATGCAACATGGTTTCACGTGAGGACGTGTCACTCTCGTGGCATGACCTAAACGAGAGATCATGCCGCATTGTCACCATGCACCGACGAGAGGTCATGTCGAATTTTTTTGGAATTTCTCCGAGAATACCCGTTATGCTGCCCAAATTTCCCCAGAAATTTGGATCACTCGTCCGTCTCACGTCGTGTTAGGTCCTGGTTAGGTATAATTACCTATTTTTAATTTCAAATACAAAGCATTTAGTGTAATTTGAACGTTGCGTCCCTAGGCTTCCCCAAGGTGTAGTATGCGTAAATAAAGGATTAGCCTTTCCCAACCGTTTCTAGGATTTAAATCACCGATTTATACTTGAAGATAAATAATTGTTTGCGCGAGTTTGTTCCCCTTTTCTTCTCCCTCTTCCGCATTTCCTCAAAAGTCTTCTTCTTTCTCTACCTTATAAACCCGTATCTCCCCTTTGTAGCAGTGACAAGTTGGGAACGTGCTCTGATTTTCTGTGGTCTTTGGTTTCCTATCTCCAAAGTTGTTTCCCGTGGAGTTTTTATTGGTTCCGTTATCCGAGATGTCTGGTGCAAGAGATATGTCGTTCGCTCAGTCTGGAATCCCTTTCACTTCGGGCAAGTTGGATTTGAATGATTTGTCAGTAGCGGAGTTGCGAGCTGCTCTCGAAGCCGCCATGGTTCGTGAATGCAAGGCTCAATTGCTTGCCCAAGTCGCCAAAGCCCGGGAGGAAGAGACGCACGCTAGATTTGTTGAAGCGATGCGCATCCGAGGGGTCGCGATAATTCGCCACGAAGATGGGTCGTACGAAGAAATCATTAATGCTAGCAGTGTTGATCATGGGAATGGAAATGTAATGAAAGGGGTGAATGAGGATGAGAAAGATGAGATTCTTCCCCCGGCACATCATGTGGTCCAAATTCAGATTAAGGATGAACAGCCGATCCCTGAGGCCTCCAGTTTTCCTAATCAACTTGACTTGAAGAGTCAGTGTCAGCCAGATTCCCAAGGATCGTACCATTTTGTGAACGGCCATCCCAACCAAAAAGGATCACTGCCATTCCACTCTGACCAAGCTCCCCTTCAAGGAAACGTTTCTCTATCACCAGTGAGCTCATTTGGTTTCAACTTATTATCCCCGCATGATCAGCATTCAGGACCGACCTCATATGTACACTACAAGAATTTGGGTTATTTACGGCGCTTATATACGGCGGTGGGCACGGGGACGCCGTATATATTACTTATTTACGGCGGTTTATTTATAGTCGCCGTATATATTGTTTATATACGAAGGCTGCCAAATATGAGCCGTATATGTGTTTTATATACGGAGGTCATGAGTTAGCCGACGTATATAAATTAGATATACGACGGTCCGCCGTATATGGTCAGTCGTATATACAAGGTAAAATTTTCCCACGCTACTTTTGATGCCAAAATTAAAATCCCCTCCCAAAATTTCCCACTACATAAAAACCCACCCAAATTCCCCATCAAGAAAACCCTTAACTTCCCCAAAACTTTTTGCAGCATTTTTGGAGCTTTTTTCCAGGTAACTTTCTTCTTCTTCTTGGATTGAGGGTCAAAGTTAGGGTTCTTGGTTGATTGAGGTATTCGTTGTCTACGGTGCCTTCTTTCCAGGTAACTTTCTTCTTCTTCTTCGGATTGAGGGTCAAAGTTAGGGTTCTTGGTTGTTGTTGTTGTTGTTGTTGGGATGGGGATTGGGAATCTAGGGTTAGGGTTGGTGTTATGGTGCCGGTGGTCGACGACGGCCGGATTTGTCTTGCCGGTCTCGACATTTGCGCACTGTGTCGTTTCTTACCTATAGAAAATTGAAAGTCTCTCTCTCTCCAAAGCGTCTTCCTTCTATTTTGGTGGCTCCGCGTATGTTAAACCCATGTGTAAAAATCGTACTCTCTCCGTTCCGTCCGACTTAAGATTTTGGTAAACAAGATGCTACTTTAACCAAGTAATTTAAACAAAAAATAATTAATTTAATAAAAATCTAAAAATTATTATTGTCTCAAAAATTAATAAGTCGGACAGGACGGAGGAAGTATTTACTTTTATGAGAAAATCTGAAATTTTGTGGGTATTCATTTTTGGGATGGAATTACTGATATATATTTGCAAAACATGTTCTTACAATTTTTAAAACAATTTGTATGTTCTTGTCATGGATGGGTACTCTTGTGATTCTGACCTTATAGTTAATACTCACTCCGTCCCATAATAAAAGCAAAGTTTTTTATAATAAAAGCAAAGTTTTTTAGATCGTATGTTTTTACTTGTATGTTACTTGTAAATGTAAAATTGCACTAATACTGAAATTGTCACGGCTTGAATCACAAGTGATATCCAAGGTGATAACAGCACCAACGATAGCACTTGGGATGGCACACACACACACTTCGAAAATAAAACAATTTTGTAAAAGAGTTTGCAGCGGAATAAAACACCAAAATTGTTTTTCTCAAGTTATATAAATATAACTTGAGAGTGCCTCTTAGGCAAGACTTTATAATCACTATGAATGAATTTACAAAGTCGAAAGTTTCCTATAGCTATATCTATTTTGAGCTCTATGGAACAAGAGATAAAGAACGGAATCCTATCCTAGCCTTCACACACCTTGATACCAAAGTAATCAAGCGCGAAATTACAAGGGAGAAAGGATTTAAAAAGAACCAAACAAAGAACTCTATCTCTAAGCTTTTCGAAGGTGTGAATGTGATGAAATAATTGGCATGTCTTCAAATAAACCTTCCAAGCTTATTTATAGTCTTCAATTACTTGAAGGCTACTTCAATAACAGCCTTGGGGCTGGTCTTGCACGTGGAGGAAGTATAGGGAGAGTGAGTGAATTTGTTTCCACAATTCTAGCTCCCACTTCCTATTTTGTAGCAACCGAGTTGTTGAATCCTCAAGCCATGCTTCCACGCCTTGTACTCCCTTGTTTTATCATCCTTGTACTTTTCTATAACTCAGCAACAACCTTTGACAAAGTCCACACACGTGTTGTTGTTGTTTGCCAAAATTACGAATTAATACATAAAATGTATTAATTATTTTCTTCCAATTTCCACACGTGTCTAGCTCCTTCTTTGATGCTATTGCACCCTGAAATACAACCATAAACCATAGACTATACAGACCATATTAGCACGTTAGTCCATTAAATAACAAACAAGAAATATACAACTATATAATTTTCAGTCCAGGAAATAATCTGTGATATCACACTGACTTTTGGGAAATCATCTGCGATATCACTGCAGATTACACTAACAATCTCCCCTTAGTTGGATATTTCTTTCCAAACTCAATGTCTTTCTTTGTCTGTAGGATTAGTCTATATACAAATGTACAGAGCATAGAACACAGAATAATATCTCCACAAAAAATTAACTCCCCCTTAATCAAGGAGCTAATCCTAAACAATGATTTATCAAAATAAACTAATTTATTTCAAACTTTAAAAAGTTTTCGAAATAAACTAAGTAACCATTAAAAACCATAACCATTGTAGCAAATATCATCCAAAAACTAGCAAAAAAAACAACCTAGCAGATTAAGTTATTAACAAACCAACTAAGGTGTTTTAGCAAAAATAAACAAAATAAAAGTAAATTGTTTAGAGAACCACCACCATAACCAAAATAACAGAAATTGTTTTTAAGGACCACCACAAAAACAGTCACCCATATGATAGCGTCAACATCAACCTTCAGGTTTGTCAACCTTCAGGTTCAGTTTTCTTCTTCTTCAAACTCCTCTTCTTCCTCCTGATCTCCTTCCCTATCACTTCCACCATCACTTGGGCCAAGATCGGTGGTAGCACCTGCAGAGCACCCGGCTCAGAAGTTCCAAGAAGCGGCAGATCCTCCCCCTGTTTGGGAAGAAATTTCATCAATAAAAGCATACATTACCTGCTTAAGCTTAGCCCATCCCTCAGCAAGTTCTCCTATTGCACTTGACTGTTCGTGCAGGAATTTGAGAACTGTAGCCTTTGGGATTGATGGTCCAGAGTTGCCCAAAAGCTTTATCATGTTGTTCGAATACTTGCGGCATCGGTTCCTGCAAAAGTATGAGGGGCAACACTGGGGAAGCACTTGGGGTATCACGTGAGATAGCACTGGGAGGAGCGAGGGTTGATTCATCAGATTTGTTCCAAGGAAGATCTTTAGTATACCTTTTACCCTTTTTCGGTTGTTGATCAACGGTATAGTACTCGAGGTTCGGTGGTAAAAACATCGGAGGCTTCAATGGGCAAGGATTGAAATACCAATACTTTGAAGATTAGAGAAGGATAGGGAAAAAGCTAATGTTCACTTCCTTTTTTCTACCCCATGAAGCTAAGTGTTTAAACACTAATCTTCCAAAGTTAATCCTTAAATTTTTACCCAATCTATACAACACATTCGCATGCTCCAAAGTCACAATAGGTTCATTAGTTGTAGGAAGCCAATTGAAGATGCACAGTTTGTGTAGTACAGAATAGAGAGAAGATAATCTAGAAGCATGAAGTTTCTCTTTCAAAGGCCAAGACTGCAGTTTGTTGTGAGTGAGCAATTTTACCATTTCATCTCTATTGACCCTAATGCTCTCATCATCTACATTAGGGAGGCCTAAAACTTTGTTAATCGGGCGGGAGTAAAAGAATAGACTCTTCCCCTAACAAACACTTTTCCATATTTAGCGGACCCTTCATCATCCAAATGAGCATGCAAATTGGCAAAGAAATTGCGAATAACACTCTCAACAAAACTGATGCATGATTATTAGCATTAATAAAATTCTTGTCCTTTAAAAACTGAACCACTCCTTCCTTTTCCAACTGACCCTCATCAATGTGCTTCTCTTTTAAAATTCTCTTACTTAGACTATTCAACCAAAGTTCCATATTTTCCTTTTTATAATACTCCAAAGTAAGAAAAGGTTTTGGAAAAGCTTTATCCTCTTCGAGTTTGAGTAACCTCATCACGAGAATTATCACTAGATGAATGTTTAGGAACGAGAAGAGGGGGCAAGTGTTACCTCGGATGATATCCTCTTCTTGCTAGCACTTCGGTAGCACTCACGATTTGCCCTTGGCCTTCTTTTCGATAATGCTGAGAGGGTCTCCTCTTCATCACCATCTACCCAAACATCAAATGAGTCCTGAAGGCTCCTTTTCCTTGTTTGCTTCAAAGTTCTCGTCACTCACATGGGGTGAGGACACAACAATAGAGCTTTACGAGACTTCAACCGGATCGAGAGGTGGTATTTGAAGTTGCCTTGGACACGATTGATCTAATGCGGTTGGAAGACCTCCTTTTTGCAATTTGGGGAGACGGCTTGGAGTTGGGGCTTTCCTCTTCCTTTTTGGCTCGGCAGGGATGAGAGTCACTTTAGGAATGCCTTGATCAAACGAGGCATTGGGGCCAGAGGTAGGAACAATTGCCATTGTTGGTGGAGAAGAGCTTGGAGTGATCATTGGGGAAGTTTCCATGGCCACGCGAGATGCCACGGAAGGAGCAATGCTAGGTGAGATGTCCATTTGGTCCGTGTGGGAAGGTTCGGTACTAGCTTTGGATGGAGATGCCATGGAGATATGAGGGAATTTTGGAACGAATTTTTTGACCTAGGTTGAGAAGGGAAGAAGACGCTGGAATGGGGGTTTAAAGAGGTAGAGGGAGTAACGGTTAGAGAGAGATAATAGGAGAGTTAGAGAAAATTTAGGAAATTAAGAGAGAGAGACGGTGAGGGAACAAAAAATTAAATTGATTAGACAACCCTATCCCATCTAAACTCCTAAAAACCCTCACCTTTAACCCTATCCACTCATTAACAATAAACCCTCACCACACAAAGTTTTTAAAACCCTAACCAACTTAAGGATAATAAACACGGTTGCAAAATTTAAAAAATAAAGAAAATATATATTTTTTTTTTTAAGTATAAACGTAAAACAATAAAAAAATAAGTAAACTAAATAATTTGTAACTCAGCACAAAATATTATAAGCAAAAAAAATAAAAAAAAATAAATATGGGTTAGTTACTTAATTAAGTTTATCAAAAAATAAAGGAAACTTGTTGAAGACGTTTTCAAAATCGTAAACTCTTTAATTAAAAAGACTTTCAGATTTTGAGAAATTAATCAACAATATTTCGAAAATAAAAAACTAATATAGCACACACTAATGTGTTAAGGCAATGATGGCAACACGTAGGATAACACATATGATATAAAACCCCTTGATAAATATTTTTTCAGTTTCAAACACTTGAGGCATAACAAGCTGAGCATTTTTCATGCACTTTAGGCATTATATGCCTATATATAATTTTTTAAGTACATTGCTTGTTAAACACACGTCTCAATACACTTTTTTAAACAAGAAAGCAACGTAGTAACGAGCTCCGTGCTTCAAGTTATATTTCAAGTGTAGAGACCAAGTGATCTATGCCTTTCAAGTAGGGTACACTGTAGTAGCGAACTCCATGTCCCTAATACTTAGCATAAATCACCTCATACCTTCTCATTGGCAAGAGTACATCGTTGCAGCGAACACCGTGCCCCGAGCTCGAGAGAAAAGTATGAAGAAATGCCTTTGCCTTTTATTTATCAAAAAGAAAAGATTAGTGACTTTGTCACTTTAAGCATATGAAGAGGAATGATATCAGACGTGCTAACCTAAATAATAACCTACCATAACAAAAAGGTCAGCATGTGCCACAGTTAGAACTAAGCTAGCTAGAATAAACAAATAATAAAGTATTTTTTTTTTTAAAGTAAATAACCAAAGAGAAAAAAATACACTAATATACAAGTGTTACCCTAAGTGATAACATCACACGGGGTAGCACAGACGAACAGACTCAGAGATTACAAAGACCAAGAGATCTTTTCAAACTAGAAAATCTCTCGTGGTCTAAGGCCTTAGTAAAGATGTCGGCCGAGTTGATACTTAGTATCAATATGATCAATATTAATTAGGCCTTTATCTACCATATCTCTAAGAAAATGATGACGTATGTCAATGTGTTTAGTACGGGAATGTTGAACTGGGTTTTTGAAATGTTGATAGCACTCGGGTTATCACGGTACATAGTCAAAGAATTACTCTCTAGGCCATAGTCATCTAACATATGTTTTAGCCAAATAAGTTGTGAACAACAACTACCGGTACCCACATACTCGGACTCGAGTTTGTGGAGAGAGAAACACAATTTTTTACGACTATACCATGAAACTAAATTGTTGCCCAAGTAAAAACACCCCCCACTAGTACTCTTCCTATCATCCATATCCCCATTGCCCAATCCGAGTCACTAAAGCCAACCAAATTGGTATTAGTATCCTTACTAAACCAAATTCCTAATTCACTTGTTCTGAAACATATTTAATTATCTTTTTGAGAATTAAGGTGAGAGACTTTAGGATTGGCTTGATAACGATGCACAAACACACACGCCGAACATGATATCGGGACGACTAGAAGTGAGATAGAGAAGGCTACCTATCATTGAACGATAAAGAGTAGGATCAACATCCTCACCTACTTGATCTCTACCAAGTTTGAGAGAAGAACACATGGGGATTTTTGAACTTTTTGCTCCTTCCAACCCAAACCGTTTTACTAGGCTCTTTGCATACTTGCTTTGTGAAATGAATATTCCTTCATTTGATTGTTTCACCTGCAAGCCTAGAAAGAATGTTAACTCTCCAATCATGCTCATTTCAAATGTTGATGTCATAGCCTCTACAAAATCTTTTAAACATGTTTGAGAAGTAGAGCCATAGACTATGTCATCAACATAGATTTGAACAATGACTATTTCTTTGCCATGCCTTAGGATAAATAAGGTCCTATCTGCTTCACCTCTTGTGAATCCATATTCAAGTAAGAAAGAGGTTAAGCGACCATACCATGCACGTGGAGCTTGTTTCAAGCCATATAAAGCTTTATCAAGTCTATATACATGGTTTGGTAGATTAGGATCTTCAAATCCTTTTGGTTGTTCAACAAAAACTTCTTCTTTTAAATAACCATTTAAAAAGGCGGCTTTAACATCCATTTGAAACAAAGTAATTTTTAGAAAACAAGCTATAGCCAAGAGGAGTCTTATGGATTCTATTCTAGCAACGGGAGCAAAGGTCTCATCAAAGTCAATACCTTCAATTTGGGTGTAACCTTGTGCTACGAGACGAGCTTTGTTCCTAACAATATTTCCTTGCTCATCTGATTTGTTTTTGAAAATCCATTTAGTACCAATAACATTTGTATTACTAGGACGTGGTACTAAACACCAAACTTCATTACGAGCAAATTGGTCAAGTTCCTCTTGCATGGCTTGTATCCAAAAATTATCTTTTAAAGCTTCAGAAATATTTTTGGGTTCTAAAGAAGATACAAAACAGGAATATTTTACCTTGTGGTATGTGGTGGACATACACACATACCTTGCCATTTCACGGTCACTAAAATGTCATTTGTTCCTTGTTTGTACCCCCTCACTAGCTTCTCCAATAATTTGAGAGGAAGGATGGTCTCTTCTGATCCTAGGTTTGGTGGATCCCTTCTCAAGTCTTCATGCACATGATCATCATCCGACTTGTTCATCCTTTTCGATTCTTTGGATTGGTCTTGGGTGATACAGGAGATGCTATCCCATCGGTGGCAACACTTTGGCCGGCACACAGGGTATCACTTACTTGATTTTGATTCTCCAGTTCTTCCGGCAATATTAATGGAGATTCTGTACTCCATCACTGTAACACTTGCTAAATCATCAAAAACAACGTTAATTGATTCTGAATGGTTTTTAACCTAAGGTTATAAACCCTATATGCTCGGCTGCCCCAGCATACCCAAGAAATATAGCCTTATCACTTTTAGAGTCAAATTTAGCTAAGTAATCCCGATCATTTAGAACATAACACACACACCCAAATGTATGAAAATAATGAAACTTTGGTATCCTACCATTCAAAATTTCATAAGGTGTCATTCTAGTACCAGGTCTTAGAAAAACCCTATTGGCCGTGTGACAAAGGCTGTGTTTATGGCCTCGGCCCAAAATCTTTTTGAAATTCTTTTTGAAAACAACATCACACGTGCCATCTCAAGTAAGGTCCTATTTTTCCTTTCAGCCACCCCATTTTGTTGAGGTGTTTTAGGAGCGAGAAAACTCATGTTTAATTCCTTTTAATTTACAAAAAGTAAAGAACAATGAATTATCAAACTCCGTTCCATGATCGAGACCTTATTCGCATGATAAGAGCGAGAAAACATGTTTTGATTTTAGCATGTAAGACTTTAAACTTTTCAAAAGTTTCTGATTTTTCTTTTAAAAAATATACCCAAGTAAATCTAGAAAAATCATCAACTATTACAAACGTATATTTCTTCCCTCCTAAACTGTCTACCTCAACTGGACCCATTAAATCCATATGCATTAATTGAAAACAGTGCGTTGTCCCAGAATACTCCTCATTATGTTGGGTAGCACTATGGGTAGCACGTGTTTGTTTACCCTTTAAACAATCTTCACATATGATTTTCGTACTTATGTCCAGACTAGGTATACCTCTTATAGCTTCAGCATTAATGAGTTTCACAATGTTACGAAAATGGACATGACCCAACTTTTGATGCCATAAGGTAGCATCATCAACCCTCACAGAATGACACACTTGTTTATCCTCAACAAGGTAGCAGTTATTACTTGACCTAGTACCAGTCATAACACAGTTATTGGTACAATCAAAAACTTCACAAGTGTTTTTATTGAATTTTACTTCAAGGTTGTCATCGCAAAGTTGGCTAATACTAATTAAATTAGTTACCAGTCCATCAACATGCAAAACATTTTTCAAAGCAGGAAATCCAGGTACATTTAATACACCTTTTCCTACTATATTACTCTTGCCACCACCACCATATGTTACACTACCACCTTGAATAGATTCATATTCCTTTAAAAACATTTTTGTTCCAGTCATATGACGAGAACAACCACTATCAAAATACCATGAACCTTCAACATTAGTTTTTAAGGCAGTGCATACAACATCACATATCAGATTAGACTTAGGTTTCCACACTTTCCTACTTTGATAATTTTTCTTCGGCGGTGATATCGACATGCTAGGTAGCACTTCGGGTATCACACGAGGAACTGGACTGTTTCTTTAAGAGAGTTTTGCAATCATTTTTCAAATGTCCGGTAGAGTAACAGTAGTTACATATTTTTACCTTGTCGAAGACTTATCGAAGATATTGGTTCAACATGATCTCTTTCTTTAACAAAAATTAACTTATCTTACGTATTAGACAAAGTAGATGTAATAGCATTTAAAGACTCTTGAAAACCCATACCTGCCTTGAGTGGTTTGCACAACCCAAGAATTGCATCTAACTTGGTAGAACTCGTATTGAGTTTCTTGAATGTTGTCTCGGCAAGAGTAAGTTTGCTCTTGACTTTGTCCAGCTCCACATCCTTCTTTGTGAGTTGAACTTCCACTCTAGTCAAGCCATCGAGTTAGGTCTTGAACCTCTTTGGGCAGAGAGAGATCACCTTCTTGTTCTCTTTCTTCCATTCATCCACCAATTCTTTGCAAAGGTTCTTAAGACCACAAATGAGTTCATCCTTGCTTGAACTCCTTCTCATCTTGTGAACAACTTTGCATCCATGTTAACAGAACCCACAAAACAAACGGCATTTATCAAATTTAAATCTGTATACATTGGATGATATCTCGGGTGCTATCCCATTTTGGATATCACCTGGGGTATCATTGACAGAATCCGAGTCACGGTTTGTGACCACCATTTTTGTTTGATCTGAATCTTCAGATTGATTGGTCTCCTCATCCTCATTGTCACTGAGAGAAACCCATAGGTTCTTTCCCATCTTCCTTAGAGTGTTAGCACACTCATTTGAGTAATGACCCCATCCAGAGCAAGCATGACATTGGATTGATTCAAGGTATTTTGGATCGAGATCTGGATTGATACGATGATGCTCTCCTTATGGGACCACCTTTTTGAGTAGATGGAAATGTCCTCTTGGGCATTGAATTGTACACCTTGGCTTGTTGCTCTTTAGCCTTTACTGCACATTTTCTTTGTTAAATTTTCTCACCATTGAGTTATATTTCCTGGTAAGTAAGGCAACACTGGCATCTTCACCTAATTCCTCAAAAATTTCGTCATCCTCATTAGTTGAACCACTAGAGGATTGAACTTTTAAAGAAACACTCTTGCCCTTAGAAGCTTCACTTTGCTCAGCAAGGTTTGACTCAAAATTTTTTAAAATGCTCATTAAGGAATTGATGTTCATAGTAGAAAGATTGTGAGCCTCTTCTATAGATGAAACCTTAATATTAAAACGCTCAGGGAGAGTTCTAATAGCCTTTGAAACCAATTGTTTGTTTGTAAAAGGTTCACCTAAAAGTTGACACTCATTAGCAATATCAAAAAAATTTCAAAATAAGAGGAAATTGTATCATTTTCACATATTCTCAACCTTTCAAATTTGCCAGTAAGACCTCTAAGTTTGTTTTCACGCACACTAGAATCACCTTCACAAAACCTTTGTAAAATATCCCAAGCTTCTTGAGCTGTGGAACTATTTTGAATAAGTTTAAAAATATGCATGTCAACCCACTCAAAGATAGCATTAAGAGCTTTCTCATTATAGTTAGCTAGAGTGATCTCTTCATTCGTCCACTCACCTTCGGGTTTAACCTTTGAACATCACCATCCTCATCAGGAGGTAAGAGTGGAAGAGAGTACCCATGAACTATAGATCGCCATGCTCGAAGATCAATTGATTTGATATGCGAGTGAAGGCGAATTTTCCAATATGCATAATTCGAACCATCTAAAACAGGAAGACGTTTTTGGTTTGGATTTGCGGGATCAAAAGCCATGATAAAGAGGACCAAACACTTAGTATCGTCAAGTGAGAGGCTCGATACCAATTGAAATTGTCACGGCTTGAATCACAAGTGATATCCAAGGTGATAACAGCACCAACGATAGCACTTGGGATGGCACACACACACACTTCGAAAATAAAACAATTTTGTAAAAGAGTTTGCGGCGGAATAAAACACCAAAATTGTTTTTCTCAAGTTATATAAATATAACTTGAGAGTGCCTCTTAGGCAAGACTTTATAATCACTATGAATGAATTTACAAAGCCGAAAGTTCCCTATAGCTATATCTATTTTGAGCTCTATGGAACAAGAGATAAAGAACGGAATCCTATCCTAGCCTTCACACACCTTGATACCAAAGTAATCAAGCGCGAAATTACAAGGGAGAAAGGATTTAAAAAGAACCAAACAAAGAACTCTATCTCTAAGCTTTTCGAAGGTGTGAATGTGATGAAATAATTGGCATGTCTTCAAATAAACCTTCCAAGCTTATTTATAGTCTTCAATTACTTGAAGGCTACTTCAATAACAGCCTTGGGGCTGGTCTTGCACGTGGAGGAAGTATAGGGAGAGTGAGTGAATTTGTTTCCACAATTCTAGCTCCCACTTCCTATTTTGTAGCAACCGAGTTGTTGAATCCTCAAGCCATGCTTCCACGCCTTGTACTCCCTTGTTTTATCATCCTTGTACTTTTTCTATAACTCAGCAACAACCTTTGACAAAGTCCACACACGTGTTGTTGTTGTTTGCCAAAATTACGAATTAATACATAAAATGTATTAATTATTTTCTTCCAATTTCCACACGTGTCTAGCTCCTTCTTTGATGCTATTGCACCCTGAAATACAACCATAAACCATAGACTATACAGACCATATTAGCACGTTAGTCCATTAAATAACAAACAAGAAATATACAACTATATAATTTTCAGTCCAGGAAATCATCTGTGATATCACCTGGACTTTTGGGAAATCATCTGCGATATCACCTGCGGATTACACTAACAAATACCATTTTCTTATTTTGGGATGGATCAAAGAGAAAAGTTCAACACTTATCATGGGACGGATGAAGTATGATGTTGCTGATGCTTTCCTTTCTTCCATCTATAATAAATCATCATTGTAAACTGTTGCTCATTGATTAACAACATATTTAAGTTTTTACAAATCTGATTGGGTCGTACTGATGGGAACAATACAAATGAGTTAGACTATACTTATTTTTTTACATGCTTGTAGAGTTTTGTTTTCATCAATTTGTTTTTATTTATCAGGTCTAAGGAAGAATCAAAGTGGCAGTCCTCAATTTGCATCAAGATACCCTGTTCGTCCTAAAATCACAAATCCACTTTTGGTTTGAGCCTCTCTTTTTAGATCTTTTATAATATGTTCTACTATTTTGGATTCCTTCTAAAATTTTGATTCTTTTATTTCTACTTTTTTTTCTTTTTTTTTCTAAAACTAAATTGATACTACAAACTTAATATGCATCAACTTTCTGAATGAAATGTAAAAAATGTTTGCCCTTCTGAATGAAATGTAAAAAGTATGCTAGAGTTTTTGAGAAAGTGCATGATAAGGCAATGCTCCTCCGTCCCGAAAAAGTAAGTTCCACTTTTTTTGTTATTAACTTGAGTCAACTTTGAGCAATAATTTAGGTTAGTTTTAACTATCGTAATTAAAATCTAAAACTTGTTATTGATAGTAAGTGTAACGGCATATCAATAAAACGTTTTAGATTTTAATTATGATAGTTAAAATTAATCCTGCATTAAAAGCATTATGGTATAGATTTTGTTTTTATTTGCAAGTTTGACTCCTGCATGTTTCCTTATAAATAAACATGATAAATTGTATTAGGGCGAGGCTATTTACATAGATTCTTTGATTAATACGTAATTTCTATATAATATAAGCTGAATTTCATCATTTTATTATGTGTTATCTACGAGAATATAGATTGATATGGACAAAAGTTGGATTGATTTAGCTAACGAGATTTCAAATGAATACTCGGCCAAGGCTCGACAAATTTCTAGATTTTGCATTCTCTAAGGGGTCTCCAAATACAAAGGAAATTTATTGTCCATGTAGGCATTGTTCAAATCGTTATCTAGGAGACTGTGAAAGCGTGAAATTACACTGTCTTGAAGTGGGGTTTGAAAGAGATTATAAGAACTGGAATAGGCACGGAGAAGAATATGTTTCTGTGCATGGCCATGATAATAATGATAATGGTAACACAAATGACAATGATGTAGATATCGATACGGGTGTTCGGGATGATATGAGGCAAATGGTACATGAAGGGATGGGTATACCCGATTGCAACGTACCGGGAATTGAAGAAATTGTACAATCGATGCAAAGCAACCGCAAAGTTTCTTAAGCTTTTGAAAGATGCTGATCAGCCTTTATGGGAAGGTTGCAATGATTTTACAATACTTTCATTTATTGTTGAACTCATGCATTGAAAGGCTAGTTATCGAGTGGCAGATAAGGGATTTACTTCCTTGTTAAAGATTTTTATTAGGGCGTTACCCAAATTAGCGAAGGTGCCTAGTTCCTATCGTGAGGCGTACAAAATGACTGCAGACTTAGGTTTTAGTTATAAAACCTGGGATGCATGCATTAATCATTGTATGTTGTTTCGAAAGGGATCTGAAAAACTCACAAAATGCGAAATTTGTGGAGCATCGAGATACAAGCAACATGATGAAGATGATTGCAATGAAGGTGGCAACAAAACTGATAGTGCTAGGGCTGCTAAACCTGTAGCAATGAAGAAAGTATGGTATTTTCCTTTAAAGCCAAGGTTACAAAGGTTGTATTGGTCTTTTAATAGCCGCCGAATAGCCGCCGTATATACTTTAACGGCGGTTTTTTATCTAATTACGACAGCTATAGCCCGCCGTAAATAATGGGATTTCTAGTAGTGGTAACTGTGAATCAGGTGTCTTTTATTCCAGCTGTGAACCCTATCCAGCAAGGGACGGCAATACCCGAGTCCCCTCCAAAGAAGGTTCGGACAGGAAGAAAGAAAGCGTACTGGGGAAAAGTAGGGATGCCTATGAATCAATTTCTCAAGGTTTTGGTGAGCGGAGGTTTAGTTCAGCCACTAGTTAATTATATCCCTCTTCATCACAACGAAAACCTAGATCCAAGCAAATATTGTGACTATCACCAATATTCAGGACATATCACTCATGGATGCATACAGTTGAGGGTGATCATCCAGGAACTCATTGATGAGGGGAAGATCGAGCTGGGTTCCCATGAAGGAAGCAATATCCGGGATCTCCGTCAGTTCCCACTTCGTAAGAAGCGGGAATTCGATGACCTTGGGATAACAACTGAAGAAGCTTTCAATGGACTGATGCGAAGGGGAATGATAAAGCCGCTTGATAACTACCATCCCCTCAAACCTAATCCGAGTTTGGATCGCAGCAAGTATTGTTACTATCATCAATACCCTGGTCATGCCACCCAATTTGTGTTCCCACTGAAGATTCTTGATTCAAATTTGGTTGATGAGGGTAGAATTGAGAAAGCTCCTCCTAAGGTGGCCGATAATCCTCATCAGCAATTTCAAAGTTTCCCCATGTGAAAAAGTCAGTCAGTCAGGCATCGTAGGGTCTTAGATTATTTTATCTTGCTAGCAGATGTTGTTTTTTATGATTTGAGTCTATTACACCCGTGTTATGAGTCTTTTATTTCAATAAATAAAATATTTGTTTCTATTCTTGCTAGACTCGAGACATTACTTGCACACGGGCGTTACATTTTATTGAAATGGTTTTATTCTACATAATCATTTGTGTTGCTCACCAACTAAAGCTTTGAAATGACTAATGTTTAAATTAATCGGAGTAAGAAAACCGGCTGATATTATTCTCAAACTGGGGCTCACCAACTCCCCATTTTGCACCCCATATGCTCACACCTCTTTCGTTATTTCGTTGCTCGATGAAATTGTATGAATCTTCCTCAGTAAGCTTAAGCAAGCAATGAAGGCTCAACATCGTTCGGATCATCCGGTAGGGACTGCGGTTGAAACATTTCACTCATAGGAAAGCCATTATCTCACCCTCACTAAACAATACCCTTTCATTTCAAGATCGGCACGTTTTGAAACCCGGCTAACCATCTCCATAAGAAGAGGGACTATCCTTGAGGCTCCCGTGACTCAAAAGAAGATCGCCCTTGTGATGATGTGTCGCCATTTCGCGGGAAAAAATTCGATTTTTTTGCGTTTCTTTGAAAAAACCAAATAAAACCCGGAAAAAGAACGGAGTCGCCACGCCATTTTTGTTTTAAGGGCCAAAACTTTGAAAAATGCCCGAGATTAGAGATTTGGGTTCGGAGGTCATGTTACACGCCGGGAAGGACGTTAGTGTGCACCCGGAATGCCTCGCAAAACGAGTCTTCCAAGCTGAAAATCATTTGTGTGTGTGTGTGTGTTTTTGTGTTTTGGCCAAAATAATTTGAAACTCAGAAAAGTAAAAATTGGGATATCTTTTTAAGACTTTAAACTGATCCCATGATTTTTTGGAAGATTTTTGGATTGAGATTTGGTACTCAAAAGACCTTTTGAAGTTGAGAGTCACTTCTGCCAGAATGAAAAAGGCAGTGGACCTTTGATTTTGAAGTGGATTCAAGGGCTTTAAAACTTCATAATCTGGATAAACTCAGAGAATGAAAATTGTTCCAGACACCTTATATAAGATTTTTGCGAAGAAATTTTCCATTTTGGAGAAGATTTGAGGGGTCAAAACCTTCTGGAAATCTCAAATATGAGATCTGGATTCCCAGAAGCTGATGAACTGGCCTCTAAAAGAAAATTTGAAAAAAGGAGTTTTACTCACCCAAAAAAATAAATTAAAAATATTTATGGAAATCTCTGGATGTTGTCTACAAAAAGTGTTTTGTAGTCAACACCAAATTCCAAGTTTATCTGTGTCCAAAAATTAAGACAATGGACTGGGGTCTTGGAAAATTGCTACTGGACAGCAACTTCTCAAGAAAGAAAATGTGATTTTAAAGGGGGTTTTTGCATCCATGCTTGTCCCCATTTCCCTAGGTTTTGGTTAGTGATCACTTGACATTTTAGTGGTGAATCAACTATACCAAACCATCCTTGGGGTACATTAGAACTAAGCACTTCATTTGCTTGGGAAGGGGAATTTTATCCTTTGAAAATGAGATTTGGTGCTTGAAAATGGTTTTTAGGGTTTTGAAAATGTGTTTTCTTTGCAAGAAAGTAAGAACACTTTGGATATAATGTAGATCCTTGTAGAAGATCATCCATGGAGATGAACTTCCATGGTGATCTTCTTGGATCTTAAGACAAGAAGATGAATGAACTACATTTTGTAGTTTGAAAATGCATGCATGGATGAGAGATTTAGGGTAAGAAGAGGGAGGTTATACCTATCTTCTTTGTGCTTTTTGTTTGAAGGCTTGAATGCAAGAGTGTTTGGGTTTGATTTGAGTGAGTGAAAGTTGGGAAGATTCAAGAGAAAAAGGTGACAATTCTTATAGAATTCTCACTGTTTTCTCGAGTATATTCGCCAAATACTGTGAATTGTGTTCTTGGTCCTCTCTATTTTTGTGACTGGAGGGCTCAATTTATAGCCCTCTGAATTTTACAATCCCATCCGCGCGGATAGGACTGCGGCGTGCCTTGTTCATTAAATCTTTGCTCCAGGCTTTGGACACAAGGAATAATCTTTTTTAAAATTCAAATTAACCAGCCAGATTTTGTTTCCAGCCATTTCTTTTTTTGGTTTTTCTTATTTCTTTTGCTTTTTTGATTCCTTTCCTTGGTTTATCTTTTTTTGGCAATCCCTAATCTACCCTTACTTGGTTAGAAATGTTAGGAATGTTAGGAATTGTTAGAAATGTTATAACTTTCGTTAATTTTCTAACGAAAATTCTAACAAGCTCAAATTGGAGCACTTACAGTAGCCCCTCGGCGACGGCGCTTTCGAAGGAAGCGGGGTCGTCGATAAGAGTAAGGCTCCATATTTGGCAGGATGATCGAGTGATCGAGTGGCTGAACCTAGCGATAGGCTACCTACGTATCCCGAGTGGGAATCAAGCCGGCCGTAGTTCGGGTCTTTGACCCTGGAAATGATGAGCGAGTTCTGCAGTCGGTTGCTGGAGAGAAACTCTGCTGGGGATAAGAGATGACCATTTTCGGTCGGATGGCTATCCGCTCTGCTGGGGATAGGAATGACTATTTTCGGTCTGATGGCTATCCGCTCTGCTGGGGATGATTGCGATTTATCGCTTTCCTAGTGTTGTGTGTGATAGCGTCTTAGGTGCCTCGAACCTTGGGGATGGCGTTTTAGGTGCCTTGAACCTTGGAGATGGCATTTTAGGTGCCTCGAACCTTGATGATGGCATTTTAGGTGCCTTGAACCTTGATGATGGCATTTTAGGTGCCTCGGACCTTGATGATGGCGTTTTAGGTGCCTCGGACCTTGATGGTGGCGTTTTAGGTGCCTCGAACCTTGGAGATGGCATTTTAGGTGCCTCGAACCTTGGAGATGGCGTTTTAGGTGCCTCGGATCTGGATGATGATGGCGTTTTAGGTGCCTCGAACCTTACTTTGAAAAGGCCTTTCGGTGGACTTCGTCTGCTGCCGAAGGAGAGGGTGACCGTTTTGGTCGAGGGGCTGGACCTATGGTAGGCTACCTACGTATCCCTAGTGGGAATCAAGCCCTTTCGTAGTTCAAAATCTACTCGAGATTTCGTTGGCTTTTGGGATTCCGTTAACTTTGCTGGGGATTTCGTTAGCCTTTGCTGGGGAAAAATCAGACGTATTCGTCGGGGAAATCGGTCTTACGTTTTACTGCCGGGGAATAATTTTGATGAAAGAAACGGGATTCCGTTATCTTTCTCGGGGAAATTGGTCTTACGTTTGACTGCCGATTGATGATTTTGATGAAAGATACGAGATCTCGTTATCTTTCTCGAGGAGATTGGTCTTACGTTTGACTGTCGGTTGATGATTTTGATGAAAGATACGGGATCTCGTTATCTTTCTCGGGGAAATCGGTCTTACGTTTGACTGCCGGGGAATAATTTTGATGAAAGATACGGGATCCCGTTATCTTTATCGGGGAGATCGGACTTACGTTTGACTGCCGTTTGATGATTTTGATGAAAGATACGGGATTCCGTTATCTTTCTCGGGGAAATCGGTCTTACGTTTGACTGCCGTTTGATGATTTTGATGAAAGATACGGGATTTCGTTATCTTTCTCGGGAAATCGGTCTTACGTTTGGCCGTTTGATGATTTTGATGAAAGATACGGGATTCCGTTATCTTTCTCGGGGAAATCGGTCTTACGTTTGACTGCCGTTTGATGATTTTGATGAAAGATACGGGATCTCGTTATCTTTCTCGGGGAAATCGGTCTTACGTTTGACTGCCGTTTGATGATTTTGATGAAAGATACGGGATTCCGTTATCTTTCTCGGGGAAATCGGTCTTACGTTTGACTGCCGTTTGATGATTTTGATGAAAAATACGGGATTCCGTTATCTTTCTCGGGGAATCGGTCTTACGTTTCTTGCCGTTTGATGATTTTGATGAAAGATACGGGATTCCGTTATCTTTCTCGGGGAAATCGGTCTTACGTTTGACTGTCGTTTGATGATTTTGATGAAAGATACGGGATTCCGTTATCTTTCTCGGGGAAATCGGTCTTACGTTTGACTGCCGTTTGATGATTTTGATGAAAGATACGGGATTCCGTTATCTTTCTCGGGGAAATCGGTCTTACGTTTGACTGCCGTTTGATGATTTTGATGAAAGATACGGGATTCCGTTATCTTTCTCGGGGAAATCGGTCTTACGTTTGACTGCCGTTTGATGATTTTGATGAAAGATACGGGATCTCGTTATCTTTCTCGGGGAAATCGGTCTTACGTTTGACTGCCGTCGATGATTTCCTTAAAAGGGGGTTGACTTTGGTTAACTTTGGTTAACTTTGTCAAGTTTGGGACTAAAGCTGAGTCTGAAATTTTAAAGGGCAAAAGGGTCATTTTGACCCTTGCAACCCTATCCGCGCGGAGGGGATCTGAAAGTCAGAGGGTCTTAATGAGGGGCCAACGCCCTTCTTCTTCCCCATTCAGTTTTTTGAAAATTACGAGAGAGGAAGAGAGAAAATGCCCCAAGCCGCCATTGTTGTCCAAAAAGCTTCAAAAATCTTTCGATTTTCTTCGATTTTCAAGCAATGGAACACGGGGAAGGTGTTTTTCAAGGCTAAGGACGTGGCCCGGTAGCGGAAAGACGATTGGAGCTCGTCCGAATGAGGAGGCATTATACTCTTTCGCAATCGATTGCGGAGGAGCCCTACCCCGATGCTTGGCAACATTGGGCTTCTGATCCAAGTCTCCGAACGGTATACTTCGAATCTTTTCATTCCCTTTGTTGATTTCTTGCTTGAAATTGAATTTTGGGTGATTTTTGAAATTTTTTTTTTTTTGAAAATTCGAATGATTGATGTTCTTGGCTTTGAATCTTGAATTTGATGCTTTGCATATTGTAATGAGTATATGAGTAACCCAAAATGTGCATTTTGCTTGAGAAAAGAATTGGCATTTTCGCCATTTTTTTTTGTATCCGAAAATTATGAATGAAAATTGTGATGATTTTTTTTTTTTTTTTGAAATTTGAATATTGATTTTGATGATATGCATGTTGCAATGAATTTGTTGGTGTCCCAAAATGTGCATTTTGCTTGGGAAAAGAATTGGCATTTTCGCCATTTTTATTATTATATTTTTTTTTGAAAATTCGAGAATTGTGATTTGAAAAATGATGCAATGCATGCATTTTGTTTGAAAAGAATGGGCATTTTGCCAATATGAGATGATGATGATATGAATGTATATATGATTTTTTTTTTTTTGAAAAGTGGGACGGATTTTTCCTTCTGTTGAATATATGAATGTGGGATTTTTTTTTTTTTTAGATGATGGATGATATGCATGTATGCATAGGAACTTCTCTTTTTTTTTTTTTGAAAATGGGACGGAGTTTTTACTTCCGTAGGAATGCTGCATTTTTTTGATGAATGCATTGGGATTTGCTGAAAAGCTTGTCTCTTTTGTGCGAGAAAAATGGGGCTATGCTCATTGTATCTTTGTTATCTTTGTCGAATTTTCTTTGAAATTTCATGATGCATATGTATGCTCTTTTTTCTTTTTTTTTTTTAATGCAAATGCAATTTTTTTTTTTGACATTTTCCTTTTTTTTTTGTTTTATTGCAGGGTGGAAACAACTACGTGACGGAGCAGCTGAATAAGATGAAGACTCGAGGATCGGTGGAGTCTGTAGTTGACTTGTGGGACCGGCTTCCAAATGCGGGCCGAGGAGCTTTACCGAGTCCGAGACAGATTGTTGTTGAGACCGGGCTTTGGGAGTTTGTTGAGTACTTGAGGGGATTGGTCAAGTTCCCTAAGAGCAAGGGCACGATGTTTGCTTTGGCGCGGCCTTTGGTGGGATGCGACCCACACGTTTCACTTCTTTTGGGGCGAGGCTACGGTTACGCCTTCTGACTATGCTGCGATCACGGGTTTGTCCTTCAATGGACGCAGCATTGAGTGGCGGGATGGCTACAGCGATGCGGATCTGCGAGCTCTTACAGGATTTTCCCTATTCCCAAAAAGGGGATGGGGATGGAGTATTCCGTGGTCTATGGGAAGATTGTGGAGACCATTGTGAGCTACGAGGTTTGGGGAGGAGAGGATAGGCGGCGAAGCGGATTGCTAGGGCCTTCTTATGGTTTGCTTTTTCGAGCACCCTTTTTGGACATCTTTGAGGGACGGCGAGTCTTTGCCTTCTTGAGGTCCTTGGAGGACATGGAGATGGCTGGAGATGTCTCTGGGGAGAAGCGGGCCGGCGAGCTTTACTTTGCTCTCGATAGGTACAGTAGGAAGGCTGTGAGCTCCTTGTCTTGCTTTGAGTTTGCCACTGGAGGTATAAGCTCTCTCTTTGCTTTCCCTTTCTTCTTGAGCACACACTTTCCTTTTGCACCTTTGGATTAATTTGGTTTTTACCTTTCGCAGGTATGGGCGTTGGAGTTCTTCCACGTCACGATGTGGCGGCGGCCGGCGGAGTACGTCGGGCGTATCCGGCCATGCGCTCTGGTCCAAGCATGCCCGAGAGAAGATAAGCTCCGGGGGCGCACGACTCTCGAGATACGCGGATTGTCTTCCTTTGACGGAGGGTGAGACGGATGAGAGGATGATATTTTATCCACAGGATCGTTTCGAGGTGGCGCGGTGAAGGGCGGCGAGATTTGGGTGTGCGGCGAAGGATTACGAGAGGTCGACCTGCGATGCCTATTATGCGGGAGAGAGGGTGACGCGCCGGCATGGCGTGAACTCGCCTTTGAGGACACCGGTGGAGCCTCCCGCCGATATGATGCACCAGTGACAGATCTGTGACTGGGATGATTACCGAGCCGGCCGGCACTTCTCGGCATTTGTGGCGATTGAGCCGTACCCCGTATTTATTTTGAGGAGGCCGAGGATGCCCCGGGTTACGGATAGAGAGGGGCTTGGGATCCCGCGGTACCCTCGGACGGATTTTTCATATATCCAGGATGGGGTCCGATTGAGGGTGCAGATCCCTCGGCTGAGCGGCTTCCACGAGCTTTCCGGCCTCGTCAGGGTATGAAGGTATGGCTTCTCCTTCCCTTTCTTCTTTTTTTGCTTTTGTCTTTTCTTTTCTTTCTGTCATCATTTTTCGCTTCAGCATGTTTCGCGCTTTTGCTTTCGTGCGGTTTTCGGAGGTGGTCGTCGAGAAGGCGACGAAAGCAAGTGATCGGAGCTAAGAGATTTATCGGGAGGATGGTCGCTTGCGGGGCTCCTCGAGCTAGAGCGGCGACCACGGCCGCGCACATCGGGCGGGAGGCTTCCCTATTCGTTCGAGACTTCTTCGAGAGACTCCTCTGTCTCCTCTCATTGATCCCCGTGCGGTCTTTGCCTTCGGATCACGTCATTCTCGGGGATCCACACGGGCGGGGACACGTTTGGCGGCATGGTGGGTCGTCTTCGTATGTCCGAGAGTCCGACGCCTTCACATTCGGATATGATTTTTCGCAGATCTCGGCTTGCCCTATCGGAGCGTGCCGGTTGGTCTGACGAGCCTCTTTGCAGACGAGGACGATTCTCGAGCCCGAGATCTTGAGGGCTCACGAGGAGCGGGCCCGAGTCGCAAGAGGGACCGAGGACGGGCGTCGGGCGCTAGGGACTCGATTGATTTCTTTTTTTTTTTTAGGCTGTTTTTGAGATTGAGATTTATGGCAGGATTGAGATTTGTACAGCTTATGCACACATTTTTTTTTTTTGATGTAATAATTTAGGATTATTGTTACCTACTTTTTTTTGATTTTTTTTTGCACACTCCCTTTATTTTTGGAATGTAATAATTTAGGATTTTATTTTTTATGAATGCAATGCAGTACGAATGCAATGTTGCATGAGCCTTGGTTTTTTGGCAAGGGTGTTAGTGTTTGGTATATGGACTGGTTTGGGGAGGTTTTTTTTTTTTTTTGCACGGGTTTCGAGCAACGGGACGGAATATTCTTCTTTTGGTGCGGCGGCTTGGATTGTTGCAGATTTTACGATGAATGACAATCATGTCCGCGCGGAGGAGTCTGCATCGACATTGTCCTTTAATTTTTGCTTGAGATCTGGTCTCACTTTATTTCAAATTCAAATATCCTCTTGAACCTCCGAGTCAAAACGGACCATTTTCGGGAGAAAGAGAGAAAATCCATGGAAAACCTTAGAAAAGCTCCACCAAAATTGTCCCAAGAATCCCAAATGTCATTCTTCAACAAGTTCAAGGATTGGTCCCGGGAGATTATGCATGAGAGGAGGTCCTTCTTTGAAGAAAGGTACACGGTGAAGTGCTTATGTTCTCTCAAGGAATTGATTCCGGACTACGATCTTCTGAGGGCTTCTTCCTCATTTTGGGATACTAGAAGGCATGTCTTTTGCCTTTCCTTCAACGAGATGGTCCCAACCGTCGAAGAATTTCGGGCCTTACTTGGAGGTCCGGAGGTGGAAGAGATAGCGGTTCCTTTGCCCGGAGGGGCTTCTTTTGTTGACAGATTGTGCGTCCTCCTTCATCTTTCCCCGGAGGAAGCGCAAGGTATGATCCGTGGTCCTGATCATTTTGATATTTCCGGTCTCCCTGATAGGTTTAGGGGCTTAGGTTTGCTTGACGATGCCTATTGGGATGCCTTTGCACTTTTCATGTTTGGGACCTTGTTCATGGTCTATTCTTTTGGGATCTGTCATCGGTCTCTGCTGGATGTAGTCGTTCATTGTCGCTTGGGCGAGAGATGTTGTACCTCGATCTGGGGAGACTTTTCATGCCCTCGATAGGCCGGCTCGGGAGACGGTATATGCACGGGGCAGCCCGTTCCTCTTGACCTGTGGGCGATGGAGCGCTTGGGGGTTCTTCGGGAAACTCCTGACATGATCAAGCCTTGGACATTTGCCAGGAGGGGGGTTGTTGTGGCTTTCGATGATCAGGGCTCATGGGAGCGTTGGATGGCTGGTCGCCGGACGAGAAGATATCAGATGGTCGGTGCCTTGTTGGCGGGTGGAGACTCGCGAGTGCTTCGGGGACGGGTCTCATGTGGTTATGCTTAGGGGCTTTCTCGAGTCCAGCTTTTACATTCCGTCTTTGGTTACGAGACAGTTCGGCTTGGAGCAAGTTCCTTTGGAGGACTTTGATGATATAGCCACCAGGGTGGTGGCTCCTGTTTCTATGGATGATCCTTCGGTGTTTTCCTTTCTTTCTCGAGCATGGAGGTATGACGTCTTTCCTCCTCGGGTTATCCTCAGGCGTCCGAGACCGGTGTTCTGACCACTTGGTACCTGGATTGGTATGAGAGGCATGCAGGAGAGACTCGAGGTGGCTATTTTGAGGCGGCGTGAGGCCATTGTGGGTGTGGAGGACTGACGGTTTACGAGAGGAGGAGGGCCGAGGCGAGGGCCAATCCTCATGACGGGAGCGGAGACGGCGTGACCGACTATGAGGCCTATGTCAAGAGACGGGAGAGGAGGACTCTTATGCTACCGGCTAGGCTACGGGAGATGAGAGATGATGCTAGGACTACCAAGGCCACGACGGAGTGGTGCGATAGATCCTGTTCCTATACCAGAGCTTGGTAGGAGGAAAACCGATATTTTCTGTTCGAAGAAGAAGACTCGAAGGGGAAGAAGGGGGGAGAGGCCGATGCGAGTGGCTTGGAGTGACCTTGAGGTTTCCGAGTATCCCTTTCTTGTCATAGCGAACACATTAGTTTGATTATGTATCTTAATTTCTTTTAGCAGGTTGCCAATCGTAGGAATGAATCGGGCTTAGACTCATCAAAAAGTTTTTAACTTGTAATAAATATTTGAATTGCTTCAGAGTTTTTCGAGACGCTTTCATGGTCTGATCGATTGTATTGATGTCAGAGTATGACTTTTATTTGTGTTTTAGACCGAACCGTTTCCGTGCCTACGTTCCCCTCATTTTGAGGAGCTCGGGTCTTCGTAGTTCAACCCGATTTTTTGTTTTTTTTTTTTTGTTTTTTTTTGTTTTTTTTTTTTTTGTTGTTTTTTTGTGCAACCCTGTTTTTTACCTAGGCCGCCCTTTTCGGGTTTTCAACCTAGTTGGGTATTACTCTTTTAGCACTCTTTTTTTTTGTTTCTCTTTTTTATGCGTAGTATCTGCGCAGCTTGTCACCATTCATTGGGTGTACAAAGGGATTTCCGTCGAGCTGCAAGTTGCATGGCTCCTCGGAGAAGATCTTACGGACGACGTATGGCCCGACCCAGACAGGCTCCCATTTGCCGAGGGGTTGATACGGTTGAGGGCTTCTCTTTTAAGACGAGATCACCTTCTCGGATCTCCGATGCTTTACTTTCTTGTCAAAGGCTATTGCCATTCTTCCTTGGCAGGCTCGGATGTGTTCCATGGCCTTCGGTCGGCGCTCATCTAGCAGGGCCAATTCATCATGGCGACTACGGAGCCATTCGACCTCGTTGATCGGCTTTCCAACGGCACACGGAGTGAGGATTTCCATTCGATTGGGAGTACGGCTTCCATTCCGTATGTGAGGAGCAAACGGTGTTTCCCGATTGCCGATACGGCCCGATGTTACTGTAGCCCCGAGGAGTGTCGGTGTAGCTTCTCGGGCCAATCTCTGCCTTGGGCAGCCATTTTCCGGATGATGTTTTCCAAAGTCTTGTTTCTTTGCCTCGACGGCTCCGTTGGTTTGGGGCTGTAGGGAGATGACTTGTGACGAGTTATTCGGAATTACGCGGCGGTCTTTCACATTCCCCTTGAAGTGGGATCCATTATACGAGATGATTTGAGTGGCAACCCGTATCGGCACATGATGTTCTCTTTGATGAAGAGGGCTACTTTCCTTGAGTTGAGGATTTTGTAGGATTTCGTAAGGCATCCTTTCCAGTTCCTTGCCAATCTGCGTCTCTTTAGGCTCTTCCGCAGTTCCCAGGTTCACACTCGTCAAAACCTCTTCGGCAGCTTGGGCTCGATTTTCCTCTTTCCGGGCAACCTGCTTAAAGATTTTTTTTTGTTTGATTTTTTTTTTTTGTTTAATGTGTCTGCTTCTTTACCTAATGAATTATTATTAAAAAAAAATTTATTAATTAATTCATCATTAGTTAAAGTGGCAATCAAGGGATACTCAGAAAGGTTCGTCATTTCATTGAAAACGAAAAGGAATACAGCGCTTGCTACAGACTCGTAGTCTTCAGGCGTAAGGCCATCGGACGACCCTAGAGACTTGACCTTAACAATGAGAGACTGGGAGGACTTGTCCTAGATTGAGACAAAGGGATGGGAGACCAATCCAGGTTTGGTGATCATTTCTTCTTTAGTTGCGGACGGGCCTGAGAGAGTTTCCCAATTCTTTAGCGGCATTGCTGTCAGGGGCCTCATGGCTCGGGGGCTGTCTCTTTTCTGTTCACCTGTTATCATCTCTTTCTCTGAACCAGGATCAATTGTGTCCGGCGTCTGAAAACTGAGCATGTGGATGTAGGGATCTTCCTCAACTCTGGGCAATTCTATCTCGTCACAGTCTGACCGCTCAATCCAGATGTAAGGACGTATTGTGTCTCGGTGTGCTGCTGGAAAAATCTCGTGGCCCATGCTTGAGCGGAAAGGCTTAATAGGCGGTTCGGCAAGGAGGACGTCCCACACGACGTTCATAGATTCGAGTTGAGTATGACGATGCTTGTCGATCTTGATCATGAAAATTTCCTGGCTTGGCGAGGGTCGGAGAGTAGAGTTTGAAGAATGGTGACAAAGCTGTGATTAGGGGCCGGGGTTTGTGTGCTGTACCATGGCGGTGACAAAGGCTGTGAAAATCTCCTTCCGAGTATGCCTCCAAATGTTGGAAATGACAATTGAATCGATGAATCGAACTTCTTCGGAATCCGCTCGCTTGAGTGCGTTGACATAATTGGCATCACCGGATTACGGGGATTCGATGAGACTTGCCCCGATAGTCCCTTGGTTGGTTCGGAGGAGGTAGCCTCGGTGTGCGGCTAAGAGCATGCTTAGTGACGGTCTACGCTTCGTTCCCTATGAGGAAGCTGTCGCCCCTTATGACTTCGAGGTCCCTTGTCGGTTAATGAATTTGACGCATTGGTGGAGAGTGGAAGCTATGGCTTTCATGTGATGCAACCAAGGGCGCCCTAATAGGGGCTGTGAACTCGGAGGGTATCCATCACATGAAACTTTTGGCACCATTTGGGTTTCGTACCGAGTTGAGTCCTTTGTCCCCAGGATGGGACGGGACGTGCCATCATATGCCTTGGTGGCCCAGGGTAGATGGGATCATGTGCCTTTCATTGAGGCGTAGGGCCCGCATCATCTTTGAGGAAGGACATTAACGGCGATCCGTTGTCCACCAATACTCCCGGGGAGCGATACGGTGTTGAGCTTAATGGTGATGCAAAGCTTCATTGTCTTGGGAAACATCTCTTGGCAAATCTTCGTCGCGAAGGTGATCATGCTACCATATAGGCGAGGATCATAGATTTGGTGCCGTCTCGGAGAAAGAGAGTCATCAAGCCCGATCACTTCGTGCCTTTTTCTTGCGAGGTAGACCCTTTCTGAAGCCCACGGGTTATGCGAGGCCTTTTGTGGCGGTTGCCGTCTCCGGTCAACATGTTGATTGAGTGGGAGCGCCAAGCGGCGTTGGTCTTTCTTTGTCGGTGTGCACTCGGGAGCTGGTCAAACTTAATTTTGGCCGTTCTAGCGGGGGGATAGATTTCTGATTGGCAGTAGAGTTACCCAGGTCCACAGTATTCTGGTGTCCGAAAGTCTCAATCCCCCAGATGGCTCCCCGAGCGTACCCACACTGGTATCACCGGCCTCGAATCTCTCCTTCAATTTTTGATGGGAGGAAATTTTCTTCTTCTTAGGAGGACGGTCCTCGTGTATCCGATCTGATAGTCCCTTTCAAGACAGTCGGGACGATCCACGAGATATCCCACCAAATGTGTTCTACGAGTGGTGGCGGATTTGGGACCTTAGGTTGGCGGCTTTGGAATGACTTTGAGTGGAGCTGGTCAGGGAGATCTGGCTGTTGGGCTCATCTGGAAGCGAGTGGTTGGACTCGCCGGATAATGAGAGGTATTAAGGTCCCGGGAAACGAGGCATATGTTTGTCCTTCAAGGCGAGCCCCGGTCGGTTGGGAGATTGTTAAGGTTCCGAAGTGGCGTGTGGCCTCTTGAATCCCGAGCTTGCTTTGTGCATTGCAGCGTTCCTCCAGGGGCTTTGATGGCTGACCATATTTCTTCAAGCTGTTTCTGATTTTCATCACCCGGCTGATATTTGCGGGATCATCACTTTGAGAGGGGACAGGCGACGGTATACCGAACTCTTTCGTCCACACGGCTTTGTTTGGGGGCCGGTTGCCACTGTAAGTCGACGGGCGGGAGTCCGGCGGTGGAGACATAGGAATCTTGGGGTAGCATCTTGATGTATCAGGGACGATTAAGAAGAGGAGGAGAACCTTCTTCCTTCTTTGCGGTAAAAATGCCATCGGAATTGAGGCGATAGTCAAACCATGACTTGCGACAACCTCCAGGAAGGTCGCTAATTTGAGCCTCATGTCGAAGTCTCATCTGTTCTACCAAGCTGGATCCAATGCCGGTGCAGTACGAGGGATTTTGGAGGACGGAGTGACGTTATCCCTATCATTACCGGGTTGACGGACATTACGAAACCCGGAGTCGGAACAAACGGTGAAGGCGATGACGCGCTTGACTCTTCCCAACTAATCAAACGGTGACCCGGTGTCCGGAACCAACCTTTGTGAGGAGGCTGCGGGGAAAGGACACGAAGGTTCAGATGTGCAGGAATGGAAGGAGGGTAGGTGTTTGGGCTTTGGGCTCATGCGACATGCAGTTATTTGTTCACGTTTACTTAAAACATATTTTATTAACCTAATCGGTTGGAAAAGATTGCTCTTCTTTTTCGCAAACTACTCTGGATCTGGATCGGTGGGCCCGTCACTACGTCTATAAGCCCCTCGTATTCCACTTTGTATTTCGACCTCCCGGGGTGGACGGCCCGGGCGAGGGTCCTATAGGGCAAGCGGGTCCCACCGACCGAAAAGAAAACGATCCTAAAAGTCGGCGGGTAATCGAGTCTTAACGAGCATTCGATGTAAATTACGGACAAAGGCGACATCAAAGTCAAGATCATGTCAGGAGCTCGACATAAAGTCGGCATGATTTGGGTGATAAGCGTCCACAATTGATCTTGACTTGTCGTCGGTTAAGCCGTAATTAGGCATGGAATAATCATTAATCCTTGATGACTCGGTGTCAATCTTTGGGAGTCGGTGTATAATTTGTGCCGGTCGAGCCGAAGTCAAGGCGCCGGTCAATATCTTGGTCAAAGTCTGCGGCGGAAAACCGGCGAACTTCGGCGATTAGGGTCCGAAAGATATTGAGTCGGTATGCCGACAAAGGCTTGAAAGGAAAGGTCTATACACGGACGGGGGCATGACACGGACCAAACTAAAAACCAACCGGGTCTCGGACAAAGTGTGTCACGGATAAGTGCATGGTCGACACGAGGCTCCATGGGATGTTTGGGTAGTCCTGTGCTTGCACCGAGAGGCGTAATAAGACCAAACGGGCCGCGACAAGGATTTTCCCGGGTTAGGGACGTAGTGTGCAGTGTATGGTCACGTGCGCGTAGTGTGCAAGCAGTCTATTTTCTTTTTCTGAGTAAAATAGAAATTCTTTTATGTGTCTTAAAAATATGATGCATGATTTTTTTTTTGAAAATTTTCCTTTTTTTTTTTGAAATTTTTTTTTGAAATTTTTTTTTTTTTTAAAATGAGCACATAAGCACAAAAATTCCGACAGTTAGGGACATGATTCCGACGGTCAAAATTTTGACTTTTCCCGAGGCGGCCAAAACAACACGAAAAATGTACAAAAATCAACACACACACACACAAATGATTTTCAAAGCCGGGACGGAAGCTTGACCCTCAAAAGCTTTTTCCTTTTTTTTTTGAAAACGGTGATACCGGTACGTGGGATTGTTAAACCACAATTTATCCCCGACTCGTGTTAGGAGGCGATAACGGGAAGTTTAATGATTTCCACCAATATACCGAATATCATTTTTTTTTTTTAAAAAAAGCTATTCCCCAGCGGAGTCGCCACTGTGATGATGTGTCGCCATTTCGCGGGAAAAAATTCGATTTTTTGCGTTTCTTTGAAAAAACCAAATAAAACCCGGAAAAAGAACGGAGTCGCCACGCCATTTTTGTTTTAAGGGCCAAAACTTTGAAAAATGCCCGAGATTAGAGATTTGGGTTCGGAGGTCATGTTACACGTCGGGAAGGACGTTAGTGTGCACCCGGAATGCCTCGCAAAACGAGTCTTCCAAGCTGAAAATCATTTGTGTGTGTGTGTGTTTGTGTGTTTTGGCCAAAATAATTTGAAACTCAGAAAAGTAAAAATTGGGATATCTTTTTAAGACTTTAAAATGATCCCATGATTTTTTGGAAGATTTTTGGATTGAGATTTGGTACTCAAAAGACCTTTTGAAGTTGAGAGTCACTTCTGCCGGAATGAAAAAGGCAGTGGACCTTTGATTTTGAAGTGGATTCAAGGGCTTTAAAACTTCATAATATGGATAAACTTAGAGAATGAAAATTGTTCCAGACACCTTAAATAAGATTTTTGCGAAGAAATTTTCCATTTTGGAGAAGATTTGAGGGGTCAAAACCTTCTGGAAATCTCAAATATGAGATCTGGATTTCCAGAAGCTGATGAACTGGCCTCTAAAAGAAAATTTGAAAAAAGGAGTTTTACTCACCCAAAAAATAAATTAAAAATATTTCTGGAAAGCTATGGATGTTGGCTACAAAAAGTGTTTTGTAGTCAACACCAAATTCCAAGTTTATCTGTGTCCAAAAATTAAGACAATGGACTGGGGTCTTGGAAAATTGCTACTGGACAGCAACTTCTCAAGAAAGAAAATGTGATTTTAAAGGGGGTTTTTGCATCCATGCTTGTCCCCATTTCCCTAGGTTTTGGTTAGTGATCACTTGACATTTTAGTGGTGAATCAACTATACCAAACCATCCTTGGGGTACATTAGGACTAAGCACTTCATTTGCTTGGGAAGGGGAATTTTATCCTTTGAAAATGAGATTTGGTGCTTGAAAATGGTTTTTAGGGTTTTGAAAATGTGTTTTCTTTGCAAGAAAGTAAGAACACTTTGGAAATAATGTAGATCCTTGTAGAAGATCATCCATGGAGATGAACTTTCATGGTGATCTTCTTGGATCTTAAGACAAGAAGATGAATGAACTACATTTTGTAGTTTGAAAATGCATGCATGGATGAGAGATTTAGGGTAAGAAGAGGGAGGTTATACCTATCTTCTTTGTGCTTTTTGTTTGAAGGCTTGAATGCAAGAGTGTTTGGGTTTGATTTGAGTGAGTGAAAGTTGGGAAGATTCAAGAGAAAAAGGTGACAATTCTTATAGAATTCTCACTGTTTTCTAGAGTATATTCGCCAAATATTGTGAATTGTGTTCTTGGTCCTCTCTATTTTTGTGACTGGAGGGCTCAATTTATAGCCCTCTGAATTTTACAATCTCATCCGCGCGGATAGGACCTGCAGCGTGCACTGTTCATTAAATGTTGCTCCAGGCTTTGGACACAAGGAATAATCTTTTTTAAAATTCAAATTAACCAGCCAGATTTTGTTTCCAGCCATTTCTTTTTTTGGTTTTTCTTATTTCTTTTGCTTTTTTGATTCCTTTCCTTGGTTTATCTTTTTTTGGCAATCCCTAATCTACCCTTACTTGGTTAGAAATGTTAGGAATGTTAGAAATTGTTAGAAATGTTATAACTTTCGTTAATTTTCTAACGAAAATTCTAACAAGCTCAAATTGGAGCACTTACAGCCCTGTCCCAAATTCAAAAACTGCAGAAAGCAATGATCCATCCTGGGGACTAGCTGAAATTTTCCTCTAAAAAAAAAAAAAAAAGAAAAAAAAATATATGCAAAAAAAAGAGAATAAAAAAAAAGAGAGAGCCTAGTCCCCAGCGATCCTCTCAAAAGCAAAAGTCAAAAGATCCGATCGTTACTCAAGATGAGTCTCAGAGTGAATAAAGATACAACATGGATGTCCCCTCACCTTCCAAAACCAATTCCAAGCCGTCCTCTCGATTTTTAGAGGACATTCCCATTACCATTACCATTACCATTACCCTTACCTTTGCCTTAAGCCAAAGCCAAGATTGACCTCTCATTCTTAGAGGCATTGAAGATGCGATCATGGATTCCCTCGCCTTAGAAATCCCAAACACATCCCTACAAGCCAACCTCTCATCTTTAGAGGTTCACTCAGCAAAAGGCCTAGCCGACCTCTCGTCTTAAGAGGCCATGATATCCTAAATCACCCAAGGGCCAATCGTAACCCTGAAACCCAGTCACAGTTCCTACCGGATAGCAGTTTCATTCCAATATCGTCGAGATCTAAAACAGATTATTGCTTAAAGCTGAGCCAAATCCATCCCGGCTCAAAGGACCGTCAAGCGAAGATTGTGCAAATTCCATCTGTTCATCCGACGTTGCATGTGAGCATATTTCATTTCTCCTTCGCAAACACTTGCCGTGGGCGTCCCACTGGGGATTCACATCCGTGTCTCCCATCGACACTCCAAGAGGACATGTTTTGCAATTCTCAAAATCCTCAAAGGTCCTCAGATCCTCGAATTCCAACGTTCATTCTTTTTATTCGGGATAAGCCCGAACTACGGCGACCTGAGCTCCTCCAAAGGAGGGGAACGTAGGCAACCATAACTGGTTCGGTCAAAATCACAAACAGATCTCAGAAGATCCGGTCTCCTCAAGGACCATTCCTATATACCTTCCATCCTTCGAAGTTTTGATTCTCGATATCAGTTGGCTTTCTCCTCAGGATTGATAAAAATATTTGTTCATATCAGCTTTGGTGGTTGACTAACCCGAACATCAATAAAGGGTTTTAAGCAGCTTTGTGATCATCACGAATAAGACAAGTTTTCAAGTGTCTCGACAAGTCTTCTCTTTCTACATCATAGGAAGATAGAGCTAAACACTATTTCGGTCAGCAGGGGCTTTCATACACTTTTCCACACCTTGCGATGTTTATACTCTCCCAAAAGAGTCAAACCCAAAAGCGAGAGTGTCATACACGGAATCGGGATATATTCCCACATTCGAAAGATGTGCCCCTGCACGCATATACTTCTAAGTCTCGTCCGCCGACTGATTGACTGAAATTTGGAGACAAGCTCTTCTTTGGTTTCATGATAGGTTGACTGCAATGAAGCTGAGTGTCAGACTGAGGCTTGGTCAAAGGAGAAGATTTATGGATTCATTTGTACAAGAACACTGTGGCTGGCTTTATAATCTCGATCCTCGAGAATGGATTGGTTACTTAAGAGACTACTCCATAGTGGGGCTACTGGGTCTCATGCCCTAGGTCAGGGGAGAGGTTTTAAAATAATGTGGAAGTCTGATTTTGGAGTTCTGCCTGCATGACTTGTTATGTCACGCGACATAAAGTGTCCCAGCTGTCCTGAGTCGTGCGACATCTTGTGACCAACACCAGACATCAGCAAGCTGCAATCTGATCTGTACCAGGGCACGCCCCGACTTGTCTCAAACTGCAAAACAGCAAAGACACTCTGCAAATGGGAGAGGGATTCATCTAACTAACATACACACTAACCATTCATACACAAGCCAAACCATATGAACCATTCATACTTCTACTATAGCCATTCAAAAAAAAAAAAAAAAAAAAAAAGCCATTCATTATCATCTTCCCAAAAAGTGGACTCGTGCAAACAATAAAAATAAAAGGCTAGCAACAATGTACTGAGTCTAGGAAAAAAAAAGCAAATAAGTTTTTACAAATGAAAAGAGAGAAAAGTGTTTGTTCGTTCCTTCCCAAAAATGAAGATACAATAATCAAAAGAGCCATGTTTTGATACAAGAGGCTACTTCGAGCCATCATCCTCAGAAACATAGACATCATCACCATTGTCATCGGAGCTATCATCATCATCATCAGCATCATCACCGCCCTCTACATCTGCATCCCCTTCCTCAGGATTCGGATCAGCAACAGGATCATGGTAAACAATGGGATCGTCACGAAAGAGCTCGTGGACAGCAGAGATAGTCAGATAGGCGTAGTCTCAAGCTCGTGCGGATCTCCAGAAACATCACTCTCATACTCAGGACTAGGTGGACGAGGAGGAGCAGTCTTGGTCCTGGGCCTATGTGTATCCTCAGCAGCCATATCGGTCCGAGATCTCTTCCTGCTAGGCAAACTGGGCGTAGAATCATCATCATCAGAGCTCCGAGCCAGACACCGCTCCCTCCAGTATCGTGCACTCCTCTCTAGCTGCTCCATCATATCCATGGCTCCGGTATAATGACGAGCAAAGCTCCAGTAAATGTCAGCCGAGACTTGGTAAAATCAAGCAGAGGAAGAATCAGAAACCAGTCATCATGAAAGACAAGAGTTTTAAATAGTTCAAAGCAATAAAGAAAGAGAGGACAGTTACTTATAGATCGTGTGCCCTCCGGAAGCTGAAAATAGGGAAAAATCCTGCTAGTGTCAAGGGGAGCTCGTCTCAAGCGGTCTCCATCCTGAAAGTCAACGAATGAAGGAGGTAAGGGAGCATCCGCTACATACCCAGTAGAGGGGCCTACACCCTGAGCATCCTGTCTCGGAGCCACCTGCGGAGACCTCAATCTCGTCCTAACATAAGCTCCATAATCTCCATCATCCTCGGTGTAATTGAACGCAGCCTCCCCCTGGATCAAAGACTCCACGTCCTCTAATTTCCGAGGAAACCATATGTCAGCTGGAGGGTTAACCGGGACTCTAGCAATGCTGCCAGGGCCGTGCTGTCTATAGAATTGCTCTCCCAAATATAGCGCATCCCCAGACAAGCCTACCAACAACTTGCGACACTCAGTCAAATGTAAGGCATGTCCTAGGTCAAGAGCAGCATATCGGTCCCCCCAAGGAAATAAATTCAGACTCCCGGGAGTCCCTCGCAAGCAGATCAAGGTGTCAGGATAAGAAGCAGTCACACGTCCCCTGGTGTCCGCTGTCCGGACCTTCTGCCGCGCATTTTTCACCCAGCGCCTTATGGCAGGAAACATAGTGGCCGGGTACGCCTCCTAAACCTGCCAGGCATAGCAACCGATGACCTCATAAGCCCAAACCTGGAGAAGAGAAATCAGAGCAAATCAGATTAATGAAAAAGGGGGACAGAAAGAAAAGTTATTCAAAGGATGGACTCATATTTGTGAAATACCTCAAAAGCTAAGTGGCAGCAGTTGAAGGACTTAGCATCCCCCCTGTTGACATCATCCAGAGCCAAATACAGCTCAGCCAATCCTGCCTCTCCCCAGGACAAAGTCCCAACAACACCCCAGTCTCTCAAAAGCTCCAACAAAGAAATCAAAGCAGAAGACGTGCCGTTGATAAAAAGCATGTCCGAGAAGCTAATCCACACAAAAGCCCTAGCCAATCTCAGAGCCCTCAGCCTATCCTCCTCAGTATCTGCCACCTCAGCTGGATAATCCCTACTCTGCTCAATAATCTGACCATGAAGCTCCCCAAGCTCGTACCCGTTCCCCTTCTTGCCCTTGGGAACGAAACCAATCAGCTCCATGAAGTATGCCTCTGTGGGAGGCTGTGGATCATCCTCAACAGCAGGTTCCTCTAAATACAGCGGCTCAGCAGTGAAAGGGAGGCCCGTGATAGCAGCAAAGTCGTACGGCGTAACCGTCGCCTTTCCCCAAGAAAAGTGGAAAGAATGGGTGGTCTCCCACCAGAACTCCCGGAACGCCTTCACCAAACCCGCGCTCCGCTGAGTGTCCCCAATGGCCTTCGCCATCTCAAAGAAGTGGCCTAGTCCGGCAGCATATACCAAGCCCTTAGGCGAGTGCTCCAGCTCCTGGCTACTGGGCAGAAGATCCCACAGCTGACCAACAACCTCTGGGGAACCTCGGGTACGCAACTCCTGCATGTAAACACAGCACAATTATGAATATCTCAAGTTTTAAAAAGAAACACGTCAATAAATTGTCCCTAATTGCAATTTTGTACTTCTCCAAGAAAAATTAGGGTTCAGACATTTAAACAGACATTCATGATTTCTCATAAGCTCAGAACTATGCAGCAAACTTAGAAGTTCGCAGGTAAAAAGCTCAAGCAGTTCAAAAAAAAATTAATTGTTCAAAAACAGCGAAAAATAAGGGTTTTGGAATTACCGTGTCTTTCTTCCCCGGTGCAGAAGTGTGTTCCATGAGTTGGGGATAAAATTCTCCTCGCACCGCTTGAGGGATAAACGGTCCTTGATTCCTCTGCGCATTCTTCCTCCGAGCAGCCAGTTGAGCTTGGAGAGGCCCTTTCTTCGTGGGTCGTGGTCTAGGAGGCATGATTGCTAGCCAAGAACGGAATCGATACCCTAAATCTCTTGATTTCACTCGAAATTGGGAAATTGGATGGTTTTCCTCTCAAAAACCGCTCGCCTCCCTCTAAAATGTGTTTCAAAAATGAAGACTGTTCGTTGTTTTAAAGGACTGTTCACATGCTTTAAGAGGTCGTGCGACATATTGTGTCTCTAGGCCAAAGATTTCCAAAAAAACCCTCTGTGCTTTAGTAATTAACACTTTGATCCTTGTAGTGCTTCGAGTGTTGTTTGCCCCCGAAGGTACAATAATTAACTGAGCAAATCTCAAAGATTGTCCCTCAAATCAAAACCGAGACAAAGAATCCGTGTCCATTTGAATCTACCCAGCAGTGCGCATCAAGATCAATGGCCCCGCCGCCAAAGCGTCAATAAGAGTTCGCTGCCCAGCAAGCAAAGTCCCCAGCTTACCAAGCAAAGCTCGGGACACAAAAGTCAACCGTCAACAAAGATGGCCCCGCCGCCAAAGCGTCAATAAGAGTTCGCTGCCCAGCAAGCAAAGTCCCCAGCTTACCAAGCAAAGCTCAGGACACAAAAGTCAACCGTCAACAAAGATGGCCCCGCCGCCAAAGCGTCAATAAGAGTTCGCTGCCCAGCAAGCAAAGTCCCCGGCTTACCAAGCAAAGCTCGGGACACAAAAGTCAACCGTCAACAAAGATGGCCCCGCCGCCAAAGCGTCAATAAGAGTTCGCTGCCCAGCAAGCAAAGTCCCCGGCTTACCAAGCAAAGCTCGGGACACAAAAGTCAACCGTCAACAAAGATGGCCCCGCCGCCAAAGCGTCAATAAGAGTTCGCTGCCCAGCAAGCAAAGTCCCCGGCTTACCAAGCAAAGCTCGGGACACAAAAGTCAATCGTCAACAAAGACAAGCCCCGCCGCCAAAGCACCAACAAGAATCCGATCCCCAGCAAGCAAAGTTCCCGTCATAGCAGGCAAGGTCCCAGACCCCAAAGCCAACAGTCGACAAAAGACCGCCCCGCACCCGGCAACCGTCAACAGCAGTTAGTAGCATAGGACCCTCCGGCAGCTACATCTATCCCCAGCAGCATAAACAATAGCATCAGTCCCTCCGGCAGCTACAGATTTCTCAGTCAGATCTTGGGTGACAACCGCACAGTCAGATCTTGGGTGACAACCGCACAGTCAGCTTATCGGGTGACAACCGCACAGTTGAGTATCGGGTGACAACCGCACAGTCAGCTTATCGGGTGACAACCGCACAGTCAGCTTATCGGGTGACAACCTCACAGTCGAGTATCGGATGACAACCGCACAGTCAGCTTATTGGGTGACAACCGCACAGTCAGATCTTGGGTGACAACTGCACAGTCAGCTTATCGGGTGACAACCGCACAGTCGAGTATCGGGTGACAACCGCATAGTCAGCTTATCGGGTGACAACCGCACTGTTATGCTCTCGGTTGACAACCACATAGTCATTTCCGAACTAGGATTTGACTTGATTCCCTCCCAGGGATACGTAGGAATCCTTTCTCCAAAGGTCCAGCCATCCGATTCCCCAGATCACCGTCTAACCCTTCGCCTTATCCCTCAGCCGCTCATTGGGATTGGGTCTTATTTTATCAACAACCTCACTACTTCCATAAGTGATGTTGCCGAGGGGCTCTGTAAGTACGCCAATCCAATTTTCGACCTTTCCAGATGCATTTTAATATGATAAAATTGCATTTAGGGGCATTTTGGTAAATTCCCGGTCTATTCCGAGACATCCGAAAACATTTCATAAGTTTCTCGCGAAGGAAGTACTTTTTTGTACTTTGCTCATGACAAGGGATCTAAAAGGAATAAATCTATTTTGGACTTTTCAGGTATTATCCAAGAAGGTTCCAGAATCAGATTTGGCGCCAAAAACAGTTATGGTCACCTTATGTCACGCGACAAGTCGAAGCATGGAAAGTGGTTCCATAATGCCGTGCGACATAAGGTTACCATGAACTGCAGCTATAAATAAGACCCTATCCCTCTCAGTTCTGGATCCCAATTTTAGCCCCTTAACGTCGATCTGCACAAATTGCCTCATAACCTCTCTCTCTCTCCTCCTCCCTCACCAAAACTACCCAATTCCCTCACCTTTCCCACACCTTCAACCCAATTACCCTCCTACTTCCCCAAGCACCTTGAATATTCCAATTCAGATCTCAGTTCGTGTTTGGATCTCCTTTTCAGAAGCTGAATCGAAGGCTTTTGCACCTAACTTGGTGTAGAAGTTGAGGACTACAAGGGTAACACATCTCTCTCTCTCTCTCTCTCTCTCATCTAGTTGTCTAATTGTTCTTCCTTCTTCTCCACTTGATAATCAGGCTCCATCTGCCTCAGATTATCAAGTGGCAACTGCAATTTCTCTGTTTAAATCGTGTTTGCTTGAGTCCAATTGCATGCTCATGATGTGATCTACCTATTATTGCAATTTTGATGTCAAGGGAGTGTGGATCTCCCATATCCACACTCCTTTGGTTGATTCGTATCTAATTCATGCTATTCTGATTGGTTCTGGTATAATTGTTTGATTTGATTGTGCATCTGTTGAATCTGTTTCTCAGTTTGTAAGGTACCTGCAGATGGTAAACCTGTGTCACGCGACACACTGGGACATGAGGAGTCCTGTGTCACGATACATATTGTGACCATCTGCAGGGACCATCCTTCAGTTGTAAGTTGATTTAGCTCGTTAGCTCAGCATTTAGTCGTAGTTGGTTTGCTTCATGTCCAGATCTAGTTTGTAATTGTGTTTTGTGTTCATCTAGAGATCCCTTTAATCTGTTTGTTGTGAGTCTCTACAAGATGACTATTGGTGTCACGCGACACACTTGGACATGAGGAGTCCTGTGTCACGCGACATAAGTGGTCCCTTGCAGAGGACTTGTTTTCAGTTGTAATCTGTTCTTATTGCTGTAATGGGATGTGGCCTCCCTGGACAATTGGTCTACAAGTTGTAATGATCTCATTTGTTTAATAAAATTCATGTTTCTCGCACTTGTTTATTATCGTTGTTTGCACATTTTTGAGTTATTTGGATGTCTAAGTTAGAAAACTCGTCTACGGATGAGGCGTGTTAGGTGAACTCTCGATTCTTCCCAACGCGTAACCTGACCCCCGAACCCGTTCTCTTTCAAAAGGTTTTTCAAAGTGCACCTCTAAAAGCATGGCGTGGCGACTCCTTCATTTTCTATTCTAAACCGAAATTTTTTCGAGCGAGCGCACATTCAACGGTTAAGATGAGACCTATTTTATATAGATCAATTCGAAGTGTTTGGTTCATAACTTCGAATGTCCTTGTGAAAGTCCGAATGTGAGACCTTAAAGAGGCACTATGAAAGGGACTGCTTTCGAGGACTCAGGTTAGATGCCATGAGGGCTACTAGACTAAGATATGTACGATGTTAGAGTATGACATGACCAATTCGAGTGGGAGTTCCATCGTAGCATACATTTCATACTGTATGTGACTATAATTCGACCTCAGAAAGTGATTGAATGATCCCTGATTCATCACTGTGTTAGTTCTAGTGATCAATATGTGATCACATTATGCCCTATGTGACTTAGAACTATGTCGAGAATCCAAAGATTAGTGATGCTACTTTGACATGCCAACCTAAGGGCTTTGCACTTACAGTCAGCCTCGCGGAGCATTGTTGGGAAAGCTGTTAATCTAAAGATAATTGGCATGAGGGTCTAAGGAAGACAATTATGATATACATCTCTGTTTAGTGACTCAATGTCCGGACGATCATATTGAACACACGGTTCAAAAGGTTGATCTTGAGCACGTAAACTGATTGGGGTTTAAACATCGTTTATGAGGGGTTAAAGATGTTTAAATTGATGTAATCATAATGTCTGGGGCATAGACGATTTTTTGACTAACGAGGACGTGCTATGTTGGCAGATGGTATTTTATATAACACTCCTACCCTTTTATACTTTTCTCGTCTGGTCGCACGCCTCACTTCCTGTATGAAGAGATCAGCATTTCATGAGCCTTGAGAATGTATTATGGTTAGAGAGCCATTTCCATTTTGAACGAGTGAGAGATGTTGGACTAGGACTCTTGGTACCTATCTTGATACGTTCAAAATAGGATAATACCAAGTTATTGTTGGACAAGAATGGTCCGATACAATCCTAGTGAGATTGTGAGACTAGACCAAGTTAACTATATAAAGGGTCTTTACCCTCATAATATTGGACGTGCAGTTTATATCTCTCTCTGATATATTATCTCGGCTGGTTTGCGATTCTCTAACTACCATCGAGAGCTTAGGATTTGAGTGTGAGATATATAATCAATATCCATCTTGTGATATTGATTGGACGAGCAAAGTGGGTGGTTACAGAAACGATCGAGACAATCAAGGGTTCGTAGCACAAGCATAATTCTTCAGCAACAACGAGCGTCAAATTTAATTCAACAAGATAATCCTAGAACTCGTTAAGCATGCGATGTATATGTGTATCCATCAATACTGATAATGAACCACCTCAACACATGTGACATAGATTTTTGGACGTTTAAGTGCAAGGTTTATATTGCAAAGCGTTCTTGTTATTGTTATTGATCTTGATTTAATTTTAGTTTTCAAGTAATGAAGAATTAAGATCAAAAGTTCTATTCATATGTAATTTTTTAGTCTTTTCGTCTCTAAAAGATTGTCCTGTTGTATATTTTGTAATTATTAAGGAAGAGCTTCACCTTCTTGTACCTTAGTAAATTTGCACTAACATGCATGCCTAAGTTTAGAAATGGGATATATTTTTTGGGACAAGTCAAAATGACAAATGGAACAATCTTTCAGGGACGGAGGGAGTATTTTTTTTTTTTTGCCCAACTTAATTTCTATCAATCTTTAATCCAAAAGAGGCTTTGTAATCTGAATCACAATTAATTGATGGCTGGAATGTTGGAAATCAAAATTCTGTATAAGTAAGGAAAGACGTGTACTTATTAACATTTGAATTTATTAAAAGAATAATTTCATAAGGTACCTTCGGCTCAAATCATTCTTTATAATATAATAGTAATTTCATAAAAACTCAAAACTTAGGTATAATAGTAATTTGATCCTTCCATATTACCTCCAAACTATGTCGGTGGTGGAATCAAAATAAAAATTTCATGGGGTAAAAAATATACTCCCTACTTCCCACATGTAAGTTAAAAAAAATGAAGTGGGTTAAAGAATTAATAAAAAGATGAAAAAATGATGTGTTGTAAGTGTAAATATTTTGATAAAAAAAAAAAGTAAGATAGAAAATAGTTAATTAATAATTATCAGACGTATTTAATAAAGTAAAGTTATACTGTATTTAATTTGTCAATATTAACAATTTGTCACCATCACCATCACTAGAACAATTCACAACATCACTAGATTCTTGCTTATGTTATCATGTCAATATCTGAAACAGATAAAACCGTTATCACTCTGGCAACATAGACTGGGATTTGAAGTCACTCTCTTTATATTATATGGAATGTTTGTTTTCTTTTAATATCTTAATAAATGTTATACTGTATTTAATTTGTCAATATTTTTATTGAAAGTGATTTATATAATGATAAAACTTCATTAAGTTATTTTTCTTATTTAAAAATATATAAAAAATTAAAATAAACCAAAATAAAAAACAGGACATTTATTCTTGTAACATTTTTGGAACCATTTTTCAATTAGTTGGATTAGCAAGGCTAAAAGATCATACGCCCTCCATCTTACATTGACATTGAGTATTACAGTTAATACGAAAGTAATTTGATCAATAATTTAAAATTAATTTAATTATGCTAATGAAATTTTAAAAATATGTTATTAATATATTATTATAAGTACAATCACGTTTTATATTTTTATTAGAATAATTAAAATAACTCTAAATTATTGTTAAATATACATTCATATTGACAAAAAAAATGGAAAGATCGAGACGAAAAGAGTACAAATGGGCAAATAGAATTGCTTAGATGCTATTTCAAAATAAAAATCAATTTTTTTTATTATCTGTTAATCAAGAGAAAAAATAAAAATATAATAATTTAGTATTGTGACTGAGGTAATAATAAATTTCTCATCTTAAATATTTAAATGTTATGTTCATTATATAAAGTCATTATTGTCACTCATTCACCGATGGCAATTTTTATTTTTTGGTGATATAACGCAACCGTTCTATATAAATATTAAGATTTTCTTTTGCGGCTCATTTTAAATAAATGTTGTGCTTTTAAATAAAAAAAATATTAAAATTTATTATTGTACAAAAAATATTATTTAAAATAAATAATAAGCTAAATATACGCTTATTTTGTTAATCATAAATAAAAGTATTTAGCTAGAAAAACAGAAAAGTTCTAAAAAGTACTACATTCGTCTCGATTTAATATTCTTACTTTTCTTTTTAGCCCGTCTTAGTTTAAGGTTTTTAGTTGTTTTATTATCTAAAATGGATAATAAGACTCACTTGCCATTCTCACAATAAAAACTCATTACTCATTTTCTCTCTCCAATTTTACTTTTCATACTCATAACATTTATTTTTTTCTTAATCTTCACGTCAAATCAAACCAAGAAAATTAAATTGAGACGAAGGTAAGTATTATAATGTCTTAAAAGTTTCTCTATATGTTGTATTTTTCTATAATATTACATGCAGTATTATATTCACATATAAATAAATATAATACTGAATGCATTATTTATATGATACTGTTTTCAATATTATATACTACTGAATAAAAAAAATTCAGGTTCTTTCAATTTAATCAGAAAGTTAATGAGAAGTGATTTGTTTCAAAAAAGAAACCTACATATTAAATTCTCAAGTATTTAATTTTTTATCTTACCGATAAAATATATTCTCTTCGTCTCATTCGAAAAAACACAAACTTGATCTTGTACCGAAATTAAGAAAAGTGTATACTCCTTGCGTCCCACCCGAAAAGGCAAAAAGTTGACTTTGCACGAAAATTAATGAGAGTTTATAGTGGAGTAAATGTTGTGAGTATGAAAATTAGGGATGTCAATCAGGTCGGATCAGCCCTGATCAGAATCCGATCCGAATACTAGAAAGTCATATCCGAATTCGATCCGATCCGAACTTACTTGATCCGAGCCCCAATCCGATTCGAAGTTGTAACTTTTTTTTTGTTACTCAACAAACAACAGGGCTTGTATTTTTTGCATATTAACAGTCCCTTGGTGAACACAAAAAAAAAAAAGGCAAACAAAAAAAAACAATACCTGTGAACAAAAAAAAAAAAAAATCAAGCCATAAGCTACAATCCCATAATGAAAACAGTATCTGTGAACATGACATTTTTACCTTTCCAAATATTACAAGTCTACAATCCCATATGCCATAACAATCCAAACAAATAGACCAAACTACAATCCCATAATGAAACAAACATAGTAGTCAAACACTAATTCAACATCACATATTACATTTTCAATAAATAAATGTTCAAATTCATAAACTTGAGTTTCCAAATACTTCAATCTAACACTTGACTTCAAGCAAAAAAAATCACAAACCTATATAAATATAAATAATAAGATGTCAATTAAATATATTACGTTTCTTTAAATATATAAATGGTAATAAAAATTAAACTTTTTAAAGTTATACCAGCAATGTAGAGGTATCATAATGTATCAAGGTGGATATGTGGTACAAAATGGAAATATGGAATCATAATGAATAATTAAATGTTTTTAAGTTTCTGGTGTTTAGCTTAAGGGCCAAGTAATTTCATTCCTAAATGAATGTCACTTTGTCAAATTGAATGATGCAAAGCAAATGATCAGTTCTTAAACCTTTTTTCTTAATGACATATTACTCAGCACATTTACACTATCACTGCCTGCGCCTTCTGCATTACTCAGGTCCTGGATATGCCCCTGGTTGAGTTGTATTTTATTCCTAAATGAATGTCACTTTGTCAAATTGAATGATGCAAAGCAAATGATCAGTTCTTAAACCTTCTTTCAACTTTTCTCTAATCTTCCTCACTCGGTAAAGAATTATATGATCTTTCTTTTTGTTTCAATCTTGGAAATACAACTTTATACAACAAAGTCGTTTCAAGCATAATATAAGTTGAATTCCATCTAATCGGACAATCAAGAGTCAAACACCTAGTCTCTTTAATTGATAGATGACGAGCCGTTTCCTCAAATTTTTGAATTCTACCATTTAATCCTATCCAAAAGAAGACACTTTTTCTCACCTTTTCAATCTCATTTTTAATCACTTCTAAACCATCTTTAACAATCAAGTTCAAGATATGAGCACAACAACGCATGTGAAGGATATCCCCTCTCATCAATAGTATGTTATGATCTAATCTATCAACAATCTTGTCTAACATGGCATCGTTAGAAGTTGCATTGTCAACTGTGATTGTTGAAAATTTACTATCGACATTTAAATCCATTAAAGCTTCAACGAGGTTGTTGTAAGGACATCACTATCATGTGGAGGACGAACATAAATAAACCTAAATTGAAAAGAATAAAAATAAATTTGTCATAAAAGATAGTATATTCTAAATGACTAATTAAACCAACTAAAACAAAGTAAAAACCAACTAAACAAAGTAGAAACCAACTATAACAAAGAAAAAACCAAGCAGACAAAATTTATGCAAGTAAATTAGAACGTACCTTAGTAGCCGATTTTGCAAAACCCACTCGAAATCAATCTAATGAGCTGTAACTGACATGAACCCTCTCTTGGTTGGCTTTGCACTCCACATATCTGTAGTAATAGCAACTCTAGAGTCCAAGATATGCAACAACGCAACCAACTTCTCTCTCATGGAATGATATATCTTGAAAATATCACTCTTAATCGTATTTCTTGAAATAGTTCCGAATAACGGTTGGAGGCTTGTTGTGAAAGCACGAAATCCGTCGTGATTGACCATGCTCAATGGGTATTCGTGTAACACAATCATACTGGCAAGTTGGTTCCTCAACACATCTTTATCAAACACAAATGGACGATACTGCACCGTACCCTCTCCTTTTTTCTCCCTACCTTGCAACAACATTTGTTTAACGTCTCTATTCTTACTCTTTTTACACCTATCTAAGTCATTTTTCAAATGTGTAGTACCCTTTTTACTTGCACCAGCTAGTTTTTTTTGGCAATGGTTACAAATTGCAACCATGCCCTCTGGCATCATAATTCTTGTCATCTCAGTCCAAATCGGAGAGGCACCACAATTCTAATCATTCACAGAAGGATTAGAACCATCATCAGTCTTGCTTGCAACACTTTGATTTTGAGAGGCACCACAATCTTTGTTCTTAGGTTCACTATTGTCTTCACACATATGCAAATCCTCATCATCGATATTAATTGGACTCCATTCCTCAACCTCTTTAGACATCTATCAATAAACAAAAGATTAAACAGAGATTAGTGTTTGTTAAACATAGCTCACTCAGGGTCTTAAATTTCTAAGACAATTTGGAAAGATAAAGTCAGTGAAGACTCGGAAATTGTACAAGACTCTCAAGTCGTCGTCCCACGAAAATTATAAATAGAAGACTCAGGGAACAAAGTTCATGAGCTCCAGAACCTTTACAGCTCTAATGCTTGGATAGCACAGCCTCCTTGGGTGAAGTCAGTGAAGACTCAAAAATTGCAGATTATTATAGTCCCGACACACTTTGGATGATGATGCATAGATCTTTAAACATACAGGCATGAACACAAGAAAGAGAGAGAGAAAGAACCTTTGATTGAGGTTAATGAAAGTGATTTGGGATGATTGCAATCTGAAAAAAAAAACAACAATTAGGGTTAATGAAACTGAAATCCTCAACTGATTTGGAGTTTAAATTTAAAGAAAGGATTGGGAAAATACCTTAGATTTAGATTTTGGGGCGCGGAATCACGTTAGGTCGCCGACAAGAGAGAGAGATCGTGTGTCTGCCAAGAGAGAGAGAGAGAGAGAGAGAGGGTTGATGTGCTGCGCAAGAGAGAGAGAGAGAGAGGGGGGGTAAACCATATATTTTTCCTTATATAAGGAAGACATAAATGCAAATTTAAAGAACATGAGGGATAAAAATGAAAAACAGTAAGGTTAATAAAGCGAATCGAATCGAATATCGGATCAGATAATAAATTGAAAGAAATCGGATCGAATCGAATCGAATCTCGGATCGGATCATACCTAAACCGAATCTAATCTGAAATCCGATCGAATCATGAAAAACCCTACCGAATCCGAAAATTTCGAATCGGATCACCCTTCGAAATGGATCGAGTTCGGTTAAATTGCCATCCCTAATGAAAATTGATGTATAAGAGAGAAAGTGGGGTAGAAAATAGTTAATGTATAATTATAGTTAATATAACAAGTGAATCTCACGAATAAAGAATTATTAAAAAGTTTGCATTTTTGTATTGTGACTTTTTAAATGAGATATCCGAAATGGAAATTTGTGTCTTTTTCGATAAGACGGAGGGAGTAATATAGTAAGTATTGTGAGTAGAAAAAATAAGGTAGTAAAGAGAAAGTGATAGAAAATATTAAGCGAATAGTTAGTGTGAATATGATAAGTGAATTTCACCCATCTACATATCTAATATCTAATAAAGTCAAAATTAATTAAATTATTTCTTATTCCATTACTTTAATCAAGTGATTCTAGGCTTTCCTAGCAATTCATATAACACCTTGGCTAATACTAACAATTAATTGATAAATTAATTGATAGTAATAAAATAAGTTGACTCTATATCAAATACATCGATAATTGACCAATTTTGCTCGAAATTTGATACAATTAGTTTCTAAGAGCGTCCGTTTACTTGTGCTTAAAAAAACACAAAATATCATGTATTTTTTCCTTTATATTATTAGCATAACATATCGATATAATATAATAGTTTATGATAACGCAACAAACGATTCGATATAATATAATAGTTTATGATAACGCAACAAATGATGCAAATCATTATTAGTCCAGCAGTAGGTTGTATTACAGCTACTAATGCATGAAACCACAAACAAACGACTTATCGGGGTGGTATACGGCTAATACCCTCCGGTGTGATAATAAGATATAGTGTTACAAGTTATAAAAATTGTACAGAAAAAGACTTAGTTTCAAATAGCTAAGATAACATTACCTTCGTAGTGTGTTGCCTGATATATATATATATATTTGCGTTATGGGATCATTATAAATCCCTAAGATCATGGATATGTTGTTGGCGAAACTGTCTTTGAGAAATTAGGAGGTGGTTACAAATAGCGACGTGAACGGACGCACGTGTTGGTTGGTCGAGATCGCCTGGATGATCAAGGGCGACCTGAATTCATGTCTTGGCTAGGTAGAGATTGCACAAGTAGGGAATCGTATTTCAGATCAAGCTAGGTCGGGATCAAGGAAGGTCGGACAATGAGCTTGGTCGACTGATATCTATTGGTGGACCGGTAGAATCAGGGCTGCTTGGTTGGCCCACTTTCGCTGACATATTTTTGGGTTGAGATGGACCATGGGTTAGTCCGTTGGGCCTGGCCTATTGCTTTAATTCCTTTTAGTGGCCCTCAACTTTCTGGATCGATTTGTCGAACAGAAAGTTATAGAAAAATTTGTAGTTTCTTAGTCTGGGGCGTCAATCGTAGGTCGACTCGTTGGATGCAGATCGATCTCAATAATTGAATTTTGACGGTTGGATAAGCTGTCTTTAATGCACTGTAATATCCATTTTAATGGGAAAATTTTTGGCGATTGGACAATTGTATTGGGAAACGGTGTTATCCCATTATAATGACAGTTGAACGGTTATGTCCTTTAACCTTTCCAATTCAAGTAAGGAAAAAGAGGCGTATAAAAGGAAGTGGTTTATTCCTTTTCAACCTTTACTTCCCCCTATTCTCAAGAACCCAGAAAGATAAGAAGGTTTGTGGGATTCGAACCATGCACGTATGTTTTTAGAAAATTCTTCAAGGTCGTCATGAATGACAAGACCTTTGGGATGAGCACCCCAGCTAAGGACAAGGCCCCCAAGCTTTTTGTTAACCTGCCTGACAAGGTGTTGAGGTTGAATAGCCACATGATTTTGGTTGAGAGTAGGAAGATGGGAGTTCCCCTTACCTACGGAGGACTCTGAGTCAATGAAAGAGGAGGACTATTGGTTCCAAAGTGGAGCGATGAGCTTGCTCGTAGGTTGACGTTGGTAGCTCGGAGGAGCACAGTAAGCTGGGTCACCTTGGGGTCGGAAAATAGTGTATTTTAAGTGCCAGTACATGTTATTCATTGTGCCAGTGTAAGTAATCAATAGTGTAGTATAAGAAATTCAAAGTACCAGTGTAAGCATTTCAAATTGACAGTACTTACATTGCTTGATTCTGCATTTTTTTCCTTTACAGCACTTTCAATCCTTAACGGAATATATTCTTCCTGAAAATCACAGGGTACTTCATCCACAAAATCGTCTTCAACGCTACTTATAGGATAAACATGCTTTCCATAAAAAACTAATTTTCCCCAACAAACTTTCGCTTCAGAATCAATCCTCACTTTGAATTTTTGAGCATTCCAATGATTAATCAAAGGGAGAACAGTTGATTCTTTCACCCCTTGAAATGGAAATCTGTGAAGGTAAGCAATCATCAACACCATCACACATCCACTACAGTTTTTTGAATTCTTGTGATTCTTAAACCTCGATACACCCTCACATAATTTGTCCAAAACATATTGACACCAATCAAACTTGCTAATCTGTGAAACGTCTTCCACAAGGCTTAACAGTGACACGTCAATTGTTTTCGTAACTACTGGGGCAAGAAAAATTCCAACAACAAATAGCACAAACAAGCGTTTGAATTCATTCCCACCTTGATGTAACTCAGAAATACGTTTTAAAAGTTTATAGGCAGGAAGACCATCTTGAGTACGCCCAAATTCTTCAAAATATCGATTTCTCAATTCCATATTTACGCTTGATGATCGATTAATCTTAGCCTTTGCAGCATTCCTAGGTAGACAAAATATATCAAAAACATCTGATGTTGTAATAACATATTTCTCTGATGAATTAATTTGTTGTATCCTTGTTAGTGGTTCAAATCTCTCAACAAGAAACTGAACAAGCCTAAGCGGCAATACCTTAACCTCAAGACTCAACAAAGATTCAAATTCAATAGCCCTAACATCTCTCTACTGGTCTGGAGTTAAACAGAGCTCAACAAGTCTTTTAGGAGTACACGAATGCTCAAATTTAACACCCCCTGTAGGCCTCTTACTAGTGATATCAAAATCATCATCATCCACAACTCTTTTACGCTTTGATAGAACCGAAAATAAATATCAAAAACATTACATCACGCCAAGCATGATTTCAAAGTGCCAGCATGGTTTCAAAGTGCCGTGTTATAATTTCAAAGTGCCAGGTGTTATGGTTTCAAAGTGCCGCCTTACTGTCAAAGTGCGCATTGCGCTTTCAAAGTGCCACAGTTATCAATAGTGCCAACATTTGCTTATGTTTGCAATTAAATGTGAAAGTGCAATCAAGCTTCGATAGTGTCGGCAAGTAAATGTGACAAAGGCAACGGTTTCAAAGTGTCATAGTTAGGATTTCAATAGTGCCAACATTTGCTTATGTTTGCTTGTGTTTTCTAAAGTACCAGTGTCACGAACATAATGTGTCAATGCATCAATTCATAACAATAGGTGGAAATCGAAGAAAAATATGACTGAAAACAAGTAAAACCATACCTTCGTTACGCTGCTTGCTCCTGATTTCTTTGGCTTGGCCGGTCATAATGTCGGATAAGAAGTAAAAATACGAATGAAAACAGTTCGGAGATGAAGAAAATCGGTGAAAATTGATGAAGAACAATGACGGAAAATCGAATTGAAGAGCATAAATGACGAAAGAAAAAATCAAATTGAACAACTACGCCGCGAGAAATTGAACCGGACGAAAAAAGCGTATGAACCGTCCTTTAAATTGAACCGCGGGTGAAAAACACGTTTTTTGTTAAGCTTAACAAAAAACGCATTTTTTACAAGATTTTTGCTTCTCAGTTTCATAATAATATTTCCAAATTTTTGTATTTATTTTAAAAAAATTATAATTATTTTAATTAAAATTTATTATTATTTAATATTATCAATAACATATACTTCCTCCGTCCCAAGCCGAGTGGATACCAAAAATTTGGATACACAAATTAAAGAAAAGTAAGAGAGATAAAAAAAATACTCCCTCTGTCCCATGTGATTACAAACCAATTTCTTGGACACAATAATTAAGAAGTATTATTAAGATAATGAAAATATGTGGTAGGAAATGAAGAGAGAGAATGAGTGGAGTTGGTTGAATAAATTGTGTGGTAAAAAATGAAGAGAGAGAATGAGTGGGTGGGGTAGGGTAGGGTGAATATAAAATAATAAATTTATTTTCATTTTGGGCAGTTTGTATTCACGTGGGACAGACCAAAAAGGAAATAAATTTGTATTCACGTGGGACGGAGGGAGTATAGAAAAATGTTGTGAGTATGAAAAAGTAAATAGGAGAGAGAATGAGTGGGAGGAATAGTGATTTGATTGATGTTATGAATATAAAAGTAAAATAGGAGAGAGAATGAGTGGAAAAAATAGTCAAGATTTCTTTTCATTTTGAACAGTCTTCATTGGGTTGGAACGAATTAAAAAGAAAATAACTAACCACTCGACAGAAACGGGAGTAATTATTGCTCAAATCTATTTAAAAAAACATTGCTTAATATGCCAGCAAAATACTTTAAAGAAGTAAACAAACAAAAGGGAAATACTATTCTAATTAGTGTGTGTGTGTGTGATAGTCACTCTATAAATTAAAAGTGTTGAAAGGACCATACCTTTGACATGTGTCCACAGATGACAAACCTAGTCAGCTCGTTGTCCTATGAGAATAATGGATCTACAGAAATTTACTTTAAAATGCCTTCTAGCCACCTGTTGACACAAAATTAAATAAAAAGGTAAAAATATGAAGTCTCACTTTTAACCCTTTTGAGGAATGTAATTTTGGTTTTTTTAAAAAAGAAAAAGGGTGTAACTTTGAAAATCTAGCTTTATATTGTAGTTAATTGCAATTTTTGGTATCTAAATTACAATTTTTGAAATTTAAATTTTTAATTTGATTTAGAACTACGATTCAAAATTTATGAACTTGTTATAGCATTCAATTTTAATGTAAGATTTGAAATTGGGTGATCAAACACACTTAAACAATAATATATTTACTCATTTGTTAACACATAATTTTTTCTCAAATAATCCCGTTTTACTTTTTTATTTATCAAAATGACTCACTGTTCAAACTATTGCTCAGAATGTTCAATTTTTTGAAACTCGCTACACCGTGTAGCGAGTTTGACTAGGGTTGGTCAAAACTCGCTACACCGTGTAGCGAGTTTAGGGTAATTAATTTAGGCCGTTGGAAAATTAATTATGGCATTTAATTAAACTAAACTCGCTACACGTTGTAGCGAGTTTTGACTAGATTTAAGTCAAACTCGCTACACCGTGTAGCGAGTTTAATTTAAATCCTTTACACCTTCTCAGTTCACGCATTCATCCAAACAAAACAAAAAAATTAATCTTCTCCATCTCCATAGCCGCCTCAAGCCAAGGAAGAAGAAGAATACTTCGAGTCAAGCCAAGGTTTGCCAAGAAATTCAACCTTTTTCTTAATTGTAAGTTTAAATTTCTATATTAAGTTGAATTTTAGTTTTGATTCCGAATTTATGATTTTTTTTTTTTAATTCCGAATTTATGTGACTAATTTCTATATTGCCAAGAAGAAGAACATTGCAATTTAGGATTTTTTTTTTTTTTGGTTGATTTGTTGTTGAAATATTGTTATTCCATTTATGTGACTAATTTGTACTCCCTCCGTCCCACAATACTTGACACACATTTCTATTTTGGGCGTCCCACTGATAAGTCACACTTCCTAAAATGGCAAAGAATCTTTACTATTCCCTCCACTCATTCTCTCTCCTACATTATTTTAATACTCACAACACCATTATAATTTACTATTCTCTCCACTCATTCTCTCTCCTACTTAACTATCTACACTCACAACACATCAACCTTTTTACTTTTTCCTTAATTCCCGTGCGGAACAGTAACTGTGTCAAGTATTACGGGACGGAGGGAGTATTTAATTCTGAATTTTGGCCCTTTTTTAATTCCGAATTTCTATATTGCCAAGAAGAAGAACATTGCAATTTAGGATTTATTTAATTCCGAATTTTTTTTGATTTTTTTTATGACATTGCAATTTAGGATTTTTTTTTTTTTGGTTGGAAATATTGTTATTCCCATTTTTTTGGTTGAGTGAGGCTGTAGTTGTTGTAATTGCAATTTAGGATTTTTTTTTTTTTTTTGGTTGAAATATTGTTATTCCCATTTATATGAAATATTGGATTGTAAGAACAATATTTTTATATGTCCCTAAACATGAAAATGTTCATATTTAGGTAAAAATGACCTATGAAAATGACAGAAACCATTGATCAAGAGCAATTAAAAAAAAAATCTATTGAAGTGAATATTAGTAAATGAAGTGTTAAAACATATGTTTAAAACAAAATTTACAGTAAAAACACAGTAGATTGCTATTTTAGTCTCAAGGTGATCTCTCTGAATGAGATTTTTTTCTTCATTATGGCACAATAATCTTTCTCGTCACGAAACCCTAAACCCTTAAAATATGATTTAGTGATAGAAAAATAGAATAGGAATTAATATACATATAACAACAACCCAAATCTCATATACTTATACCCCAAATCCTAAACCCTTAAAATATGATTTATTGTTCAAACATTTAAAAAAAAAAAAAAAACTGCATCCTATTTTTCAAAATCGCATGAGGATTACTCTTGAAGTATTACTTAGTATATAGGCTGGAAATCAAGAACTTCCCCACAGGCACTTCTTGAAAGTGTGGGATAACTTTGGATTACAATGCCACGTACTAGTAATTACATCCTATTTTCTTGCCTTATAGAACAATAACCAACCTTGATATTGAAATAAATAGATGGAAGCGTTCATTGATCCCGGGCCTATCGATACATCTGTTCTGACCCGGCATGCGGAGCATAGGGCTAGGTATATTTGGTCCGGGTGGCCGGTTTCTAGTCCCCTCGTTTTTCGTCATGGTGCCGCCTTGCCAAGCGAATTAGCTCCCGTGATATTGTTGAGACTGGCAGAGTGCGGATTCAGTGGAGTACACTATATACGCAGGATACAGTATGATTTTGCATTGCTAGAGGCTTTGATCGAGAGATGGCGTTCGGAGACCCATACGTTCCATCTCCGGCTGCGAGATGACGATCACCCTACGTGATACTCCGCATGATTTGCGGGTTGCCGATTGACGGGGATGATGTTACCGATGACGGGTTTCCAAAGACATATAGACCGGCGGGCCGCCCGTTAGGAGTATTTAGGGCCGTCCCCGGTGACGGAGATCTAGATGGGAGCACTCAAGCTCCGGTGGATTACCGTACGTTTCCCACACTTTAGTGACTCGATGATGATACCGCTCCGTAGATTGTGGATCGCACGTACGGCATACATCTTGCTTGCCTTGGGTTCTACGATCATGCCCGATCGTACGAACAACAAGGTTAAGCTATGTTATCTCCTCTCGCTAGTGATGTTTCTAGGGTCACCAAGATGGGGGGAGCGCCGTGCTTGCTTTCCTCAGACGAGAGTTATGTAGTGCGATTGCACTTCTGGACGAAACAAAGGCGGAGAATTTCTCGACATTCTACAGGTATTTTATTTCATTTTAATGTTCATTATGTTTTTAAGTTTTATTTCAAATTTGCGGCATTATTTATAGTATTTGATATACATTTATTTGATATAGATTTGGGCTTGGGAGCGGTTGAAATGTGTGAGGCCGCAGATCCGTTATCGACTGCAGAGCAGACTACTTCATCATGCCCCTGATGCAGTATACATATATCATACGTTATTTTCTCGTCGTTAATGTTTTTATTTTTTGAACAAAATCTAATAATTATTTTGTTTATGAAATTTCACTGGACCTGTGCATCGCCGGATCTCGAGAGAGGTTATCGCACATAGCCCGCGAGGCTACTCTGGGATCACCGGCCCGCTCGAACGAGGCTCACGTGGAGTGGCACTTTATGAAGGGAGATACGCTCCGCCCTACCGCACTGGGGTGAGGACATTTGGTTGGCGAAGGTCCCTCTCATATGCTTGAGAGGGTCGAGCGGCATCCGCCCGATCGCGTTATGAGGCGCTTTGGCTCGAGGCGCTTTGTCCCAAAGACCCTTTGACACTAGCCCGGAGTTGCACCGTTTTGATCGACGGGGAAGGAGTACGGTGAGATGGGGTGACCACCATCGCCCACTTATTGCACGATGGGCACGCCATGATCACTTGGTGTCCGGGTGTTCAGCCTTCCACGATATGACTTACACCGACCCATATATGGTATGGCATAGGGACATAACGTGTAGGTTTGTGCAAAGACCTCTCTCACATAGAGGTGGATGGATACCACTGCCCGCCCTCGCTATAGAGTTTATGGTAAGTTTTTACATTTTTAAGTTTCTATTTAAAGTTTTTTTAGCAAAACATCAATTATTAACTTATGTCTCTCGTACTTATATATATTTTTGATATGAAAACAAAAAGTGCACCCTTCGCCGCTTGCATGTCGACAATGAGGCGGAAGAGCATCCTGCACAAGCTTCAATGCGCAGAGAATTACACACCGGTTCATGGGAGTTAGGGAGCTCCAACGCCTTCATGCCGCCGCACCTCCCCCACCGGTAGATCGCGTACAGGGGGTACCTCGCCGCACTGGGTTAGACGTCGTGGACAGCAAGACCACCACCCGAAATGGAGTTGCAAGATGAGCCGAGCCCGAGCCCGAGCAAGAGCCTCAAGCGCAGACCTGCACCTGCAGACCGAGGTGAATTATGAATGGCCGCCATCCACAGCCACACCACAGTCACACTTCGATCCGTTTCAGAGTTGGAGCGGGGTTTCTGGGACCGGGAGTGGGGGTGCCGGGAGGGAGTGGGAGTGGCTGGGGGCGGGAGTGGGGTGCCGGAGGGAGCGGGAGTGGCTGGGGGTGGGAGTGGGGTGCTGAGGGAGCGGGAGCTGGGCCGGGGAGCTGGGGCGGCTGGGCGGCAGGTGGGCGGCTTGGGGTCAGTGTGGGTGGCCGGGGGTGGGATTGGGAGTGGCCAGTGCACCCTTCCCCTGGACCATCCACTATGGGCTTCGGCCTTTATACGAGTGGAAGTGGGTTGAGGACTCCTATATCACAAGCAAGGCTCCGCCCCTTCTCCGATCCGTCTCAGATTACCCCTGCTCAATAGCAGGAAGAGATGCTCCGCCCCTTCTTCGATCCGTCTCAGATGACCCCTGCTCAACAGCAGGAAGAGATGCTTAGAAGAGGGTCTCGGCTCCGGAATCCGACGAGACCCTTCACCCCGAATGATTATAGGTAGGGAGTTCACTTTTTTTTTAATTATTATTACGTAATGAAACTTTGTAATATTGTTTTAGTTTTTATTTTGATGTTTTTTTATTTGTAATAACTAAAACTTTGTACTAAACATTTATGTAGATGTATATGTATATGTTATTTGGTTTAGTGTTATGTGAATGTAATGAAACTTTGTAACATTAGTTTAGTTTTTATTTTGAAATATGCATTTTATTGGTTTTTGGATGTTTTATGATTGTTGTGTTTACTATGGTTGTTTACAGCAAGTTTGATGATTTGTAATTTGAGCAGGTTTTGGTTTGGTTCTTTGTAGTTAAGAAAAAAACAGTTAAGGCCCAAGTTTTTCAGTTAAGGTTCAGCAGCATCTGCTCAAATGGGCGGTCGCCCATACATTTATAAGCATTCGCCCAAGTAAACAGAGAGAATTTGGAAGAGTATAGTTTCTGTAACTATTCTTCCTTATATTCCAGCGTTAGTTTCTGTAAAAGGGAGCGTCCGCTCCCAATGTGGGGGAGCGTCCGCTCCCAAGCTGCCTGTAATGTAATATGTACCTTTTTTTTTGGAATTATGCCAAACATAAATTGAAACTTAAAACTTAACTGAAAAATGAACTTTTTTTTTATTACTCCCTAATCTAATAAATTTCATCAATTATAATTTTTAAATATTCATTAAAATAACTAAAGTCATTTTTAGAAATTGAAAAATTACATTCAACTCAAATATAAATTACATTGGACTTTTCAAGTTTAATGAAAACAACATAAAATAAAACTGCAACTGAAACTGGATCCAATTCAAGCCAAACATAAATTACATGAAAAACATTCTGCTACTCCCTAAGGTTCGGGCATCTACGACGATTGTGCCCTTCCTGATGGCATGATGAACACATAGTCTTCCGTTTATCTGCTTGAAAGTCCATAGAATTACGAAAGCGTCTTGATCTAGGTCGTCCGGACTTCGCAGAACGTCGAAGTAGGGGATTAGGAAAGAACTGGGCACCCAAACCATCCACGCCCCAATAGTCCTCATGCTCGATTGGTTCTAATGTCCCCTTCCATGTCTTGTAGTATTCCCCAACGGTGTAATATTCGTAAACGAAATCTCGACCATCAACATTTTGTGCGTAACAACAAGCAAGGAGATGGGAACAAGGCATGCGATAGGCAACCCATTTACCACATGTGCATGTGCGCTCATTAAGTCGGACAATCCCGTATATTTCCTCCGTGATCACCCCGACGTGCGGTTGTCACTTGATACACCCCCATTTCGTGATTGTTGAACCTCCCGACGTGATGTGTTGCCGCTTTGTGGTGTTCTTCAAGTAGTGATAATTGACTTTCTCGGCTGAATTGGTGTCTGGGATTGATGTTAGGTTATCAGATTACCTCCTAAGGCATTGATTGAAAATCCATGCCTTATTTGAAAGTACTCCACACAACGGTAGAAGGCAGCTTCAACAATTGCCGTGATTGGCATCCCACGAGCTCCCTTCATCACACCATTGAAAACCTCGTACATGCTGGGTAGTCATGATGCCATACCCGTAACCACCATCGTGTGCCAATGTCCATTTTTTGGCATCCAAATGCCGAAACCATGCAATTGCCTCGGCTTAATTCCACGGATACTCTCTAAGATAGATTTCAATTTTCTATCTTGAGTTGCTCTACCCGCTCTCCGTAACGTATACTTCAACCCTTCCTCTCTATACTTTTCCAAGAAATTTGCTCGCATATGTCTCAAGCAATATCGATGATGCACGTTTGGCCACCACGTATCTTCGCCTACAGCCTTCGTAATGCCCCAATGACGGCCGATATCAAGCATACTTCACGACTCTTGATAATATGCTTGCAAACCAGGTATAAGAACCAACGCCGCCTCGCGCCCTCCTTTTCAACAACGGCAAAGGCAAGCGTAAGTATGCCGGTCTTGGGCGTCAACACCTATGGCACCGCATACCCCTTTATATCTACCATGCATAAATGTTCCATCCATAGAAATGACCGGCCGACAATGAGAGAAAGCTTCAATGCAAGGCCCAAATGCCCGTAATACCCGTCGAAACATGGAGGCCTCACCGACAGGAGGAGGAGGTGTAGAGTACTCAACAATTGTCCTCGGATTGTATTTTTGAATGGTCGCTAGGACGTGGGGTAACCTCTTATAAGATTCCTCCCAATCTCCAAAACCTCTCGCAATGCCCTTCCCGCTTTCCACACCATGCCTTCTTGTAAGTAATTACCTTGTTGAACCTACTAGAGATGTGTGCAATAATGACTCCAACCTTGACATCCGAATCGGCCTTAATAACACCAACGACTTCCCGACCGATAAACTTGGCATCTAGATTGGGGTGATCTTGACTTGCTCCGTAATATAAGCAAAGAGTGAGGAGCCTTATACTTGGTCACTTCCCAATAGCCAAACTTCTTCCTACTCACACGAACATAAAAATGACATGGATAATTTTTCAACGTATACTCAATTACCCATGTGTTCGGTGTGCTCTTTCTTATCCCGAACCCGCGATTGTTTTTAATATGGAACCTTTTTATATCAAATTGTGCCTCGTTCTTGCCAGGAAAGCGTATCCCTTTAGCAATCGGCTGTTGTTCCGGATCCCAAACTGGAAAACTATGTGCATGATCGTAATCAATCAAGCCTTGTTCTTGTCGAGCAGATGTACCAATATCTTCGATTTTGCGGCACTTCATAGTGAACAAGAGGTGCTTCCACATCATCATCAATCGGCCCATCATCACCGGCTCCCAAATCGACATCAGAATCACTACTACCCTCCTCATATTCATCATCATCATCCTCTAGCATTGCATCTACATCAGTGTGCACTTCCTCTTCTTCATAGTCAACATCATAATCATCATTAACATGATCATTATGCCTAAATGCCCGATCATCATCATTAACATGATAATTATGGCCAAATGCCCCATCATCATAATTTGGTGTTTGAGTTGATACAAGAGTTTGGGAACTTGGACCAACCCCATCATCACGGTTACCGCTTGGAGAAAACCCGAAAGTACTCTCTGTGTGTTGTGTTTCAAACTCTGGATTGGATCGATTTTCAATTAATTTTACAACCACATACAGCTGCAAATTTCCAATCCCCCCAAATTTAGCAAACTGGTCGAACATTACATCCATACACGCATCATCTTCAATACGGAAAGGAAAGTACTCACCAATCCCGCTATCAAAAGAATGAGGGCATCTGTAAATGACTTTCAAATCAAATTGAGACCGATCTAAGTTCGCCTTTTTATATAACTCATCAATCAACTCATTGTATTTCCATTGGCAATTATCCCTTATTGCACATTTTGGCCCCTTTTTGAAATGAGGACCATCAAACGGTTGTTCATCATCACCTCCCCAATAACACATAAAAATGATTGGACCCCCGTTCATCTTTAACCCTACATTACGAAATCAAAGTGTTAAAACCTACATAACAAAACTCTTACATTAATTATATCTACAATATAATAAAACACAGTTAAATCATTAAATTTTATATCTAAACACAAGTCAAAACAATAATTAAGATGATGTTAATTTACCTTGATTCTTGTTGATTTTCAACAATTCTGATGAAATAAAATAACGTGAAGAAGTTTTATTTTGAATTAAGGTGATTTAGAAAATGGTGATTGAGAGAGTTGATTGAGAGAAAGAGAGAAAGCTGAGAGGAAAAGAGAAAGCTGAGAGAATCTCTTTAATAACGTGAATTTATTGAAAACTGAAAGTCACGGGTGTTCAAAACTGCCACTTTGTAGCTGGAAAGTATTTTGGCTTACTTAAACTCACACCGTGTAGCGAGAGTTTCAATAAAGCTGAATTAAACTCGCTACACCGTGTAGCGATTTCAGCTTTATTGAAACTCGCTACACAGTTTAGCGAGTTAAAGCCAGAGATTGTCCCCCACTATAGATTTGTTTCAAAATTTGTTACTTCTTTTTTTTTTCATTCGCGAAGGCATTTTGAACAATAAATATAGCTTAATTTATGTATCATCACGAATATCTAAAAATTGTTACTTGAAGTACATATAATGTTGTAACAATAACAACTTTTAAATTTTAATTTGGACAATTAAATCAGCTTCAAATTGTTGCTCAAAATAGCTTCGTAGTAACATCAAAAAAAAAAAATTCGTTCGCGAAGCTATTTTGAGCAATAATTATAGGTTAATTTAGATATCATAATGAATATCTAAAAATTGTTACTTGAAGTACATATAATGGTGTAACAATAACAACTTTTAAATTTTAATTTGGACAATTAAATCAGCTTCAAATTGTTGCTCAAAATAGCTTCGTACTAACAAAAAAAAAATTACATGTGTTTAAAAATAATGACATGTGGTCGAGTTTTTTTTAAATATTTTTTTCATATTTTAAAACAAATGATGACATGTTGCTGAATAAAGTTTTTCTTTCAAATTTTTTTTTTTGGATGTGTCAAAAAAAAATATGTCATGAATAATTGCAACAAAACTAAACACAAACTGTACAAAATAATTTAAAAAAATCTAGAATAACATCACAAAAAACAAAAATATTGTCAAGTTAGTGGCCACATCCCGGCCACATAGGAAATATTACATTAAATCCAAAATATTCAGTGATCACATCCCGATCACATAGAAAAATATTACATAAATTCAGAACATATTAAATCCGACAGAAATTCAAATATTACATGTCCAATAACACAAATTAACAATCCTTGGGAAACACCTTAGAAACATTGAGCACCCCAACCCAGGACCTAACGCGTGTCCCGAGCTTGAGAAGCTCAAACTAAGAAAACCCATCTTAGATTTTTAAAACTTTTATTTGCCTTTACAAGAAAACCAATTCTCAATTTTCCATAAACAAAAATCAAATAATGATATCTCCACTTGGAGAAATTTAAACAAACACTTTAATAACCATACTTGATTAATTACATTAAAACCCTAATTAACATTGTTTGACAAAAGAGTTTCCTACAACTTATAAAAGAGTAATACGTAAATATGTTCCCGACAACCCACTCATATACCTATCCTGATAAGTCCCAAAAGCAAGAGTCCAAACTCTTCCCCGGCCTCACTGGTTCAGGTCACCTGTCTCAGCACAATCTAAAGCAGTAAAAGGGAAGGAGTGAGAATAAATCTCAATAAGCTATTATGAATGCAGCAAGATGCCAAACAAGATGCAACACATAGCATGGTAGCACATAACACATTATGAAAGCGGTAAACACCTTACGTTACCTCATTTTACCTTTCCCGTCTGAACAATAAGTCGTACAACGTGGGAGTAAAACTCCTCTCTTTGGTGAACTGCCTCCAGCACATTCACCTCTTATAGGACTCATACTCCAGAGATCCATATAAGAAAAGATACATATATCAGAGTATCCAACAATAATATCGCTACTGTAAAGCTTTAGGCTTAATACAGAAGCATTCCCCCTAATCACCAATCGCAACGGTCTGTAAAGCTTTTTGGGTCAATACAGTCGTTAGCACACCCACTCTGTGGCCACAGAGGGGAACGGTCATAGGTATAATGAACCTTCAATCACTTATTGAACAAATCAATAATTGATTGAATTCCATTATACCCCCGAATATCAACACGTTCAAGCACATAATAGATACTTGAAATAAATCCACAAAAAGGGATAATAATATAACAACATGGTAAAATATACTCATGCTAATCCATACCATAGTGTAACAGTTCATTTAATACACTATGCATACTACCATTAACGAATATGAGTTCAAATAAGGTATCCACATAACCACATAATCCACACCGGGATGCAATATAATCAATATGCCAGATAATCCACAACTGGGATACAACATAACAATACCAAATAATCCACACTCGGGATACAATACAACCATATACCAAATAATCCACAATCGGGATACAATACAATCATATACCAAATAATCCACAATCGGGATACAATATATTGGTGTAACACATATACATTACTAACCAACACACTAGTGTGATTATAGTCTCTACACTGTTCAACTAATCACCAAGGTATGGGAGCAAGTAAGGCCAACCTAAACCGTAAACCATTCTTACAAAGTTACTACTCAACCTTGAATAATATTGATAAAGGTGCAAGACCTACTTCCCACAATTCCATTTTGACCAATTAAGACATCATGGCCTAGCCAAGGTATTCTACTTTAACTTAGGTTAAAAAGGATTAATTCATATCTGAAGTAGATTAGATTTCACTACTTTGAAAGGGTCAGGAATCATACTTAGTGGTTGTGGTTAAAATTCAGCAAGAAAGAAAACTGGTGAACTTCTGGTGACATGGGCGACCGCCCAAGTCACTATGGGCGACCGCCCAAGTCACTATGGGCGACCGCCCAAGAGGGTCTAAAAAGGGTTATACCTTCTGGTGGGTTGGGCGGCCGCTCAAGGGCCTATGGGCGACCGCCTGGGGATTTTTCGCACTTCAAAATTCTAACTCCTTTTCACATATTTTCTTTTCCCTTTTAATAATCTTTCTTAAAAATACCAAAAGGATTTTCTAACTTTACAAACCTCATTTTAAATCATTAAATCCACAATTAATATAACCCTAGATCATTTACCACTTGATTCTCCACCCACTTCACTTCCACATTTCAAGTTTAACCTCCTTAATCTAACTTAATCCATTTTCTTACCCTATTGATCATCTTCCTTAAACAACCACATCATTCTATAACATAAACCACTTTCTTAACTACAAGAAGGTTTCCAAAGCATCTAATAACCATTTTAATAATAATAACAACACCAAATAATTCATGCACATTAATTAGAAGAGAAGATCAATACTCACATCATTAAAAGTATACTAAGTCCTTTTTTCACTTCTTTCTACCCAAATTAAATGAACTCTTAATCTTTCCCAAATCAAAGTAAGATGTATATAATCACATATACTAACTCCATTAATGTCATTAATATCTTACACTATCCTCATTCCTTCAACTTAAACCCCCATATCATAACTACAATCAATTAAATCTTGAATAATCATTTTACTCAAATAACCATATTAAAAATACAATATACTTTTTCTTTTCATAAAACATTCATTAACACATAAAATGTGCAATATTTAGAAAGAAGTCATAATAACTTACCTTAGCAATATGAGATGAAACTATGATTTCTCTAGCTTGATGCATTCCCCTCATCTCCACGATCAAGAATGTACAACCGGATCATCAAATGAAGAAGAATTGGATTTATTATGAATTTTGAAAGGAAATAGCTTTGAGTGGAATTTTCCATGGGAAATTCTTTTGAAGGAAGTAAGAGGAAGATGATGAGGAAAATGAAGGAGGATGATGTATGATTGAAGAGAGTAGGGAGGTATGGGAAGAGTAAGAGAAAAGGATGGGAGGTATGGGTAGTGTTGACTTAGGAGGGGAAAAGGAGAGTAAATTAGGGAAGAAGGCCCCCCACACCATACTTCCACAAAAAAAACTCTTTCACTCAATTTAAAATAACCCTCCCAACCTATAACATTTTATTTATCCATTTTATTATCATTCCACCCTATCACTTTATTTATTTTCAATTATTTTTATATTTTCCTTTAGAACATTATTTTATTTCCTATCATTTTTTCCTAATATAAAAAATCAAGTATATAAAATGAGCACATAATATTAACAATAATATTAAAAGTATATAATATTGTACTAAAACTAGTGCCTAGGGTTAGGGTCGTTACACTCACTCCCCCTTAAAAAAAATTCGTCCCGAATTTGACTGTCACTTACCTAAATGTTCAACCCGCCTCGGTTACTTATGTACACCTCAGACTCCAATTCCCAAATAGTCTCTTTAATGTTGTGATTTTTTCCCAAGATTTCTAATTCCATTAACAATACGATATTACACTTAGTTTTCCAAGAATACCCTACAAATATTTTTAATCCGAATTTTTCACGACCTCAATAAAAATATAAATAATTAAAAGTATTTCAACTTATGTCACCAAATACATTACAATATTGAATTTAAAACTTTAAATATTCTATAAGCTGCTCTAAGCCAGTCTATGAGTCAAACCACCAACCTTTCCTAAACTTTAAATGGGTCATCAAACTTTGGCGCCAATTTATCTTAGGCCTTGCTTCACCAACCTCACCCCAACAAATTGGAGATCGATATTTTTTTTAAATTTTTTTTTTCCTGAACCACGCCTCATACGGTTTTATCTCAATGCTAGAATGATAACTGCTATTATACGCAAACTCGCTAAGGTTACTTAAACTTCCCAAGTTGAAAGGAAATCCGTCACACAAACATAACCTATTCCTCAAGAATTTGGGTAGTCTTTAAATCTCTTCCTTTCGACTAACTAAATCCTCCAACTCTTAGGATTAGTAATAACTCTCAAAGAAAGCTTCAAAAAGATAAGGTTTCTACTTAAATAACGCAATACAAGTGCAGCTACTCCCGAGTAGAGGATAAGAAAATTTCACTTATCTAAGTTAAATTCCTCGAAGCATACGCTATCACTTTCACAATTCTCATAATCTCACAACCAAATCTTCCTTTAATACGCACTTAAAATTCACAAAGTTCTCACATTCACTAGGTAAGGTAAGGATCGAATTTATAGTTAATCTATTCTCCATTTCTACCAATATGATTCATTCTTATTACATCTTACACCATTGATATCCTTCCGAGTTATCTAAACCAACGATTTTATAGTTCTCGAGAATTCCTTGAAAATTCCTTTGGTAGCACTTTGCCAACCTCAAAGATTAAGGACACAATCCTCATAAGATCCATGGTAACTTCCAAGCTTAAGACTATAGAACTCAAAATTCGAAATCTTCTCGAGCCAACTCACACTAGCTAGACCTTGCATACAAGGACTCCTCACCGGGAATCATTAACCTAACTCTCAATTGATTTTCATGATCTTTCCGGAACTTAAATTAACAAAGAGATCATCAATCCTAATTACCATAAAGCCATCAAACTAAGGATTACAATTCTGATCATCATACTTAGAATCAACACATGAGATACCTTGAATGGAAACACAATTACCATCTACTCACAACTAACACGTAAAATTTCCGAAAAGACTTCTTATGCAAGTCTAACACATACCAAATATCCTTCACACTTTTAACCCAAACTTTCTGTCTTTAATGCTTATATAACAAGAATACCATATAAAGGTTTATCTATATCAAATACCAATATAATCAATTAAGGTATAGAAAAGGAGACTCACTTCTTATGATAGTCTACCAATGCACAACAACTACTTACCCATCTAGGTCAAGTATATCTCATAATTACACATCGGTAATCATAACACATAAACTGGCAATACATGTCCAGCTATAACCACATCACCACCGTGGTAAACCAAAAAAGATTCGAGGTATTCTATCATAAGAGCAGAATCCTCTAACAATAAAACAATTTCTCAAGTAATGTATGCTACATAGAAGCAATCATGATATGCCACACATAATGATATGAAACAAGATCTATAAAATATGACCCCTACTTCTGAGACAGGGAATATACCTCTAGTGACCTCTGAGGAAGCTATCTCTCCTAGGTCTGAAACACATACTCGACCATAGGCCTTTACTTTACAACACCATTTTACTCTAGACAATATTGCTATTATTAAATCTTTCTTCAAATCCTTTCATGATCATTATAACTTAACTAAAATGGATACATAATTCCCAATAACTTTGAATATCAACCTTACCACATTCATTCCAAAACCACCCTTTCCTGTTTATTTCTAAAGCCCTTTTAATTGACTAACCACTACAATCACCATGTATATCACCTAATACATCATATACTATATAAGATCACAATTCAACAACAACTATACCACTTAGTCAATTTTAAGCATAAAGTTCTCAAATGATACCACATACTGTCTCCAAGTCCTATAACCCTATTACTCTATCTTCCCACATTAAATCATATCTTATTATCACTAGTTGCCATATTCATTCACCCACTACTCAAGTTATTTTCATTATTTTTACACATCACAAGCCACACAACAATATTCTCTCCACCATATATTAACCTTTATAATACTCTTTCAATTACCACCTATATTTGATCAAACTATTACTCTACTCATTTCCAAACCTCTTTCTCATATTCTAACCACCAAACAAATTGTCAACTTATCCAAAATCATTTATACGATAATAATAGCATTGTACAACTCATATAACAACAACTTTACATCTTAGCCAACTTCATGAAAAGGAACCCTAAATAATACTACATACTTAAATCATTTTTCTTAACATCAAGATTATACCAAAACTTCACTATACCATATCTCAACTAAATTAACAATTTCAACTCAAGTAAAATGTATTAACTCACCTGTAACATTTTCCATATTCAACCCAAGACCATTTGAATTCATCACTAAAATACCATGACTGTAAGGCTACAATTTAAACATCTTTCATTTTCTAGAACCTTTCGCTGGTCATCATTGTTTTCAGCCATTAGAACAAACTCCTGCACTAAACACTCGGCGTCAATTACCACACATTTCCCCTTAGTTTAGACATCTACCCTTGACCTCTAAACTAAGCTCTGATACCAACTGTGAGCACCCCAACCCGGGACCTAACGCGTGTCCCGAGCTTGAGAAGCTCAAACTAAGAAAACCCATCTTAGATTTTTAAAACTTTTATTTGCCTTTACAAGAAAACCAATTCTCAATTTTCCATAAACAAAAATCAAATAATGATATCTCCACTTGGAGGAATTTAAACAAACACTTTAATAACCATACTTGATTAATTACATTAAAACCCTAATTAACATTATTTGACAAAAGAGTTTCCCTACAACTTATAAAAGAGTAATACGTAAATATGTTCCCGACAACTCACTCATATACCTATCCTGATAAGTCCCAAAAGCAAGAGTCCAAACTCTTCCCCGGCCTCACTGGTTCAGGTCACCTGTCTCAGCACAATCTAAAGCAAGAAAGGGAAGGGGTGAGAATAAATCTCAATAAGCTATTATGAATGCAGCAAGATGCCAAACGAGATGCAACACATAGCATGGTAGCACATAACACATTATGAAAGCGGTAAACACCTTACGTTACCTCATTTTACCTTTCCCGTCTGAACAATAAGTCGTACAATGTGGGAGTAAAACTCCTCTCTTTGGTGAACTGCCTCCAGCACATTCACCTCTTATAGGACTCATACTCCAGAGATCCATATAAGAAAAGATACCTATATCAGAGTATCCAACAATAATATCGCTACTGTAAAGCTTTAGGCTTAATACGTAAGCATTCCCCTAATCACCAATCGCAACGGTCCGTAAAGCTTTTTGGGTCAATACAGTCGTTAGCACACCCACTCGTGGCCACGTAGGGGAACGGTCACAGTATAATGAACCTTCAATCACTTATAGAACAAATCAATAATTGATTGAATTCCATTATACCCCGAATATCAACACGTTCAAGCACATAATAGATACTTGAAATAAATCCACAAAAAGGGATAATAATATAACAACATGGTAAAATATACTCATGCTAATCTATACCATAGTGCAACAGCTTCATTTAATACACTATGCATACTACCATTAACGAATATGAGTTCAAATAAGGTATCCACATAACCACATAATCCACACCGATGCAATATAATCAATATGTCGATAATCCACAATCGGGATACAACATAACAATACCAAATAATTCACACTCGGGATACAATACAACCATATACCAAATAATCCACAATCGGATACAATACAACCATATACCAAATAATCCACAATCGGGATACAATATATTGGTGTAACACATATACATTACTAACCAACACACTAGTGTGATTATAGTCTCTACACTGTTCAACTAATCACCAAGGTATGGGAGCAAGTAAGGCCAACCTAAATCGTAAACCATTCTTACAAAGTTACTACTCAACCTTGAATAATATTGATAAAGGTGCAAGACCTACTTCCCACAATTCCATTTTGACCAATTAAGACATCATGGCCTAGCCAAGGTATTCTACTTTAACTTAGGTTAAAAAGGATTAATTCATATCTGAAGTAGATTAGATTTCACTACTTTGAAAGGGTTAGGAATCATACTTAGTGGTTGTGGTTAAAATTCAGCAAGAAAGAAACCGGTGAACTTCGGTGACATGGGCGACCGCCCAAGTCACTACGGGCGACCGCCCAAGAGGGTCTAAAAAGGGTTATACCTTACGGTGGGTTGGGCGGCCGCTCAAGGGCCTATGGGCGACCGCCCAAGGGGATTTTCTGCACTTCGAAAATTCTAACTCCTTTTCACATATTTTCTTTTTCCTTTTAATAATCTTTCTTAAAAATATCAAAAGGATTTTCTAACTTTACAAACCTCATTTTAAATCATTAAATCTACAATTAATATAACCCTAGATCATTTACCACTTGATTCTCCACCCACTTCACTTCCACATTTCAAGTTTAACCTCCTTAATCTAACTTAATCCATTTTCTTACCCTATTGATCATCTTCCTTAAACAACCACATCATTCTATAACATAAACCACTTTCTTAACTACAAGAAGGTTTCCAAAGCATCTAATAACCATTTTAATAATAATAACAACACCAAATAATTCATGCACATTAATTAGAAGAGAAGATCAATACTCACATCATTAAAAGTATACTAAGTCCTTTTTTCACTTCTTTCTACCCAAATTAAATGAACTCTTAATCTTTCCCAAATCAAAGTAAGATGTATATAATCACATACACTAACTCCATTAATGTCATTAATATCTTACACTACCCTCATTCCTTCAACTTAAACCCCCATATCATAACTACAATCAATTAAATCTTGAATAATCATTTTACTCAAATAACCATATTAAAAATACAATATACTTTTTCTTTTCATAAAGCATTCATTAACATATAAAATGTGCAATATTTAGAAAGAAGTCATAATAACTTACCTTAGCAATATGAGATGAAACTATGATTTCTCTAGCTTGATGCATTCCCCTCATCTCCACGATCAAGAATGTACAATCGGATCATCAAATGAAGAAGGATTTGATTTATTATGAATTTTGGAAGAAAATAGCTTTGAGTGGAATTTTCCATGGGAAATTCTTTTGAAGGAAGTAAGAGGAAGATGATGAGGGAAATGAAGGAGGATAATGTATGATTGAAGAGAGTAGGGAGGTATGGGAAGAGTAAGAGAAAAGGATGGGAGGTATGGGTAGTGTTGACTTAGGAGGGGAAAAGGAGAGTAAATTAGGGAAGAAGGCCCCTCACACCATACTTCCACAAGAAAAACTCTTTCACTCAATTTAAAATAATCCTTCCAACCTATAACATTTTATTTATCCATTTTATTACCATTCCACCCTATCACTTTATTTATTTTCAATTATTTTTATATTTTCCTTTAGAACATTATTTTATTTCCTATCATTTTATCCTAATATAAGAAATCAAGTATATAAAATGAGCACATAATATTAACAATAATATTAAAAGTATATAATATTGTACTAAAACTAGTGCCTAGGGTTAGGGTCGTTACACATTGGAAGTAACAATGTTAAGTATTTTTTTAGCGTGAGGGGGCCCAAACAACAGCCTAATAGATCAACAAAACAAAACATTTAGAACAAAATGTTAAGGAATATAATCTTAGGGAGTGTAATGTTAAGGAAAATATTTCATACCTGAGTAAGTATAAGAACAGCACCAACACCTATGTGACTTCCGCCCTCACTATCCCTCATCACTTTATCAGCAATGTAAGCATCAATGGTATCAGTAGGATCCTTCAAAACCAAATGCACAGAGCCATGATCACTTGGTGTGAACTCCTTCACAACCACAACAACCTAATAGAACAAAAATATAATGATCAATTATTTGTAAATTTCAACCTTAACTATAATTAATATAAAATAATATACCTGTTCCACCCTCTCATATTTTTGGCAATTCTCCTTGATCATTCTCAACGGATAATAAGTACCCTCTGCAGTGAGATAGTCCATTGCAGAAAGCCAAGCTTTGCCCTGGAAATCATCATCCTCCACCGGCTCTTCAAGCTTTTTACGTATGGCCTCTTGGGTCGACTGAGCGGGGGGTCCCTGAGAGACATGAGCTTTTCCGGTACGATGCCGACGCATGGCGGCCTGTGCTTCACCAGCGGGACCAGGTATGATATGACGCGGTGGAGATTCTCTCTCTCGTTCGATTTGAGGCGGTGGAGGCGGTGGAGATTGAAACTCTCGTTCGATTTGAGAGAGATTAGATAGACGATTAGAGGTTTGACCGGGATGTTCAGGAAGAGGTTGTCGTCCAAGATACCATCGGGGTTTTGATGGATCCATTTTGATAGTTATAAATTTTGGATTGAGAAATATGAATTAGATTTGAGAGAGATAGATGAGAGATGGACTAAGAAAGAAAGAAAGAAAGAAAGAAAAGGGAGAAATGGACTGAGAAAGGAAGAGAAGGGTTTGTTTTGTTGGGACTGACGGAGAGGGTTTTGTAGGGGATTTGAAATAAATTAAACTCGCTACACGGTGTAGCGAGTTTGACTTAAATCTGATCAAAACTCGCTACACCGTGTAGCGAGTTTAGTTTAATTAAATGCCATAATTAATTTTCCAACGGCCTAAATTAATTACCCTAAACTCGCTACACGGTGTAGCGAGTTTTGACCAACCCTAGTCAAACTCGCTACACGGTGTAGCGAGTTTCAAAAAAGTGGACATTCTGGGCAATAGTTTGAACAGTGAGTCATTTTGGTAAATAAAAAAGTAAAACGGGATTATTTGAGAAAAAATTCGTTAGCACATGATTTGATAGTTCAAACTCATAAAAAATAATACTACCTACTCCCTCCGTCCCAGGAAATGGTTCACCATTTAAGACCCGACATGCAAATTAAGAAAATAGATGGGAAGAAAAAATATTGTGAGTGTAATTTGAAAATAGGAAAGAGAATTAGTGAAAAAAATAGTAAATTTAAAAAGTGTTGTGAGTGTAATAGTGAATTAGGAGAGAGAATGAGTGGAAGAAATAGTTAGTGGGTATAATATAATATTAATAAAACTTTTCCATTTTAGGAAAAGTGAAGCTTCAAAAGGGACGCTCTTTTGGATAAAAGGTGAAGCATTTTCTGAAACGGAGGGAGTACATTACAGAGTAAAAATTATATCATACTTTTATACATTTATTTTGAAAACAATAAAAGATAAATAATTTCATAAGTGATTTGAGGATATAATTGTCCAATCATAATGCAAGTGGATAAAAAGTAGCTTAATAATAGGTGTTGGGTTTTTTGTATGGATTTATTACAAAAAACTCACTCAAAAAAGATGACATTTATAAAAAAAAAAATGTAAAATGAAAAATTATAAAAAACTATTTTTTTTCTTTTTTTACAAAAAACTTTTTTTTTTGTTTTTTTATCAGTTTTGGTTAAATAACTGATACTTTCGGTTATCAGTTGTTCAAACAACTGATAATTTCAGTTATCACTTGTTTACAACTGATAACTGAATTTATCAGTTGTTTGAAGCACAAATTAATCTTCAAATAACTGATAACTGAAATTATCAGTTGTTTGACCAAATCTGATATAAAAAACCAATTTTTTTTTATAATTTCGAACTTATGTATTTTTTTTTTGTAATTTTCATATTTCTAAAGTAGTTTTTTGTAAATGCTTCTTTTTGTATATACAAGGATCTAAGCACAAAGTTGTCAGAACACTATTTATTATTTAATGTATTAATAAAAAAGAAAGTAAAACTCTTATTTTGTGAAAATTCATGTCGCTTCCAAAATAAATTAAAAAATTATTTTAGGTTATTTAAGTAAATTTATATTTTTGTTCAAAAATTTCATGCTTTAAACAATCAACACTTGCATTTTCGAACGTTAAACATGATCTTAACTATATTTAACAGTTACTATTACCTATAGAAAGTAATGTGGATGGAAGATTGAGTAAATCTATAATCAAATTCACTTCGATCACCTTAAAAGACATACATCATCTTTTTAATTTAGACATACTAAATTATTTTCAATAAATATGAATGTAATACAAACGAAATTTCAAATTTATTGAACAATTTCATGCTGTATAAAATGCTACACGTATAGATGTGCTGGTTTAAAGAGTCTCAAGAAATTTGCCCATTTTATGAATTGGGCACTTTCAAGACACTTAAACCATTATTTGCTCAAAGACAAGGATACTAATATCTTAAATATTGTCAAAGGCCCAAATAATATAAAACACGACTTACTTTTCTTTTCCGTGATAGGAGACACAAGTTTTTTGTCGATCTGATCAGAAATACGCAGGCGAACTGATGTCGAAAGCATCGGAATTGACGAAGCTCGAAACCGCATCCTAAAGATTGTTAGAGCCAGTGTGGCCTATCCTCCCTTCGATAAGGTAGAAAGGGCTCAATCGACTCTGGTCTTTCTCAAAGGTTTTGAAAATCACAGCTCTTCTCAATTCGTTTTTGTTGGAATAACTATTACAAAAATCAAATGGAAATACAGAAAAACTAATTAAAACAACTAGATAAAGAACAGAAGAAAATGATTTGTCGTTGTCCGAGTCGTGTGAGATCACACTCTCCTTAAGACAAATTTCGCTCCCTCACCACGTTGTGCTTGAGTTTACTCGGGACGATTGCCTCCCAGAATGAAACGGAGTGACCGGATGGTTGCTGCACAATAGGACCTCCGGCGAACTGAAGTCAATGCTTGGACGATATCACCACAAATGCAATATGCAGGAGGCCAAAGGAAAGATTTGTTCAATATGCAACAAAATGGAGAGGAGAGGATTTCTGGAAATCTGTGTGTCTCTTCTTGTTGTTGTGTTCTCTATTTGTAGATTAATCAAGAGAAAATAAAAACTGCCATAAAATTAAAACTATGTTTTAATTTTATTCATCAATGCCATTATTGAAATAAATTCCATCAATTAGCTAATAATGCAAGGCAGTTACACATCCCTTTGAATCCTTGCAGCAGTTAAACATTTATTTGAAATCATTAGTAACATTTCTGGCTCAGAACAGGTTCAGCGTCTTCAGCTGCTGGGAACGAGGCGCCCGCCTCGAACCCACCCAGGCGCCCGTCTCGTTGGTGCACAAACGGGGCAGCCTCTGCTGGTGTCCAGGCGCCCGCCTCATCGCCAGTAACCTTGGGTCCTCTTCTGCATTCCAGGCGTCCGCATGAGTCAGGTCCATGCGTCCGCTCATTGGCAGCCTCGTGGGTTTGGAAAAAAATGCAAAAAGTGGGCTCGCGCGGACAGGCTATTTTGGAGCTACATTCGTGTCCGCAGGACGCGCATGCACATGAGTTCGGTAGCCCGAACCCTATTACGGTCCATGATTTGCACCCCCCCTGCGCACCTGTGCGCGAGAGAGAGCCTCTATGTACCACAATCTTACTCCCTACTAAAGTGTAGGAGTATATAAATTTAGCCACTTTTTCATCTTTTTTCAATGTGGGATAACCACAGTTCCCTTTTCCAACCCATTTACTTTGAGCCTTAATATCTCATTCATTTCTCAACCATTTTGGACAAATGAATATACGATTTCAATGTACTCATGGAGTAGAACACAATCCAACAATCAATTTGTCATTTTGACAAATAACTAATTAAGAAAATAACCCATTATTTTCTTCAAAACACACTTTTTTCCAACAATCCCCCACATGAAGGAATAATGCGGAATTGGTGATAAAGCCCGGCAGACGAAAACTTGCATACGAAGATGTGGGAATGCCCATTGAATCTTCGTTCATACAAGCATATTTACTCTACTCACAAATCGATAGACGCGATGTTCTTGAATCGTTATGCTTTTTGTGTAGTCGTTCATATGCTGGACACAAGTATTGTCCTAACATATTTTAATTCTCATAGCTATGTTCAATCATGGCCCTGAACATACGCCTGGTTCTGCGAGAGGGTCTAAGAATTGAGCCTCACACAATTCTCCTCGAAGAGGCCCCACTTCTCTCTCACATAGATGATTTCTTAAAGGTAACCCGTATCACCCCGCTCGAACTTTCGACGCGTAAGAATCATTAAAAGCCATAAGCTTATCCTTGTCCTTTCGGGATGTCAATAATAGGAATGGACTTGGGTTTGATTCCCCCACAGTGACGCTACAAGTCTTTTAACAGTTAGGTGATCCCATTGAATCTAGTTCTTGGGATCTCCAGTCATCTAGATTGGGTTTTCCGCTGTTTAACTTTTCAGAGGCTTAAGTCCCATTCCCCTCGTCGAGCTTTCAACTAACTCTCTATTTAACCCTTTGGTTAACGGATCCGCTAAATTTTCCTTTGACTTAACATAGTCAATGAATATTGTGCCAGTTGAGAGTAGTTGTCTAATGGTATTATGTCTTCGATGAATGTGTCTAGACTTACCATTATACATATGATTGTGTGCCCTTCCAATCGCTGATTGGCTATCAAAATGTATACATATTGATGGCATGGGCTTCATCCATCTTGGAATATCTTCTATAATTTGGCGTAGCCACTTGACTTCTTCACCACATTTATCTAACGCTATAAACTCAGATTTCATCGTGGATCTAGCTATAACCATTTGTTTAGAAGATTTCCATGATATAGTTGCTCCTGCTAATATGAATACAAATCCGCTCGTAGACCTTGAGTCTTTTATATCGAATATCCAATTAGCATCGCTATATCCTTCAATTACCGCTGGATGTCTAGTATAGTGTAAAGCATAATCTCGAGTATATCTTAAGTACCTTAGTACTCTCACTATACCATTCCAATGTTTCGCTCAAGGATTACTTGTATACCGACTCAGTTTGCTAACCGTGTAAGCAATATCTGGTCTAGTACAACTCATCAAGTACATTAGACTTCCAATGATTCTCGACTATTCAACTTGAGAAACTGCGTCACCTCTATTCTTTGATAGATGTTGACTCATGTCTATTGGGGTTCTAGCAATCGCTAAGTCTCCCTTGCTGAATTTCTCAAGAATCTTATCCACATAATGTGACTGCTTAAAGCAAGTCCATTTGATATTCTTGAAATTTTCACTCCAAGGATTACATCAGCTAACCCCATATCTTTCATGTCAAACTTTGAGTTCAACATATCTCTAGTGGATTTTATCATTTTATCACAGCTTCCTATGATAAGCATGTCATCTACATAAAGACACAAAATGACGTAGCTTCCCGTGTCTCTAACATAGATACATTTGTCACATTCATTTATTTTAAATCCACTTTCCATCATGGCTTGATCAAACTTTTGATGCCATTATTTTGGTGCTTATTTCATGCCATACAATGACTTTACTAACTTGCACACTTTATTTTCTTGCCCCGACGCAGAAAATCCTTCCGGTTGCTCCATGTAAATTTTCTCTTTTAAATCCCCATTTAGAAAGGCTGTTTTAACATTCATTTGATGTACTTCAAGATTCCGCAATGCGGCTATCGCAAGTACAATTCTTATGAATGTTATTCTCGTAACCGGAGAATATGTATCAAAGTAATCAAGGCATTCCTTTTGCTTGTAACCTTTAATTATAAGTCTTGTCTTATACTTGTCAATTGTTCCATCCGTCTTCATTTTCCTTTTAAAAATTCACCTATATCCTAGTGGTTTGCTTCCCAGAGGAAGATCCACTAATTCCCAAGTGTGATTTTGTAAAATGGAATCAATCTCACTTTTAATGGCCTCTTTCCACAAAGGTCCTTCGGAAGAGCTCACGGCCTCTTTATAACTTTGTAGTTCACTTTCAAGCATATAGGTTAGAAAATCTGGGCCAAAATATTTTTTTACCCTACCTCGTTTGCTCCGTCGAGGTTCTACCTCCGCTTCATCATTTTCATCATGATGATTTCTTCCTTCTACTTCTTCTTCTTCTATTGAATCATGTCTTTTTTATATGAACTTGTCTCATCTCTTTTGCATGGAAACACGTTCTCAAAGAAAGAAGCATTTCTTGACTCAATTATAGTATTCTTGTGTATATCTTGAATTTTCGATTCATGCACAAGAAACCTATAAGCACTACTATTGTGAGCATACCCAATAAATATGTAATCAATAGTTTTTTGTCCAATTTTCACCTTTTTGGGAGGTGGTATTGAAACCTTTGCAAGACACCCCCACACTCGCATGTATTGGTATGCTGACACTCTTCCATGCCACAATTCATAGGGGCTCTTATTTATTTTCTTTCGGGGCATTTTATTTAACACATAGTTTGCCGACAAGACGACCTCTCCCCACATGTTATCCGGTAACCCCGAACTTATTAACATGGCATTCATCATGTCCTTTAGAGTTCGATTTTTCCGCTCGGCAACTCCATTGGATTGTGGGGTGTATGGTGGTGTTGTAACATGTTTTATTCCATGTTGAGCACAAATACCTTCAAAAGGAAATTCATACTCACCACCACGATCACTTCTTATGACTTTTATTTTCCGGTTGAGTTGATTTTCAACTTCATTTTTATAGAGAACAAATTTCTCTATAGCCTCATCTTTACTTTTGAGAAGATACACATAACAATATTTTGTGCTATCATCAACAAAATTCATAAAGTACTTATTGCCCCCTCGTGTTTGTGTTGACTTGAAGTCACATAAATCCGTGTGAACCAACTCAAGTGGTTCATTATTTCTTACAACAGAATGGAACGGAAGTTTTGTAAACTTTGCCTCTATACAAGTTTCACATTTATGTTTGTAGTCTATTTTATATTTTGGTATGCAATTCATGTTAATTAATCTACGTATAGTATCATAGTTAACATGTCCTAGTCTACCATGCCACAAATTGGAAGACTCAAGCAAGTAAACGGAAGAATTATTCTTATTCATTTCATTCTTAGGCTTAATAGCCATTACATTGCCTTTAACAACCATATCACTTAGCTTGAACATACCATCACAAAAATATCCCTTGCCTACAAACATTCCACTCTTGGACAAGGTAACCATATCGGATTCAAACACAACACGAAAATCATGCTTAATCAAAAGCGATCCGAACATCAAATTTTTCCGGATTTCGAGCACATAGAGAACATTGTTGAGAGTCAACTCTTTCCCGGAAGTCAACTTCAGCACCACCTTTCCTTGACCTTTCACATTGGACGTGACAGAATTTCCCATGAACAATTTCTCACCATTTTCAAGGGCTTCAAAACTACTAAACATTTCCTTGTTTGAGCAAACATGCCTAGTAGCACCGGTGTCAATCCACCACTGATTTGGGTTTGAACCCACCAAATTCACCTTGGAAATTACCGTCGCTAAATGCATATCGGAAACTTCATTCGAGATGACATCAACCATGTTTGCTTGCTTCTTTGGCTTTCTGCACTCGGAAGACTTATGGCCCACAATACCACAATTGTAACAAGTTCCACCGAACTTCTTCTTAGAGATTCCTCCCTTTGGTTTCAAACTAGAACCACCTTTTCTGGGCCCAAACTTGCCTTTGGCTTTGCCATTGGCCTTGGAGCTATCAACATGCTCCACTACATTGGCTTTCGCCACAAGAAGATTATTCAACTTCTTTTCCGCAATCCTATTCTCTTCCTCAATCCGAAGACGAATAGCAAGCGCTTCAACATTTATTTCATTTCGTTTATGTTTAAGGTAATTCTTGAAATCTTTCCAAGCGGGAGGCAACTTTTCAATTATTGCCTCCACTTGAAAGCTTTCACTAATTACCATTCCCTCGGCATGAATTTCATGAATTATTATTTGTAGCTCTTCCACTTGACTTTTAACAGTTTTAGAGTTCACCATTTTGTAATCGAGAAAAATGGCCCACAATGAATTTCTTTGTGCCCGCGTCATCGATCTTATACTTATATTCCAAGGACTCCCATAGTTTCTTTGCAGTTTTCTTAACACTATACACATTGTATAGCGTATCCGATAATCCATTGAGGATGTAATTTCTGCAAAGAAACTCCGAATGCTTTCAAGCATCAAGAGCCGAGATGGCTTGCCCATCCGTCTCATTCTCACCCAACTGTGGCGGATCTTCCTTAAGAAATCTCGCCAAGTTCAAGGTAGTCAAATATAAAAGCATCTTTTGTTGCCAACGTTTAAAGTCTTGGCCAACAAACTTTTTCGGTTTCTCACCATGATGGTTCGAAACCGTTTGGACAACCACCCTTTGAGAGTTGGTTTCCACACGAAGCGCTTCCTCCACACGAGGATTCTCAGAATTGTTCCCAGCATTGGTTTCCATGTTTGATTGAGTAGCCATCTGAAACAAAAAAAACAATTTTAGTTCACTGTTTTAAATAGTTTTCCTTCCAACGAAGAGACAGGAAGATTTGTCTTAAGATTGTTGGAATAACTATTACAAAAATCAAATGGAAATACAGAAAAACTAATTAAAACAACTAGATAAAGAACAGAAGAAAATGATTTGTCGTTGTTCGAGTCGTGTGAGATCACACTCTCCTTAAGACAAATTTCGCCCCCTCACCACGTTGTGCTTGAGATTATTCGGGACGATTGCCTCCCAGGATGAAACGGAATGACCGGATGGTTGCTGCACAATAGGACCTCCGGCGAACTGAAGTCAATGCTTGGACGATATCACCACAAATGCAATATGCAGGAGGCCAAAGGAAAGATTTGTTCAATATGCAACAAAATGGAGAGGAGAGGATTTCTGAAAATCTGTGTGTCTCTTCTTGTTGTTGTGTTCTCTATTTGTAGATTAATCAAGAGAAAATAAAAACTGCCATAAAATTAAAACTATGTTTTAATTTTATTCATCAATGCCATTATTGAAATAAATTCAATCAATTAGCTCATAATGCAAGGCAGTTACACATCCCTTTGAATCCTTGCGACAGTTAAACATTTATTTGAAATGATTAGTAACATTTCTGGCTCAGAACAGGTACAGCGTCTTCAGCTGCTGGGAACGAGGCGCCCGCCTCGAACCCACCTAGGCGCCCGCCTCGTTGGTGCACAAACGGGGCAGCCCCTACTGGTGTCCAGGCGGCCGCTTGACCCAGGTCCAGGCGCCCGCCTCACCGCCAGTAACCTTGGGGTCCTCTTCTGCATTCCAGGCGTTCGCATGGGTCAGGTCCATGCGTCCGACTCATTGGCAGACTCGTGGGTTTGAAAAAAAAAATGCAAAAAGTGGGCTCGCGCGGACATGCTATTTCGGAGCTACCGGTCCATGATTTACACCCCCCTGCGCACCTGTGCGAGAGAGAGAGCCTCTATGTACCATAATCTTACTCCCTACTAAAGTGTAGGAGTATATAAACTTAGCCACTTTTTCATCTTTTTCCAATGTGGGATAACCACATTTCCCTTTTCCAACCCATTTACTTTGAGCCTTAATATATCATTCATTTCTCAATCATTTTGGACAAATGAATATACGATTTCAATGTACTCATGGAGTAGAACACAATCCAACAATCAATTTGTCATTTTGACAAATAACTAATTAAGAAAATAATCCATTATTTCTTTCAAAACACACCCTTTTCCAACAGTTTTTGCTAACATGAGCCTTACAATCAAATTATATAGATATTCGTTCAATATATCGAAAAGTAATCAAAATATCTCGCAAAACAACCCAATCAAACATTGTAAATATTTTTCCTTTCACCCCAATATACAAAACTCATTGGATTAAGCATATGATAATAATACTCCAATAATAGATAGTATTGTATAAATTGTACTAATTATCCTTAATTTAAAATTTACTTATAATCTAAGTGAAAATGTAATTTTGGCCCTAATAAAATTTAGAAAAGGTACAACTCTGCATAATTATTATTGGCAATCATACAACCAATCTTAACAGTCAAAATAATAATAATTTTTATTTAAAGCAAATTTAAAAAGTTAGTGGGTTTGGTAAAATTGAAACAAATTAAAAGCATATTATGAGAATATTATCAAAATCTCAAAAAGAAATCACACATCCCCTACTTGGAGAAATTACGAAAATGCCCATGCCCTCCCATATTAGTTCGCCACGTACCATCTTCTTCTCCAGTTTTCCATTTCATTTAGACACTTCCCGAATTTTGTGCACATTTTCGTCCCCTATATCGCCGCAGCTCTCCGGATTCACACCCACAGTATTTTCTCTCTCTAAATTCTCTCTCATCACTACTTTCTCTCTCTAAATTCTCACTCTACACACGCAGATACATACAGATATACGGAGGAGGAGAAGGCGGGGAGGATGGCGGGGAACGATTGGATTAACAGTTACTTAGAGGCGATACTGGATGTCGGACCGGGAATCGACGATGCGAAGTCGTCGTTGTTGCTCCGGGAGAGGGGAAGGTTCAGTCCGACTAGATACTTCGTCGATAATGTGATCGGATTTGATGAGACTGATCTTTATCGCTCTTGGGTTAAGGTAACCTCACTTGCTTATTCTGTGGATTTGTTTGTACTTTTATCACTGTTATATGTGAATTGTAATCAAATGAATTGGTTGGATTGATTGATAGGCGCAAGCGACGAGGAGTCCTCAGGAGAGGAATACTCGACTTGAGAACATGTGTTGGCGGATTTGGAATTTGGCTCGCCAGAAGAAGCAGGTTTTATTTAATTTTACTTGATTTTTTCTCCCTAATTTGTAGCAATGAGTTAGATTTGCGCACTGAGAAGCCGTTGATTGGCTGATCAGTTTTCCTTTATAGCTGAATTTATGTTTATGTGGGTGGTTTTTTTTTTTTTGGGGGGGGGGGGGATTTAATTAGATATGATTGTTGCATTTGAAATGAAAAAGTGGATTTTGCATGGGTTGGAGTTCTGTTGTTTTTAATCTAATTCACTGCTTATGATGTAAAAAAATTGGTTGATTTCATTTGCTTACTTGTTTATTGGGAAACTGATTCTAAAAGGCTGTAAAAGAAGGTACAAGATTTAATTGTAAGTTGTTAATTGTAAGGTTCGACTAGCATTGCTCTCTGTTGATAAGTTAATCCGGTTGTGAAAGTATGGGAGCCTTTCACGAAAAGTAAACGCTTTAAGGAATGAGTTTGCTCTATCCGGATTTATTAGTTGTGTTGAGGTCTTCTGGATTAATCAGGATGTTTGCACTGACTTTTTAATGCGTTTTGTCATAGAAACCCTGTTTTATATAATCATGGAGAAAATTTGATAGCCGTTTGGAAATCATGAAGGGTTTCAAATAGGATTAAGTTCGGGATGGTGACGGTTGTGCATCATAATTTTAGGTGCAAAGGGCGATTCTAAGCCTAACACTTGAAAATAACTGACCACGCAATGTCTATATTTTCATGTATTTACCTTTTAATCCTCAATATGTGATTCAAATTTCTAGCTATATAAGCGTTCATCTATTTAGTACTTCTGATTTAGTATATCTATAGAAAGTCATTATGATCGAAATGATTTCACCCATGATCAGACATCTGGATTTCTTCAATGCTTTGTGAAAGACGGAATGTTCTTACCATTAGATGCTGCCATCCAAAATCAATGGTTGCACACGAACTGAAAATGGGATACTTCGGCTGATTCCTCCTTTGCTAGGTCACCTACACACATGCAAGCACGTAAACTAGGCCGGGGGTGGCTCCGGCGAAACCCCTCCGGCGTGAGAGTAGGGTTACTAGGTCACAAAACTGACAATAACAATGGAGGAATTAGAGAGAGAAAGCTTATAGAGTAGAGAGAGAGAACATACCATGCAAATGAACTATTCATCCATTTATACTCCCAAGCCCCCATGGGCCTTGCACATGGGGGAGGGCACTTGTCAATCATCCATTTAGGGTCCCCAACCAACTCCAAGTTAGTGGGATTATACTGTTCACATTGTCACATCAATCATCCAGTACAGGCGGCTAGGGTTGAACACGCAGGCGCCAACCAGAACGACACCAAAGAACGCCCAACTACACATATCGTCCAGGCAACATTCTACAGGTCACCCTAAACCATGCACCTCACAGAGGGCGGGCTCCCCACTCTATTTTTCATCACAATTAATTGTCGACACCACACCACGTTTCTCGCGTAACATTATTTCTTACTCAGCCGTACTCCCACACACCATCTTATATTTGTCGCATGTTTGCCCTATGCAGTCTCAACTGCCAATGCCGCATCAACGTCACGAACCCATTCACATAGCTTGGACCAAGCAGGCCCGGCCCATTCTCAGCTATTGGGCCTAACCCTATTGATTGGGCCCAAACCATTTTCTATAATCGTATCACCATTTATGTCTGAAGTATTTTGGAGGAAATAAAAATTTTATGTTTTAGATTTAGGTAGTCATGTTTGCTGATATGGTAGATGTCTTATTACATTTACCATAGAGTTCTGTTCATGGGCTCGAAACAATTTAAGTTCTGACTTTAGATTCCTTATTGCTGCATAAATTGTCGTTACTCCACTAAAGTTGATTGTTACTTTTGTTATTGTTCATGTTTATATTAGCTTGAGGGAGAGCAAGCTCAGAGGACAGCTAAACGTCGCCTTGAGCGGGAAAGGGCCGGAAAGAAGCTGTTGCTGATATGTCCGAGGACTTATCCGAGGGGGAGAAAGGAGATATAGTCGGTGAGATGTCTGCTCATGGTGATAGCCATAGAGGTCGACTGCCAGAATCAGCTCTATTGATGCAATGGAGGTGTGGGCTAATCAACAGAAGGGGAAGAAGCTTTACGTCATATTGATAAGGTATGAGCTGAGCTTAGTCTATCCAGTATATTAGCGGTTAGAATATGGATAGAGGGAAAACAATTAACGTGTTTAAATATATATATATATATATATATATATATATATATATGTATATATGTATATGTGTATATGTATATGTGTATATATATATGTATATATGTATATGTGTATATATGTATATGTGTATATATGTATATGTGTATATATGTATATGTGTATATATGTATATGTGTATATATGTATATGTGTATATATGTATATGTGTATATATATATATATATATATATATATATATATATATATATATATATATATATATATATATATATATATATATATATATATATATATATATATATATATATATATATATATATATATACTCCGCTACAATAAGGCACATGGACCAACCTAAGTGATTAAAAGTTTAAAACGACTTTGGGGACCGACCAAGCTGTTCCGTCTGTTACCAATGGATCCTTATGCAGGCAAAGCCAGAAAAGTAACTCATGTCTATTTACTTGATGTGTAATTATGTGTTGTAGAAGTAGTTACTAATGCAATCATAAACATAATTATAAATTGTCTTTGGGGTTCTAATAGGATTTTGCATTTTTGGAAAAGCTTATGGCCGATTTTTCCGTAGCTTTGATGTTAATCAAACATAGAGGAAAATAATCTTCTGCACCCCTTTGTTCCTAAATGAGCGCTACTTTCTTAAAAGTATTTGTCTGTTTTTCAAATGTCAACCATAGAGTCATAGACAGAGCAAGTGACTTGGCTCCTCTCCGTTACAAATTTCACACAATTTCACTCACCACACAATTGGATTTACGACATATGGCAACATTTGAATTTAATAAGATTCACTAGAGACCTTATTGATGCTTATCATGATTAATGAATAATTAATTTCAGAATCTTTAAAAGATTTGTTGATGAGGTTTCTTGTGAAATCTTAGCCATTAAATTTGAAATTTGCCACATGTCATAAATCCAGTTGTATAACACGAGTGAAATTGGGAGAAATGTGTCATGGAGAGGAACCAAATACGAAGGGAGTACTTATTTCTTTTCCTTCACTTTGCTTTTTCATAGTTTTCATCGAGCCTTCCTGATTTGCGACGATGCATTTGAACTTGCATTACAGCCTGTGTACTTGCCAACTATTTTTTTTTTCAGTCTACACGGTCTAATACGAGGAGAAAACATGGAACTCGGACGTGATTCTGATACTGGTGGCCAGGTAGGTGTTCCTTCCAAGAACTTTCTGACCCAGAATCTTGTTTCTGTTGAGATTATTGATTAGGAGTAACTCCAACATTTATAGCTCAACTGTATGTGTTGTATTGCTTTCCCTGAAAGCTGAATATTTTCTTGCTTCTTCTTGTCTTCCGTAATCTTTCAGGTCAAGTATGTTGTGGAACTTGCCAGGGCATTGGCTTCAATGCCGGGTGTTTATCGAGTTGATCTGCTTACTAGGCAGGTGTCCTCTCCAGATGTAGACTGGAGTTACGGTGAACCAACAGAGATGCTGCCTCCTCGAAATTCTGAAGGTTTGATGGACGAAATGGGTGAGAGTAGTGGTGCTTATATTATTCGTATTCCCTTTGGTCCAAAGGATGAATATGTTCCAAAAGAACTTCTATGGCCGTATATCCCAGAATTTGTTGATGGTGCACTTGGACACGTACTACAGATGTCCAAAGTTCTTGGTGAACAAATTGGTGGTGGGCAGCCTGTTTGGCCTGTTGCTGTACATGGGCATTATGCAGATGCCGGCGACTCTGCTGCTCTTTTATCTGGTGCCTTGAATGTCCCCATGCTTTTCACTGGCCATTCCCTCGGACGAGATAAATTGGTACAACTTTTAAGACAAGGACGATTATCCAAAGACGAAATTAACTCGACATACAAAATAATGCGCAGAATAGAGGCCGAGGAGCTATCCCTTGATGCCTCTGAAATAGTCATAACTAGCACCAGACAGGAAATAGAGGAACAATGGCGGTTGTATGATGGTTTTGATCCAATACTAGAGCGTAAATTACGAGCACGGATCAGGCGCAATGTGAGCTGTTATGGACGATTTATGCCTCGTATGGTTGTAAGTGGTTACGCAAACTACATTTTGGATTTATTGCTTTCAGGTGCCTCAAGTCATTAGCAAAATGAAATTTCACCTGTCTATCGCTATGCATTTCCCAGTACACCCATTCTGCTCTAACCATAGTTTTCCGTTCCCTCACTATTAGCTCATCAACCAAGTGGCTGGAAGCATCTTCCTTGTGCCAACTTTGCCTAATCCATTGCTCCCGACGCTTGGGGAAATATTTAGCTATTTAAGGAAAAAAAGGATACTTTTTTTTTCTGGAATAAGATAATGAATTATAATATGTCAATTACGAATTATGCTATTTTAGAATGCTTAGACATGACAAACATGAAATACATCAAGAAATTCTTGTTTAACTTAGTCCAAACATAGAGAACATGAAAAGACGTGGCATCCAGTAAATCGTAGTATGAATTCTTGCATTAATTGGTATCTGTGTTTGTTGAAAAAAAGTACACGGTTGTCAAAGTGCCATCAATTTTTGTACCTACTCCATCATGTAGATCCCCATTCGGAAAAGTCATCTTTTTATGTAAATACATTATCTTTATTAAAACTATCCGTAACATTTATCTTCCATTGGAATCTTAAGTTGTTTTCTGAACATATGTGGGCTAAAGCTACCACGTAAGACACCACATTTGCAATCTGAAATAAGAGATTATTCTTGAATTTTTGCTCATTGATTACTAAACAATCATTTATCTTTTGAATGTGAGGTGTCCATTGTTGTGCAATGCAGCGGAAGCAATTGACAATAACAATAAAAGCAATTGGGAATCGAAAGAGAAAGAGATCGAATTGGGGTTATGAATTTCGGCCGCTTTTCTATTACTCTGTGCAATAATCTGTATTGTTTACATAGGGTTACAATCCTTATATACTAAGCAAACAAACCCTAGCCCAACAACTAGGATAAACGAAAATAGAAAGGCCCGCAAAACGTCTTCAGCCCGTCAGCCCGCCAGGCCTATTTCCAGGCGCCAGCCTCGCGCTGCTTCAGCAACGCAATCGCCCACTGGAGCCCAGGCGCCCGCCTCGCCAAAATCCAGGCGCCCGCCGGGGACTTGTTCGAGCACAAGCCAACCTACTGCCTTTGAGGCACACGCCTCACGCATCCAACATCCATTTTCTTCATTTTTGATTATTGTGAATATAAAGTGCATGCTAGGTCTTCAAGTAGACTATTTCTCACTTGAGTTACTTGCAGGTGATCCCACCTGGGATGGAGTTCCATCATATTATTCCACACGGTGATATTGACGGTGAAACAGATGGAATAGAAGATCACCCTGCTTCTCCGGACCCACCTATCTGGGCTGAGGTTATAGCTATTTCTGACATATTTTCCCCTGCAAATGTTAAGAACAATAGCATCTGAAGTTTTAGTCTTCTCTGAGGAAATGGGTCCCCTTTTAACTGCATATTTCCCCCCCAGATTTTTTTTTCATTATTTTCTTATTCTGAGATTCACGTGTATCTCTACCTTCACATGATGCAGATAATGCGCTTCTTTACTAATCCTCGAAAGCCAATGATACTTGCACTTGCTAGGCCAGATCCAAAAAGAACCTGGTGACTTTGGTAAAAGCATTTGGGGAATGTCGTCCACTGAGAGAACTTGCTAATCTTGTAAGTTATAATCATCTGTAACTTTTCCAGGGAATATTCATGCCCTTTATGCAGTGAAATAAGCTGAGATTGACTTCTTTCCTTTGTATTTTGCAGACATTAATAATGGGTAACCGTGATAATATTGATGAGATGTCTAGTACCAGTTCTTCTGTTCTTCTCTCCATAATTAAGATGGTTGATAAGTATGACCTCTATGGACAAGTGGCATACCCTAAACACCATACACAGCATGACGTCCCTGATATTTATCGGTTAGCAGCAAAGACAAAGGTACACTCCTTAAACTCTTGCATCTCTTTGATTTATGCATGAATCAAAAAATAAGACATCAAGTATGCATATCTTTTTACGTGTATCTCTCATCTGTTTCCTTGCATCTTGATTAGACTGAAACAAAAACTTATTGAGAACCTATCAATGTGTTCCAACTCACCGTTACTGTTAATAATATTATTGGGTTAAAGAGTGACATCACGTATTAAGTGGTGTAACGTCTAACATATCCACATGCTTGCCTCATACATTGGGCTGAGAAATTAGGACAAATTTTGGATCCTTCTGTTGCGATTTCATGAGATGATCACGTATAAGCATGTAAGGCTAAAACAATGTATATGAGGTTAAGCTATTCCTACCCTGCCCCTAAAGGAGAGCTAAGAATGATCTTTAGATTGCTAACTTCGTGTTTTGGAGCTAGTTTATCACTTGAAAAGGAATCATAACCACAAAAATTCAGGACAAAGATTGAGGTTTTAGTTGAGTGTACCATGTTATGGATGTACTAGAAGGCTACTCACTACGACAGTATTGTCTTCTGGGTAAGCATGGCTAGGATGGTTCTCCATTATATTATACCCTGTGCTAAGTGCTCAGTGTTTAGACATTAGATTTACTACGACCCTACATCCCCAAGGGGTGGGAAGTCGGAGTGGGGCCTTTAAGCAATCCTATAAAATCTTTGTATTAACATATGTAGTTAGTTCGCGAACTCCAGTCAAATGCTCTATGGAGTTTGACAATATATTTCCTTTTCGCATTGATATGTAATTGAGTAAGACTTTCATTTCCACTTTCTCTCTATCTAAGCAATGTAGGTTGGAAATTTAAATCTGATACTTCTAATTTTGACAGGGTGTTTTCATCAACCCAGCTTTCATTGAACCATTTGGGCTCACACTGATTGAGGTGAGCTGCTGACATATTATAGGAGCCACTTTCACGAGCTATTTGCATCATCAATATAAATAAAAATATAAGATCTAGAGATATCAAACATGACTTGGTTTCCATTGCGCAGGCTGCAGCTTATGGTTTACCAATGGTTGCAACCAAAAATGGAGGTCCTGTGGATATACATCGGGTAGGTCAATTTTGTTACATAGGTTATGTAAAGTCGTTTTTAAACATATATGGGTACCGAGCCTAATGTTTGTTATATTGCTGTTTCAGGTACTTGATAATGGACTTCTTATTGATCCTCACGATCAGCAGTCTATTGCTGATGCTCTGTTAAAGTTGGTTGCTGATAAGCAACTTTGGACAAAATGCAGGGCAAATGGCTTAAGAAACATCCATCTCTTCTCATGGACAGAACATTGCAAAACTTACTTGTCACGCATAGCGAGTTGCAAACAGAGGCAGCCAAGTTGGCTAAAAGCGGATGATAAAGATGATGATGATGATGAAAATTCAGAAACAGACTCTCCAAGTGACTCCTTAAGAGACATACATGATATATCTTTGAATTTGAGGTTTTCAATGGATGGAGAGAAGAATGATAGTCAAGGGGACTCGATCGATGATCGTAAAAGTAAATTAGAAAATGCTGTTTTGTCCTGGTCAAAGGGTGTCGTTAGAGGCACACAAAAGCCCACGCCTGCAGAAAAAACAAACCAGAATAATAAGTTCCCAGCATTGAGGAGGAGGAAGCATATTTATGTAGTTGCTGTGGATTCTGATGATGTAGCCACTCTTTTTGAAAGTGTTAGAAAGATATTTGAGGCTGTAGAGAAGGAGAGGGCAGAAGGGTCAATTGGGTTCATATTAGCCACATCCTTTACGATGGCGGAAATTCATTGTTTTCTGGTATCAGAGGGTGTGAGCCCTTCAGATTTTGATGCTTTTATTTGCAATAGTGGTGCTGATCTCTATTATTCTTCACCTCATTCAGAAGATAATCCATTTGTATCCGACTTGTATTACCATTCACACATTGAATACCGCTGGGGTGGAGAAGGGCTGAGGAAGACTTTAGTGCGATGGGCTGCTTCTGTCACTGACAAGAAGTCTGAAAATGAGAAGGAGCCTGTAGTTACAGAGGATGAAAATATTTCGACCAACTATTGTTATGCATTCAAAGTTCGTAAGCCGGGAGTGGTAAGTTAACTAAATTTTCCCTCCATCCCATAGTTAATGTTTGTGATGCTCAGACTCTTCACTTTTGCCAAAGTACCCGTGTCCAGAGGATATGACATGGGTGTGGGTGTGGCTATTTTACACTAAATTCGGTGTAAAATTTTAAAATTTTGGAGGATCCGACACTCGGATCCGTACCCGTTTCGGGCACTCGCACCCGAGTCCGAGCATCATAGGTTAATGCCACACTTTCCTTCTTGGTCCTTCCCAAAATAAATGTTGCATTGTTAAATAAGGAAATAATTCTAGTGTAATTTTACCTTGGTACAAGCAATGTACAAACATGTAAAAAACATTTTTTAAAAACGTTTGACTAGTCAAATACGACATTTATTATGGGACTAAGGGAGTACGATCAACAGTTATTGGCATGAGCCTGCATTTTCTTATTTTATTAGTAGTACTTTGCAAGTTATCTGAGATAACATAACAGATTTACCTTGTCACTCATAAGTCATAACTACCGTCTTGGTGGCATAGGACTTGTGAAGTCCTTGTGTTAGCTAAGCTTTCGTGATGGAGCCATATGTCTTATATTAGTGCTTTGTCTCTCTTTGTAGGTACCTCCTGTTAAGGAAATTCGCAAGTTAATGCGAATTCAAGCTCTTCGTTGTCATGTTATTTATTGCCAAAATGGAAGCAAGATTAATGTCATTCCAGTACTGGCTTCTCGTTCTCAGGCCCTCAGGTACTCCTCACTTTAGAGTTTAGAATATACTCCCTCCATCTCGGAAAGATGTTCCCATTTTGCGCTTTGTTTTGTTCCAAAAGTCCTGATTCTAAATAAGTAATATTAATACAATTTCACTAATGTGCAAGTAATCAAGAATTTGAAAGCCTGCCCGAAAGACTTACTTGATGTTCATTCTTTTAATTGGAGCAAATTAATAATATAAGCTTAATTTACAATAGGATTTGTTATATTTTGTAAGTTTTGCATGAATGGATGAGTTTTTTGCACTATTACTTCAGGTACTTGTACCTCCGGTGGGGCATGGACTTGTCAAAGGTGGTGGTTTTTGTCGGAGAGAGTGGGGACACTGATTATGAAGGATTTCTTGGTGGCGTGCACAAGTCTGTTGTACTCAAGGGAGTTTGCAGTGGGGCAAACAATCAACTCCATGCTAATAGAACCTATCCACTCTCAGATGTCGTGCCTTCCAACAGTCCTAATATTATTCAAGCAAGTGAAGAATGTAGCCCTTCTGATCTTCGGTCTTCATTGGAGAATGTTGGACTTCTCTAAGGTTAAAAATATTATATTTATTTTTTTCGTAATTTAGTTTCCGAGTTCAAATTCAGTACCCTGCCATTTTGATTGGTGAAGGAGTTCTAAAGGCATTACTGTAGTTGTACCAAATGACATATACATGCCTTACTCATGTCCTCCGACATATCCATTTTAATTTTATCAGATATGGGCTTGAGGATGTGATGGAAATGAATTTCTTGCTGTCAGTTTTAGATGCAATTTTTTTCATTAGGGGTAGGGATCAACAGGAAATAGCCTCATTATGCTTTTAACACATAAATAAGGCTGCGTAGATCCTGATGCTGACCAAATATAGAGATTGGGCTTAGCCCAAGTTTATTAACAAGAAAGCGGCAAAGTGGGCCCAAATTAGAGTGCGACCCAAGAAGAAGAAAAGGATATAGGCGGCCCAAGGAAGGAAGACGAGACAGGAGTATCCCGCTAATATCATTCAGAAGGGGAGAAGACCAAGACGTCAAATAGCGACATGTGATGAGGAGAGCAAGCGATAAAGAGTAATGGCGAGACATGATGTTAAAGGCGATATAGTCGGATAAGGCGAGACATAATGATGAGGCGAGATAGGACAAGAAGTGACTATATCCGGCGAGAGAAGGATTCTTGTTAATGTTGTTCACCAGAGGCGGCATATAAATATCTACCAAGTGGGACCCATTAGACGGTTATGCATTGGGATTGATGATCACGTGATTAGGGTTTACTTTATGAAAGGACCAATGATATGGCGACACGTGGCAGTAGGCATGAAATGTGAGGATGTCATGTGCAAGGCACGAGGATGAAGGGTATAAATAAGATATGCGGTGCTTCATTGTCAAGGTACGTTGATTCATACACACACACCACAAACACTCTCAAGTTTTGTTGATTTTCCCCTTTCACAAGCCAATTCTTATCCTCACGCCGGAGGGGCTTCGTGAGCCGCCCCGGCTTAGTTGACGTTTGATTGTGTGCACGAACCCAGTCGGAGAAGAAGGAGCCGGAGATACTCGAAGTCGGACTACATCGGTGAAGATTCTTTGTTGAGGACGGTCCTAGCAACATCAAACTGGTTCCGTTGCCGGGAATGTTTTCTCTTCAAGGATCGAAGTGTTATCGGCGGTGGCTCGAGATTGGGGAAGCTCTGTTCTGAGATCGTAAAGGTGGGTGGTGGACGATTCAAGGGGTGTGGATTTTATTGGTGGAGTTGGCTTTATTAGCAATTTGTAAGCTGAAGTTTGTTGTTCTTATTATTGTTGGAATCGATTGATGTTTTGTAAAATTTGTGGGTTGGAATAGTTGAGTATTGTGATATTTTTAATTGGGTTGGAGTAGATTCCTGTTTTCTCAAGTATTTGTATGAGTTGTGATTCAAAGTTGTTTGTTAAGAATTGTTTTAATCTGGGTTTGGTTGTAGAGTTTTGAAGTCGGATTTTGAATTTGTTTTGTGTCGAATAGCTGTGATTTGGGTGTTTTGGGTGGTAAGGTGTAATTGCAATCTTGGTTGAAGATTTTTGGAGTGTTTTGGTGTTGAAGAAGGGTTGTTATTGCTGGGTTTTTTATTGATTGTTTCTGGGTTTTTGAGCCAGATCTTCAAATCTTCATAAGATTTGCAGATTTTCGTGGGTGAAGTTTATAAGTTTGATTGCGTAAGAGGAAAGAATGTCAACACCAGAGAAGAATATGGTAGTGGGCCAAAAGACTGTAGCGGGGAGGAGCATTGTCACTCCAATTTCGGGGTATGGGAATATCGGTATGGGTGGAGCGAGAGATACTTCTTCCTCGCAGCAAGTAATCCCGGAGGAGGCGGAGCGAGATACTGGCGAAGAGAGAGAGAGGAATGTGATGCCGCCACCACCAGAGGAGGAAATAGAGAATGAGGAAGAAAGTTTGAGGATTCATAACGCTCTGATCATGCAATTGATTGAGAACAACAAGCGACTGAGGGCGATGAAGAAGAAACCTACTCCAATCCCGCAGGGATTTTCTACGACAATAGAGGCAGACAAGGGAGCAAATAAGGAGGTAATTGTGGTAAATGAGGAGCGAGAAAAGGAAGTAGAGCCCGAGAAGCCAAAAGAAGTAGAAGCGAGAATGGATGGGTCGCAAAGCGAATGGAAGGAACACAAAAAGAAAAGCGGGAGAGTACATGGAAAATGGAAGAAAGATCAAAGTTTATCATGGCCACACACTTCCCAAGTGTCGTCCCTCTATTGTGAAGAAGAAGAAGGCGATCTTGCGTCGAATGAGGCGGAGGATGGCGAGAAAGAATTGAGAAGTTTCAATGATATAGAGAAGCCCAAGGCGATAGAAAAAGGAAAGGGTGTGGGAGTTAGTCGTTTTGGTGAAGAAGACGTTTTCAAAAACAAATGGCCGAGATGGCAAGGAGGTTAGCGGAATTGGAGAAGGGTGGTGCAGTGGATAATGAAAAGGACTCTTTTGTAGCCCCTTTTGCTAGATATATTCAAGAGGCTGAGACAGCTCCAGATTTTCGCTTGCCTATTCTATCTAAATATGCGGGAGTAACCACCGCCAGACTCACGTAGCGGGATTTGAGGTGACAATGGCGATTCCGACCAAGGATGATGCGTTGTTATGCAAGACTTTGCTAGTACCTTGGAGCTTCGTGCCTTGGATTGGTTTGTCTGACGGCTGCTAACTCTATATTGGGGTACCAAGACTTTAAGAGGAAATTTTGGCGAGATTTGGATCAACGGGAGCTCAACCAAGAAGGTCGCAGAGTTGATTGGCATTAAGCAAAAGACGGAGAAGGTCTGTTACTTACACCAATAGATTTCTATTAATTGCCAATCAAATTGCCGAGATTGATCCCAAGCACGTCATCATGATGTATATGTCGGGTCCGTTATCCGAATCATTCGGTGAGGGAGTTAAGAATGAGATTACCCGCAACTTTGAGTGAGTTGCATGAGAGGGTCAAAGCATCTTGCGGTGGCGAAGATGTTGATGAAGGAGCTTCAAACAGTGGGAAAGAAAAGTGTTAAGGATCGGATTGAGTATGTGAAGGAAGGGAATGCCGCTCTGCAAGGAGGTCGAGGGAATCATGGGCCGGCGCAGAGGTGGAGGTCACAATGGAGGTCGCAATGGAGGCCCAAATGGAGGCCGTGGAGTTAGAAGAATGATAAGGTTTACAAGGTTGACTACTACACCAAGTGAAATTCTCGGCCGTTGATTTGCCAAAGCACCTTTTGAAATGAATGATCTGGGGGAGAGTTAACATGAATCAATTCGTAATTATCATCGGGAACGGGTCATGAGACCGACAATTGTTATAATTTGAAAAGAGTAATTCAAAACCAAATTGATAGGGGTGCGTTGCAAGAGTATGTATGGCGGGAGCCAAATGGGGCGGATCAAGGAGGAAATGGAAATAGAAATGAAATTTTGGTGATTCACGAGCCTACAAGCATTACTTGCCTAAATAATCGATTATGTCGCTATCCCACACTTGTCACATTCCCGCCTATCCGCCCAGTGAAGAAAGGATGATTAGTTTTTCAAGACGAGAGTCGGCTTTAACGCCAAGCCATGGATGCCAACCGATTGTAATCACAATCGCCCAGAAACAAGATTTTGCATCGGGTTTTAGTAGACTCGGAGCAAGCCGAAACATTCTCTATTATGATGCTTTTAAAAAGATGCGATATACAGAGGCCAATTTGGTGCCATATAAAGGATTCTTGGAAGGGTTTACTAACCACACTGTATGCGGGTTAAAGGAACGATTTCGTTGGCGGTAGAGATAGGAGAGGATGAGAAGGTGAGAACTCGTCTTGTTGAGTTTATGGTTATTGATTTGGTGTCGCCTTATAATGCTATTGTGGGCATTCCTTTCATGCAAAGCTTTGAAATGGTGGTATCAATCCCGCATCGCCGAGTCAAGTTTCCTACGGCAAGTGGGGATAGCGTGTTTGAAAAGTGAGGTGAAGGAAGTTATTCAAAAGAAGATTGAAATGCAAACAAGAACGGCGAGCAAGCACAAGTTCACTTTCTACTTTTGCTTTCGACTGTGCGGGATGCGAGAATAAACATGATTACCGACTTAGGGGGATGTGAGAGTTGGGAGGAGACAGAAAGTATGAAGAATAAGTCGGCAATCATAATTATTGAGGAAAGGGCTGAGGATGAAGTTATGAAGGAGAGAAGTGAGGAGCGAGATGTGGAGATAGAAATGATGCAGGAAAAGTCAGAAAAGAATTTGATGGCTTTGATGGTGATGCAAGCGGAGATGGCTTGGTCTAGATCCACCGAATTTGTCAAGATGAAAGAGCCCTACATTGAAGAGATAGTGGATTCGGAGAGTGAGGAATGCGATGAAGAAATCGTGGTGGATACTCCGGGGAGTATGTCGTGTGGCGAGAGAGAAAAAGGGGAGAGTAGCGGTATTGGGATGAAGAGAAATGTTGATCGGAAAAAGGCAGCTGAAATTGAAGTAGATACATTGCAAATGCGGGATGAGCCTGATATTCAGGCGGCAGAAGAATTGGAGGAAGTGATTGTGAATGATGAATATCCCGAGCAGAAAATCAAGATTGGGCAACAGTTGAAGAAGGAAGAGCGGGATATGCTAATTAATTTTTTGCAAGATAACATTGATGTATTTGCCTGGAGACCAGAGGATATGTGCGGAGTTGATGAAAATGTCGCCTTACACTGTCTAAATGCTGATCCAAATGTGGAGCCTTTTAAGCAGAAGGTGAGATACTTATCTGCGGAAAAGGAGAAAGCGGTGATCGGGGAAGTAGAGAAGTTGTTAAAGGCGGGAATCATTGAAGAGATCACTTACCCAGTCTGGCTAGCTTGCCCAGTGATGGTGTTGAAGGCGAACAAGAAGTGGAGAATGTGCATAGATTTTACAGATTTGAATATGGCATGTCCCAAGGATTGTTATCCTTTGCCAAAGATTGATAGACTGGTGGATTCTATTGCGGGACACAAGGTGTTTAGCTTTATTGATGCATACTCAGGGTATCACCAGATCAAGATGCTTGAGGAAGATAAAGCCAAAACAAATTTTCAGGACTCCCCTTGGAAATTTTTGCTATAAAATGATGCCTTTTGGTTTGAAGAACGCTGGGGCGACATACCAAAGGATGGTTAACAAGATATTTAAATCTCAGATTGGGAGGAATGTTGAAGCTTATATTGATGATATGGTGATCAAGACCAAGGGGGAGGATCATTTGGCGGATCTGGCTGAAACTTTTGAGAACTTGAGAAAGAATTCCATGAAGCTTAATCCAAGTAAGTGCACCTTTGGAGTAACGGCGGGAAAGTTTTTGGGATTTCTTGTAAATCGCCGCGGGATAGAGGCAAATCCTGAGAAGATCCAGGCGTTAATTGATATGAAGTCGCCCAAGACCATTCAAGAGATTCAAAGGTTAAATGGTAGGGTGATAGCTTTGGGACGATTTGTGTCGCGGTCAGCTGAGAAATGTTTGCCGTTCTTCAAAGTACTGAAAGGAGATCAGAAGTTTGCTTGGGATGACAAGTGTGAAGAAGCTTTTCAGAAGATAAAGGAGTATTTGGGACAGCCGCCCATCTTATGTAGCCCAGAGGAAGGAGACCATTTATATGTCTACTTAGCGGCATCGATTTGGCAAAGGGGCCGGTATTAATAAAGGAGGATGGTGGCATGCAAAAACCAACAGATTATGTTTCAAAGGCATTGAGTGAGGTAGAAGCGAGATATTTTAATGCAGAAAAATTGGCTTATGCTTTGGTAATAGCGACAAGGAAGTTGAGGGCCTATTTCCTATCTCACCCTCATATCAAGTGTTGACCAATGCACCTTTAAGAAAGATTTTACAATGTACTCGATTCACCGGAAGGCTTCTTAAATGGTCGATTGAATTAACAGAATTTGATATTCAATATGAGGCGAGAAAGGCGATTAAGGCTCAGGCTTTGGCGGACTTTATTCTCGAAACTTCATTCACATATGAAAGAGAGGAGATTGAGACTCAAGAGGCAAGGAAGAGGAAGGCCAAGTCGCAAGACCCCGAAGCGGAAGAAGAGAAAGAAAGACCCGCGGGATGTCGGGAATTGTTTGTTGATGGGTCCTCGCCAAGGACAAAGGCGGAGCCGGGATTTCATTAAGCTCGCCAGAAAAGATTGCACATATGAGAAGGCTTTGAGGTTTAAGTTTAACATGACAAACAACCAAAGTAATACGAGGCGTTGGTAGCGGGTTTGGAGTTATGCCGAGACATCGGAGTAAAGCGTATAGTCGCCCACTCGACTCTCGCTAATTGTTAATCAAGTAAAAGGAAGATATGGAGTAGTGAGTGCAATTTTGACAAAGTATTGTGAAATGGTAAGGCAGATTTTGCAAAGCTTTGATTATTGGGAGCTGGTGCAGATTGATAGAGAGAAAAATGAGCGAGCCGACATGTTGAGCAAAGCCGCTTGCGATAAAATAGAGGAGTTGCCTAAGAAAGTGGTAGTTGAATTTGTGGAAGAGCCGGCTTTTGACAGGCCCCTGATAATGGAAATTGAAGTTGGTGAAAAAGATTGGGTAAATGAAATGAAAGACTATTTGGAGAAAGAAGAGCTGCCCCAAGACGAAGATAAGGCGAAGATTGTTAGGAAGATGTCACCAAGGTTTACTGTACAGGATGGGATCTTATACCTAAGTCTTTCTCGCGGCCTTTGATGAGATGCGTGGAACTGTGGGAAGGTTGATAACGTTTTGTTTGAGGTGCATGAGGGCGTTTGTGGAGGTCATCCAGAGCAAGAACGTTGGCTAATAAAATCATGTTTCATGGGTATTATTGGCCGTCATCAAGAAGGATGCGGAGGAGTATGTAAGAAGATGTGACCGGTGCAGCCGACATGCTAACATTCCTAGGCAAACAAATGAATCGAAAGGTGCACCCCCAATTGTCAGCAAACTTGGCCTTTTGATATGTGGGAATAGACCTTATAGACCTTTCCCCAAGGCCAAAGGAGGAGCGCAGATGGTGGTGGTAGCCGTTGATTATTTTACCAAGTGGATCGAGGCAAGAGCTTTAACTTCTACTACCGAAGACCAGCATCATCGATTTGTAACGGAGGAAATCTTATGTCGCCATGGAATGCCGCGGCAATCATCTCCGATCATGGGCCGCAGCTTAGAAAGAAGTTTCACGGATTTTGCGAGAATTTGAGCATCAAACATCGGCCCATAGCAGGTATAGGCCGCAATGCAACGGACAAGCGGAAGCCGCTAACAAGCAAGTTCTCGAGATTTTGTGTAAAAACTTAGAGAAGAGAGGCGGGGCTTGGTTGGAGGAGCCGTCCACGCCTTTATGGTATGTTAGAACGACAAAGAAAGGGGTCAATCGGCGAGACAAATTCTCGCATTAACTTACGGCTCGAAGCTAATGGCTCCTGCTGAGATGGGTTTGCCTACCCATAGAGTAACTTATTATGACGAGACATTGAATAGCGACAGAAGGTGCCTTGAGCTAGATTTGAGTGATGAAAAGAGGCTTAGAGCGAGAATGAGGATGATTAATTACAAGCAGCGGATGAAGGCACAACACGATAAGCGAGTAAAGAAGAGGTCATTTAATGTTGGCGATTGGGTGTTGAGGAGCCGTGAAGTTAAAGGCGCGACACGGATTTGCCAAGCTAGATCCGAAATGGGAAGGTCCCTTCCAAATTGCTAGAATTGTGCGAGAGGGGACTTATCACTTGAAAGAAGAAGGCGGCAAAGAGGTCCCGAATGCATGGAGTGTTGATCACTTAAAGAAATACTACCATTGAAGTGATAAGGGTAATTTGCCTATCTTGTTCCTATTAAAAGTCTTTTTAATCATTTTTATGAATTTATGAACTTTTCAATGATGAATGAAAGTCATATGCTTCATGATTTTAATAGAAAATATGTACATGGAACTTATGTTGAATATGTTTATGATACAATGAAAATATGAAATTTTATTCCTCATATGTGCTTTGCATGGAATGAATTTTATAGTTATGTATGATCAGTAGCCAATGACACGGTAAATAAATTGCTCAAGAGTAAAGTTGCCTAAAGACAACTTCACTTTTTCGATGGGAGTATATGTGTATGGTGATATCCCGCTAAAGGTAAGAAGGTTAAGAGTTTTTGATGAATTATCAAAACAATTTTTGATGAATTATTGAAAGGAATGAATAAATGTTGAAAGTCGACGGACTATAAATGTTGAAAGTCGACGGACTATAAATGTTGAAAGTCGACGGACTATAAATGTTGAAAGTCGACGGACTATAAATGTTGAAAGTCGTCGGACTATAAAACGATGCGAGTCAAAGAAAGTCGTCGGACTATAAAACGATGCGAGTCAAAGAAAGTCGTCGGACTATAAAACGATGCGAGTCAATGAAAGTCGTCGGACTATAAAACGATGCGAGTCAAAGAAAGTCGTCGGACTATAAAACGATGCGAGTCAAAGAAAGTCGTCGGACTATAAAACGATGCGAGTCAAAGAAAGTCGTCGGACTATAAAACGATGCGAGTCAATGAAAGTCGTCGGACTATAAAACGATGCGAGTCAAAGAAAGTCGTCGGACTATAAAACGATGCGAGTCAAAGAAAGTCGTCGGACTATAAAACGATGCGAGTCAAAGTAAGTCGTCGGACTATAAATCGATGTGAGTCAATGTAAGTTGTAAACTATGATATAAGTCAAGCTATGGATGGTGAAAGATGTAAAAGTCTATGGACTATAAAAATGAAAGTTTCGGCTATGAATGAAGAAAAGATTTATCCCGCAGTAAGGGCAAGAGCATAAGTCGCCATGAAAGATATCACCCTCTCGTGGGAAAGATGAGGCAGAAAGAAGGAAATTGTTCTAAGTATAAAGCAAAAGAAGATCAATAAAAGATTCGAGTTAGCGACAGTATGAGTCGCAAAATATGTTATGAGTAAAGTCGCCTAAAGACGACTTCACTTTTTCGATGGGAGTATATGTGTATGGTACCTGTCATGCAAAAGAGATTTTGATGAACTATCAAAACAATAAGTGGAGAAATAAGTAAAGCAAAAAGTAAAGGGGCAAGCACAAAGGCCGCAAATGTACAATATTCAAAAGGCACGCAGCCCCAAAAAGAAAAGAGAGTAAATTGTTTAGCCATCAAGGCAAGTTACAAAACTGCTCAAAGTAAAAGTTAAGAAAGAGATAGATCAAACATCGGGTTCAAGAGGCGGGATAACTTGGCCGGAACTTGGAAGCCGCTAAGGCAAGAGCTTTGGCATCATCCAATTGCTTATGCTTGTGCTCAAGAAGAGTATCCCACAAAGCTATAGCATTTGGAACTTGAACAGGAGGAGCTCTCCATGGCGATTTTCCCAAAGAAAGCATCCTCATCAAGCCAAGATCTTTAAGTTCTTCAGGAGTATAAGGAACTACGGAATGACCGCGGCGACAAACCTCGCTAAAAATTGGCTCAACCCCGTGGGCGAGTTTTTCAAGCGTGATAGCAGGAATGTCGTTGATTTCGGCCGCCGCGGCTCGCATAACTTGAAGGGAAGTTTGGTTCCCAATGTCGCCGATGTCGTCAGTTAATTGAGCCACATCGGCATTCAGAGTAGCAACTTCCGCGGTCTTCTCAGCTAGTTCCTCTTTAAGCCTGGCAATCTCGTCTTGGAGAGTTTGAGTTTCAGCGGCATGAGTTTCCTTTAAAACATCATTTTCACTCCTCAGTTTAGCGATATTTTCTTTGGCAGAATCAAGTTCAGTAGTGGCAGTGGCGAGATTGGAATTGGCGGCATTGAGATCAGTCAGGGTCTGGTCAAGTTGATTGTGAGAAGTGGTTAGGTCAGTCTTCAATTTGTCCCGCTCCTTTTCCAAGTTTTTGATGGAAGAATCCCGTCTCGTAAGTCTACCCTTAAGGGTATCTTTGTCGCGTCTCAATCTAGCAGATTCATTTTCCAGTCGAGTGTTTGCCTCGCTGATGCCGGTGATAGAAGATCCAAGCTGGGAAAAGATAACAATTATAAGTTAAGAGAAGGTTGAGAATAAGATTAAGGTAAAGTAAAATAAGGAAGGAAAGAAGAACTAACCAATGAAAAATAATAACCCGCCTGGCAGGCGGCATGAGCAGAATCCAGTTGGGAGACATTGTGAACTTGTACTTGATCACTAGCTCTGATTAAGGCCGAGCTGCCCAATAGATACTCTTCCGCGCTTTTGGTTTCCTCAATCAACCCCTTTATCCGGGGGACTCTGGCAATTTCCTTGCTAAGCTCATAAAGCCCAACAAAGTCAAGAGGCTTGGAAAAGTTTTCCTGTAGCCAACTGGGAGTAGGAAGAGCGGAAGAAGTGCTAGGGCCAGGAGGGGTTGAAGGGGAGCTGGAAATGAGTGTTAAGTCGCAGACCTCCGTCTCGCGGAGAGGAAGATTTTCAGTTTGTTGGGGCTCAGAAATATTAATTTCTAAAGAAGAAGTATTTGGTGGAACAAAATCGGAGGTAAGAGTTTCAATATTTTCAGTCGTCGGAGCGACATCAGTTGGCGGGATAACAGCTTGGGAAATGGTGGTCTCAATGTTTGGCGAAATAGAAGTGGGCGGAAGATTAGTTTCAGTAGAAGGAGGGGTGGAATCAATAACAGGATTTGGCGGGATATTTACCTGAGAAGCGGGAGTGACACTGGTTGTTACCGAAGCGACTCTTTTCAGTCGTTTAGCTCGCGCCGCTTGATTGGTTGGTGCGGCTCTTTTTCTCGTTGTGTTCTGAGTCTTCTCCAAAGCAATCTCCTCAGCATCTTTACCATCGCGAGAAATTGGTAAATCAAGATTTCCAGGGAGGGAAGCAAGAGCAAGGCCGCGTGCATTGGCCAATTGTTTCCTTCTCTTGTCAGTTTCTGAGTTGGCAGCTTGACGACTCTCCATGGATTTGGCCGGTGATACGAAATAAAATAGAAGGAAGTTAAGGGTTATGGTATTCCAAGTTATAATTAAAGGAAAGAAAAGATAAGATTAAAGGGGAGACATACAAAGAGCGGTATTCATGGCAGTACAGTGGCGAGACCTTTTGCAGACCTGACATTCATGAGCATATTTGTTGTCGGAATGTCGCTCCCATCCGTCGAAATAAACGTGGCTTATGGGAACTCGGGGCTGGACTCTGGGTAAGTTGTCAGCCAAACCGACTTGATCTAGCAATTCCCTATTCCGCAGAATACCTCTCCAAGAAATGAGAGGCTGGGGAGTGTCAGGAGCAGAATTTGCAGGTAAGGCGATCAAGGAGCGAATGTCGTCAACAAGGGCAGTGTCGCCAATGGAAGAAGCATCTTTGGATTCAATTTGAGTATTAATAGGATGAAGGTCGGCAGGATGAGACCATCCAGCGCGAGAAACAACAAAGAGAGGGTCGTCCATCCAATCGTGAATTTTGGTGGGCAGTGGAGTAAGGACTTTGGGACCCCTATGGTATTGGAGAGAAAGGCGAGTTTCCAATATGTCATCAGCAAGTTGGTTGGTTTGCTTGTATCCAGTAAATAAAGAAAGCAAAGCAGTAATGGTGGGTTCTTTTCGCAGAGAGCGACAAATGGTGATGAAGGTAGTTATTATTCTAATAGCATTTGGGTGAATTTCGGTGATCATGGCTTGGGCTTTATACAAGAATTCGCAAAGGAAAGGATCAAAGGGGATCCTAAGGCCAGCCTTGAGTTGAGAAGGGAAAATGACAATGCCTTCCCGCATTTCTCGCAAGTGGGCAAGGGAAAGGTCTCCCTGATATTCAGAAATGCAATAGATGGAGCTATCTATGTGATATTCCCTATGCCAATCAGTTATAGGGTTGGGAATTAGGGAGGCTTTATCTCATTGATGGGAAGATCCCGCCTCAAAGCATGAGCGGGATTGGTAAAAGTGTACCTTCTTGAAGGGCGATATTTTGAACCCCAAAGAGGAGGGGGATTGTTGGTAGCAAATAGCGGCGAAGATGTTGTTTGACCAGCCATGTCGCAGGAATCACCGGAAGAAGAAGAAGAAAGGATTGATTTATAATGTGTTCTACGTTTGGAAAAGGGATCGCGACACATTGGGATTCAGGAAGGAGTCGCTTAAAGACAGCTTTATACTTATCTTTGATAAATCGAACCAATTGATTACTAGAAGGGAAAATGTGCGACATAGGGGCTGAAAGGGGAAGGAAAAAATGGCCTTGGATTTCAAGGGAGTCAATCAGAGAAGGATCCATCCAGTGTTCAACTAAAAACCTAATTAGGTCGGCCTTGGGCAATCTCGCCTGCAAGTAGTTCGCAGCGTCTATAAAAGCCGCCCGAAACAGCCGACAATGACCGTATCTAACTACCTTAGCACGTATTTAGATCTCGCCATGAAGGACGCTTGGGGAAAAATTATTTTTATGGAATGAAAGGAAATGCAACTTTAAATAATCGTGTAAAAGGGGGAAACCAAAATGTAAAGGATAAAGAATGCGAAGGGTTTAAGGAAAAGTTACCTGAGGAAAAGGATGATCTTGGTCGGAAAAGATGAAGGGTCACCGGGAAAGATGAACAGACGCCGGAGAGGATGATCAGATTCTGGGAATTGAAGAAATATTACACCAAATCACTTCGAAAAGGTGTAAATGAGAATGGAATCAAGGTCAAGAAGCAAATGTGGGCAAGAAATCAGGGATTTAGGCAGTGAAAATGAGGAAGAATGGTCGGAATTAGTATGAATGTTCGCCGGAAAAAGGAAAAGGCTCAAGCAAGGTTTAAGTGTTGTGAAAAGAAGAATGAGGGTTATGGTTTAGTATTTATATGAGAGAGGGGCTAAAGAAATGATGGATGTGACGTTTGGGGAAGGTTTTGAATTTTCCCTCACAACCGGGCACGATTCCCAAATGACGGCTCATTAAAATGTTAAGGGTTATCAAGAGAAGGACACGTGTATGGACAGGGATCTCCAGTGGTAGCTTCATGAAGAAGATGGCTTATGTCGCTAATTGAATAATCTGTGAACATAAAGTTTTTGGCGAGACCATAAATGAATCTCGCCATAAACTTAGGGGCTTCTGATGCTGACCAAATATAGAGATTGGGCTTAGCCCAAGTTTATTAACAAGAAAGCGGCAAAGTGGGCCCAAATTAGAGTGCGACCCAAGAAGAAGAAAAGGATATAGGCGGCCCAAGGAAGGAAGACGAGACAGGAGTATCCCGCTAATATCATTCAGAAGGGGAGAAGACCAAGACGTCAAATAGCGACATGTGATGAGGAGAGCAAGCGATAAAGAGTAATGGCGAGACATGATGTTAAAGGCGATATAGTCGGATAAGGCGAGACATAATGATGAGGCGAGATAGGACAAGAAGTGACTATATCCGGCGAGAGAAGGATTCTTGTTAATGTTGTTCACCAGAGGCGGCATATAAATATCTACCAAGTGGGACCCATTAGACGGTTATGCATTGGGATTGATGATCACGTGATTAGGGTTTACTTTATGAAAGGACCAATGATATGGCGACACGTGGCAGTAGGCATGAAATGTGAGGATGTCATGTGCAAGGCACGAGGATGAAGGGTATAAATAAGATATGCAGGCTTCATTGTCAAGGTACGTTGATTCATACACACACAGCCACAAACACTCTCAAGTTTTGTTGATTTTCCCCTTTCACAAGCCAATTCTTATCCTCACGCCGGAGGGGCTTTCGCCGGAGCCGCCCCCGGCTTAGTTGACGTTTGATTGTGTGCAGACCAGTCGGAGAAGAAGGAGCCGGAGATATCGAAGTCGGACTACATCGGTGAAGTTGCTGTTGAGGAAGGTCCTAGCAACATCAGATCCGACCCCCTGTATATGGGTGAGAGCCTTTGGGGTCATCCAGCACTGGGGTAATATTGTTTTTGTAGGATTGTGTTCCCCAACTCTGAAATTGAGAAAATTATAAATGTCATTTTTTTTTCGCAAACATTCTATTTTACTATTTCTTTTAAATTACTCACTGATGATTGGTGGTGTCAGCCAAATAAAACTGACCTGAAAAAAATCATTCTACCTTTGAATGAAGTAGAAAAAAAAAATACTCCATCCCTATCAAGATAAATGATCGCGCAGGAAAGCGTGCCAAGCTCAGTTCTTGTGTCCAGCAAATGATTGAGCTAGCTCCGGATCTGCACAGCACAAGAAATGAAAGGTGAAACTGCGCCGGGGTCTTCCTAAGCAAGCCCTCCGCGTGAGAGTAAGATTATGGTCTGGAAATATGGTGTAAAATATTGCAGAGTGTGTGAGTATAGAAATATGCAGAAAAGCATTACCTTTTTCCATGATATTACTCTCTTATTTATAGTTGGAAAGGTGGTATTAGGGTTTTCGCCAGGACCGTTGGATTGGATTGATGCCAGCCGTGGGATCAGCTCCATCTCCTGGATGTACACGTGTCACGCCGGTATTGGTCTGTCTATGTAAGGACACTGCAACACCTGACATCTGATAAGTAGTTTACCTTATAGGAAAGTCAACTCCGCACGCCTTTTGTTATTATCGGTTGTGTGAATGCACGTGTAACTAGGCACCGTAATGTGTCCGACATTATCCCAAATTAGCTAATTAACCAAGCTTGTCAAGGAAGCTTAATAGAGGAGACGACCTGGGGCTGTACATCCACTTGGGTCGTTTCCTTGAGAGGTGACTCGACGGGAGAGTGTTGGTCGTTCAGCGACGACTCTCTCTCGGGCGAGTGCCGGTCCGCGCGAGGGAAGGCTCGTCGTTAGATGGGCCTACCTCAGTCGACGATCTCTTCTTGGAGTGTCGACGAGTTATAAGACAAATCCTTCCTTATTGATATGATGGCTCGTCGCTTGGATGGGCTTGGTCGTTCAATGACGACGATTGCCAACCAGGGTCGGACGGGCCATGACCCAAGGCTCTGATCTGATACTTCATAGTTGGGTCCTAGGGTGGGGCCAATGGGCCCCTGTGCTCGTAATACACGTTGGGCTCGGCCCATCACAGATTATTCCGTTCGGTGCCCCCAACTCATGGTCGTCTCGACGGGCGGGGAGTTGTCGTTTTCCCTCCAAGATATCCGTACGACCGTCAATTTGAATTTTGAATTATGATGATGTCAGTGGTGATGACGTGGGCAACCGTGATCCCTCCATTAATGGACACGCGTCCCACGATGGGACATTCTTCTCGGAAGTTGTGAGGGGTATTTAATGCTCATTATTTCGCCGTTTGGGTTTCCCAGGCATAAACCCTTCATCTTCTCTACATATAAAAACCTCTTCCCTCCTCCATTTCAAACTTTTCACGAACTCGAGCATTGAGAGCAAAGGAGTAAGGGCGATTTCCGGCGACTGGCAAGGAAGAACTCCGGCAACCGTGTGAACTTTTCCTAAGAACACCGGTCAAGCTTCTCCGGGGCTTCACCACCGCTGACAATCCTGCAGCTTGGATCAGAAACTTCTTTGATCTTCCACCGGCGAATTCATCGGAAAACCCACCCTCGCACCCAGAAACAGGTAATTTTCTTCGTCATTCTTCATTTCCTGGGTTTTTGCTTGGGGTTTTGCTCAATGGGACCCAGAACGGTGAGCTTCGAGAGGGGTGTCAAATATGGCTTTGGGTTGAATCAACGGGTATACAAGTGTGCCATGGGTGTTTGGAGAGAAATCCCACTGGTTGAGTGTTCATCCATTCTGGCAAAGTTTGATTTTGAAAATGAACCTCTAGGGTTTCCAGTTGGTGAGGCTCTTGGGAATTTTGAGGAAGGTGACCCAAGGGTAACGCCTTTTAGATCAATGAACGACCTCCCAAATCATATACGAACCAACTATTCCTTGTCCCGTCGTGATTCATCTAGGAACTTGGTTGTAGGGGAATCTAGACTGCCAGGAGATAGGTCGTCGTCTGAAAATGTTAGGGCTGATTCCCCTTCTGTCTTTCCTTGTTTTGTAGACATGGATCACGACGGACGCCCCGATCAACCGGTTCAAGAAGTAAACGAAGCCAGTACGAGTGCAGGAGATACTAGAATTGTCGACGCCTTCCACACAGGTGTACGAGTAGGAAGCAATGAACGAGACTTCGGGGGTGGCGCTCTCGGGGATTGGGCAATCACCAAGATCGTGGCTGCGACGAAAGGGAGACGTAGCCAAGCCGTTCATAGATTCCCTTCGAAGCTCGTTCAGAGTGCACGCAAACAATTACAAACTGGAGTATCTTAGCCAGAGGGACTATGAGCCTCGTAGACAAACTCTTCTCACCAGCAAGAAGAAGGTTGCTTTCTTTTATAAGCAGTTTGAGCTTGGGTTGAGGTTGCCCTTAGATCCTTTTATCAACGAGTTTCTTGAAGACTCTGGTTGCGTGCCGATGGAGTTGAGCGGCAACACGGTTAGGGTTCTATCATGCTTCATCGTCGTTTGTAGATTCCTTGGCTACGAGCCATGTAACAAAGTATTCCGTCAGTATTACCGGACCAAACGATCCATGAAGAATGGGAAGTCCGTCCTAAGTGTGTCGTGCATCCGGAATGTACAGGGTTTGTTTCTAGATACCCAGAATAAAGTGTACGGCTGGGATAGCCACATGATCCTGGTGGAGAGCCGGTTAGGATGGCAATTTCCATGGCCTGAGAATCGTGATTTGGTTACCGACGACTGTGTATTTCAAGCCCCGTGGGCCGACGAGCTGAAAGGAAAGATCGACGATCTGTTGAGTCATGGATGGGTGGCGTTTGAGAACATTGAGGCTTCTCACTGGAGGTATATACGGGCCGGCATTATGAGTAAGCCGTCGAAGGGCCCTGAACCCTTGGTAAAGATAGACTTAGACCCCCGTTACCCAGTTTGGGTCGTTCACGACGACTTACAGTGGGATGACAACTGTATTAACTGTGCTGGGGCCCGCCTTGACCATCCCGAAGAGCTGTGTGAAAACCTTGAGATGTCTGGGGGTTGGGTTCTCATCACTCGTCTATTTATTTTGATAACATGCCTATATGTCTCGTCGTTTATGACTGAACTTTTTTCATTTTTCACTTGGCAGTTCTCTCTGAAAAGGATATCCAGCTCATTGAGAAGAAGGTTGCAAACATGAGTGAAGCAATCAGACCTGCCGTGCGAACCAAGGCCAGGAAAGATAGGGCGACGTCCAATGCCATCTGCGGCCGACAGGACAATCAGGCAAAGAGGAACGACGAGCTTCCTAAGAATCAACCTGCAGGCGCCATTCCACTGATCGAAAAAGAGGTCGCCGCCGGAGGCCTAAACACTAGGGGTCGTCAATCTGTTGTCGACGGGCTGGAGAAAGAGGTTGGAGTGGAATCAAGTCTTTGCCCGGCCCAATGCGAGAGGATCAAGTGATCGTCGTCGTAGGTGAGCATGGTGACCACGAGGACGTAGGAAGTTCGATTCCAACCGTAGGGCCGTCGAAGGAGGGAGCCACGTCTCCCGGAAGAGAAAAAGTCACTCTGCTGGCTCTGGGAGAGAGAGAAGCAAAAGGGGTAGAGCTGACAACGACCCCAAGAGTCCCTCCGACCTATCAACTCCTCAAACTGAAGCCCCTGGTTCATCTTCTGAAGTGCTTACCAGAGAAAAGGCCTTAGCCATGGCTACCAAGTTTGGTAAGGTTCCTCAGATAACTGGGGTTCCTTGCTTGGCAAGAAGTGGTCCTGCTCTTCTCCTGGGGACGGCCCTGACCAAGAGGGGTAAGGATGCTGATCTTGTGGGTCAAATGAGGAAGGCCAAGATGAGTCCGACGACCTATCATGCTCGCTTCGGGCTAATGCAGACGGAGGTAATTTAGTTGCCTATTATTTTTTTTTTTTTTTTTTTTTTTTTTACTGGCCGTTTTATACTTGGGAAAATGATAATCCTTTGGCTGCAGATGACGTCGATGATGGAGGCGATGACGGCGGACTTTAAGGCTTGCTACGACGCTGAGATGAAGGAAAATGAGCAGCTGATTTTGTCCGTCGGAGCCAAGGAGGAGGCTGAGAAGAAGTTGAAGGAAGCTGAAGAAAACATCAGCCAGCTCACCGCTGCCTATGAGTCGTTGATGGCTCAAAAGAATGGGATTCTGAAGGAGGTGGAGGCGGCGAAAGCTGAGAAGGCCAAGCTCGTAGAAGATGGCAAGATTTTGACGACTGCCCTTCGAGCTGCCGAGGGTAAAGTGATTAAATTGACAACTGACTACGAGTGTTCTCGGAATCAAATCGAATCGATGAGGGCAGATAATCAAGTGGCTTTGGCCGAGGCAAGGTTGGATGCCGTGGAAGAATTCAAAAGAGGTGGTGAATTCTCCCAAATCGTCGCCGATAAGGCCAGCTGCTTCTTCCAAGATGGAGCTAAACATTTAGCCCGGAGGATCCTTGCTGATCCGGAAGCTAAGGGTCTTTTATCCACGAGGAAACTGGCTGACCTTTGCACTGAATTGCCATATGACGAAGAAGCTCGTCTGGTTCATCCGTCTGTTCCCTTCAACGACAACGACTTACTCATTATAAAAGAAGACGACGAGAAGGCTGGGAGGGACGAGTGGCCGGTTCCCGTAGTTGATCCCAAAAATTTCGACGCCTATTTCAAGCATTTCGTCGAGGATGCCCCGGACCCTGATGCAGCTCCGTCCAATGTTGGTGTTGGCCTCCAGTAATCATTTGATTTTTTAGGAGATCGTTCGTACTGTCTCAAACAATGTTGATTTTTTTTTTTATGGTGGTGGTTTCAAAAAATTATCTCAAGACAATTTTTAATTTTGTAATGTAGCTTGACCTGTTTCCTCGTTGTTTAGAGGGGGTCGTACAATGTTTGTTTTATGTTTTAAGTTATTTAATGCTTTTGTTTTCTGTTTGTTAATCTGTGTTAACATAGATAGCATGTGATAACCTATTGGACGAGTAAGTTTGAGGACAAGTGTGAGTGGTCGTCTTGAGTGATAACCAGAATGTGGGTCGTCCTAATGTGGTCGACCTTTGTTCAAACTTGTGTTTTCTCAACTTCTCAGTGGCTCGTAGGAATAGTATGAAGGTCTGTAGATTTTTGTTCGTAGACAAAGATCCATAGACGAGTCATCTATGCCGTTATAGCGATCGACGAAGTCTGGCTACGCCTAACCTTTATACTTGGTTAAAGTAGATGTTTTCGACGAAGTCTGGCTTCATCTAACCTTTATACTTGGTTAAAGTGCTAGAGTTTGTGTAGTAGAAAATCAACAAAGCGACGATTTTTCATAAATAACTTTCTAGTAAACAACGAGCTACTGGGATTTATATGTATCCCTTACAGTTTCCCAAAAACTTCAAATTTCACAAAATTACATAAGGAAACGCGAGGTAGGCGCCTTAAGGGAGCTAGGTGTCGTCGACGATCTCAAAAGTAGTATTTCATTAGATGGTTGGCGTGCCATGGATGCTTGAGACTTTCGCCGTTCGGCTTTGCAAGGCGATAGGTTCCCTCTCTGACCACACTTGTGACAATGTATGGTCCTTCCCAATTGGGGGAGAGTTTGTTTTGACGGGCTTTGAGTCCCGTTGCTTCAATCTTTCTTAGTACATGGTCACCGACCTTAAAGAACCTTCTCTTCACCTTCTTGTCGTGATAAGCTTTGGTTTTCTTCTTGTAGTTCTCCATCCTCAATTGGGCATCCAATCTCCGATTCGTCTACGAGGTCTGTGTCGACTGTCGGTTGTGGATGTTCTTTTCTACCTCGTACAAAGCAACTCGGTCCGTCGGCAGTGGAGTTCGGCGGGAGCCGTGGCTTCGAGCCGTAAGCCAAGGCAAATGGGGTTTCCCCGTAGGCCCCGGGTGGTTGTGCGGACGGCCCGCAGAGCCGAGGGTAGTCCGTCCAACCATCTCGTATCTCTTCCCTCCAGATTGTTGCACAAGGCAGATAAGACGAGCTTATTGGCGGCTTCAGCTTGCCCGTTGCCTTGGGGGTAGGCGACGGACGACTTGGAGTGTTTGACGCCCATCCTGTTCAGTTCCTGCTCAAATTTTCTTGAAAACTGTAAGCCGTTATCTGAAACGATCACCCTTGGGATTCCGAAGCGACACCAAATTGAGTCATGAATGAAGCTTAGGGCGTTGTTTTCCGTAATCTTGTTCAAGGCCTTGGCCTCCACCCACTTTGAAAAGTAATCAACCGCTACGATCACATATTTGACTCCTCCCTTGGCCGGCGGAAAAGGCCCGATCAAATCAACACCCCACATATCAAACGGCCAGGCGGCCAAGACAGGGGTTTGCTCAGTCGTAGGCAGTTTGGGAAGATCGGCGAATCGTTGGCAGGTGTCACACTTTTTCACAAACTGTTTAGCGTCTTCACGAAGGTGGGGCCAGTAGTATCCCATGGTTATGATTTTATCAGCCAGTGTACGGGCCCCAGGGTGGCCTCCACATTCTCCTTGATGCACTTCGAACAAAGAATCGAACGACCTTTGTATGCGGATGAACGCACTTTAACAATGGCCGGGTAATGGATCGTCTGTAGAGCTCTCCTTCGACGACCGTAAATCTGGCTGACTTCCTCTTTACTTGTCTTGCCAAGACCTCGTCCGTTGGCAACTCCTCCCGTTCAATGAACGCCTTTAATTCGTCGATCCAACATTTTGGGCCGTCTCCTATGCAAAGGATTTTCACCCGTTCATAAGCTGGCTGATCCAAATAGGCCAAGTGATGGCCGTGCTCGTCCTCAGGGAGTTGGTCTGTAGCTAGCTTTGAAAGTAGGTCGGCGTGCTCGTTGTTTTCTCGAGCGATTCTCTGAATGGCCCAAAATTCTAAACCTTGTATCAATTCTCCGACCAATAGGTGATACTTCTGTAGGGTGGAATCGACGACCTGATAATCTCCTCTTACTTGGTTCACGATCAATTGAGAATCACAATAAGCTGCAATTTTTGTGGCTCCAAAACACTTTGCATACTCAATGGCTGCTATGAGTGCCTCGTACTCGGCCTGGTTGTTTGATGCTTGAAACTTGAACCTCAGAACCTCTTCAAAAATTGTCCCGCTTTCTGGCTCGACAAGAACGATCCCTGCTCCGCTCAGACTCTTGGTGGCTGACCCGTCGGAAAAGATTTTCCAACATCCTACGGGCAGAACTAACTCCGTTTGCTGTTCAATGACCTCCTTCCCCTTGCTCGATGGCTGCGACCTCCTTTGATCGTCGTCGAGGGTGAATGATGTTTCAACCAGGAAGTCTGCCAATGATTGAGCTTGCAGGGTCTTCCTCGTCCTATACTCTATATCAAACTCAGTCAGCTCGATACTCCAGTTGAGAAGACGACCAGAGCTTTCAGGACGGTGCAAGATTTTGCGCAGTGGGGCATTTGTATATACGACGATGGGATGAGCGGAGAAGTATGCTCGTAGCTTTCGTGCTGTAATGACGAGAGCGTAAGCTATCTTTTCCGCATTAAAGTAACGGGTTTCCACATCTGACAAAGCTTTGCTGACGTAATAGACCGGCCTCTGTGTTCCTCCCTCCTCCCTTACCAATACGGCGGCGACAGCCTTGTCACTCGCCGAAAGATAAACATAGAGGTCTTCCCCTGCCACGGGGCTTTGGAGGAGTGGTGGGGAGCCAAGGTATTCTTTCAACTGTTTGAACGACCGGGAACACTCGTCCGTCCATTGGAAGTCTTTCGCACCTCGGAGAGCTTTAAAAAACGGGAGTGATTTCTCAGCAGATTTGGCGATGAAACGTCCCAGGGCCGCTACTCGTCCATTTAGACGCTGAACCTCTTTGACGTTCGTAGGCTCAGCCATATCCATCAAAGCCTTAATTTTCTCAGGGTTGGCTTCAATCCCCCGCTGAGATAGCATAAATCCTAGGAACTTGCCCGCAGCGACTCCGAAAACGCATTTGGCCGGGTTGAGGACCATGTCGTTGGCTCGTAGGTTGGTGAATGTTTGTTCTAGGTCGTCGACGTGCTTCCTCTTTTTTGATTTGACGACCATATCATCGACGTACGCTTCCAGATTATCGCCGATCTGGTCTTTGAACACCTTATTTATCATCCTCTGATAGGTGGCGCCGGCGTTTTTAAGCCCAAAAGGCATCTTTGTGTACACGTAAGTTCCCCCCGCCGCCTGAAAAGCTGTTTTCGGAATGTCCTCCTCAGCCATCTTGATTTGGTGATAGCCGGAGTAGGCATCAAGAAAGCTTAGAGTAGTATGGCCGGCCACAGAATCGACGAGCTTGTCAATTCTTGGCAGGGGATAACTGTCTTTGGGACACGCCCTGTTCAGATCAGTGAAGTCAACGCACAATCTCCACTTCCCATTAGGTTTCTTCACGAGAACCACATTGGCCAACCAGGTTGTGAACCCAGCGTTCACGATTATTCCAGCACTTAGCAATTTCTCGATCTCTTGCTTTATGGCAACCTCCTTTTCAGTTGAAAAAACACGACACCTCTGTTCCTTGAATTTCATAGTAGGATTCACCCGCTTTGTGAGCCGCCACGTCTTCTCTAATGCCTTTCATATCCTCTACCCTCCAAGCGACAACGTCGAGGTTTTGTTTGAGTAGGGAGATTATCTCTTCCCTCTCCTCGGTGCTGGCCCGAGACCCCAGTTTTATTTTCTGCTCGGGATACTCTGGGTGGATGACTAGTTCGAGTATCTCGTCTGCTGGCTTCATTTCGGGGGCGTCGTCCCTAAAATCCATGGACTCAATGACGATCTCCCTAATTTTTCTTCTCGCTTCTGGTGTCAGATCCGGAACCTCGTCGTCAATTAGCTTGTCTAGGTCGGCCCCCGATTCTTGGGCGGCTAAAGGTTGTGCTTCTGCAGCTTGGTCGTTCAAGAATACCTCGTCCAAAGTTTCTTTATCTTTGACGCACTTGATCGTTGAGACATTAGCGTACGAGGTCGTCGTTTCTTTGATGGATTTTGAGAGCTTCACATTGTGATTTGGGTCGTCGATTTCGATAGTCCGTTTCGCCTTTAGCACGTGCTCCAGAATTGCAGGGCCGTCCCAGCACGCATCCGACTCCGGCACGTGTAGGAAATTTAACTCGTTGGTGGGGAACGGAGGCGACGATCCCCAAAGCCGACTGACCTGGCTGGCCAAGGATGGCATGATAATCACTGACGACGTCGATCACAATGAAAGTTACGGTCTTGATAGTTCTCAAGGGGTGTTCTCCGATATCAACTGAGAGGCTAATTTGACCTTTCGCATCTACCCGATGATTGGTGAATCCCTCTAGACGACCTAAGTATGGACTTAGGCGACTGTCAGGTAGACCCATTCGTTGGTAGACATTGTAAAATAGGATATCCTTGGCTGCTCCCGTGTCAATCAAGATTCTCCGTGACTCACAATTATCAATGAAACCAGGTATGACTAAGGTTTGTTGACGAGCTAGTGGGTTGGCTGGAAGCTCGTAGGGAAAGAAACTTATGACGTCGTTTGGAACTTCTGCTTTCTGGGGAACGTGCGGGGCCTTCTTCAAATGATAGATGGCGCTCTTAATCTGGTTCTTGCTCGTCTCCTCAGAGATCACCAGGACCATTCTTGGGTTTCTTTGGGGCGCCTCGTCGTTAGTAGTCCGTTTGTCATGGCCCGCCTACCACGGTCCTTCCTTACATATTCCTCCTCAAATGTCCTGGGGCTGCCTATCCATCTTTGAATGATCTTTTTCAAACTGAAACATTCCTCGGTGTCGTGCCCCTTGTCCCTGTGGTATTCACAATACTTGTTCATGTTCTTCTTTCCCTTCCCATTGGGGTTCATCTTCGGTGCTGGTCCGAAATCAACGTTGCTCAAAATTTCCGCTCTGGAAACGGTGAGTGGAGTGTACGACTCTGGAACTTTTTCCGCTTTTGCCTTGTTCTTTCCTTTTTCTCCGCCCTTATCCTTTTTCGACTTCGTTGCCTCAGCCTCGTCCACAGACTTTCCCTCTCTTTGTAACTTTCTTTCTTCGGCCTCAGCGACGGCGTACGCCTTGGCATAGAGGTCTTTGCGAGATTTGGCTGGGTGGACTTGGAGCTCGTAGTCCAGGGTAGAGGAAAGGATGCCATGTCTGAAGCAGTTTATTATTTCCCTATCTGTTAGGTCCTCATCAATTTGATCTACCAATTTTTTAAACCTTTTGAAGTAGTTCATTGAGCTCTCGGTAGCTCCTTGGGATATATTGCTGAGGTCGTTGACTGTCTTACGACGCTCTCCCGCCGTAGCAAACCTTCCTAAAAACTTTTTTCTCATCTGTTTCCAAGATTCAATGCTCCCCTTTGGCAGGCCTCTAAACCACCTCAAAGCAGAGTCGACCAACGTGCTCGTGAGAGCCTTGCACATGACGTCGTCGTGGCCGGAAGCTTTCGCCACTACGTACATCTGTGCCTCAAGGTGTAGTATGTGGTCCACGACCGGTGGAGCCGTCGTATTGCTTAAGGTCGGGTAGTTTAAAGCCTGGTTCCGGGGGTCCAGTTTCCAACATCCAAGGAGCAAGGGGATTCATAGTGCCGCCGTCGTCATCAGAGTCGTCGCTATCCACTTTATTTTTCTTGTTCCTCAACTCTTCCACTTGACGTTTCAACCTCAAAAATTCTCTCATGTCTACTTCTCCTGCCGGGCCAGCTGGGGGGATCCTATCTTGACGGGGCCCCCGGGTAACGGTATTAGACCGTTGCCTCTCGGTGGGGGCAGGCCGTCGTGAGATGGATCGTTCCCTATAGCTGGGAGGTGGAGACGATCTATAAGATCTGGAAGCCCGTTCATGACGTGGAGATCGAGTTCTCTCCCTTTGGCTTGGTGCACGTTCATTTCTTAGTGACGGAGTCTGCAGACGACCCCGGACGACCTGATTCCTGATAGCTTCGAGATTTTCGACGACGAGCTCCCCATGAGGCTCATTGCCTCGGCTGCCGTCGGCTGTTGAGATCGTGCTCCTTGGCTCCGTCGTTCATTGATGTGTTCCCTTAGATCAAGCTGGGGCACAACTTGCTCGTTTCCAGCGGCAGTCCCCTCACGACGAGCAGCATTTTCTCTCGGGTTCCTTCTCCTCCTTCCTGACGAGATTGTTTGATGTGATGCCTGGGGAGCTTGAGGAGCGGCCATATGGATCAGCTCGTCCTGGATTTGCAAGAACTCCCTGAGGGCGTTAGCTCTCTCGACGAGGAAAGCCGCTCTGTCGAGATTAGGGTTAGAGGGACCTCCTGGATACCTTGCAGCTGTCTCAGGCCTCCTTTCTAGTGGAGGTCTCCTCTAGGCGCTCGGCGGCGAGCCCCTTTTCTCTTCTTCTAGTTGCTTGAAGACTGTACCATCAACCACCCCCTGTGACACTGGTAACCCTTAAGTTAGGGTTCCTAGGTGGTGAGGAGTGGCCTAGGATTCTCTCTTGAGGTGGTACACCTTCATCTCCGGTTGATTTACTTGTTTGTATGACCATCTGACACCATTTTTCCAAAGCTGCTCCTTGTATTTCGTAGGCGAAGATCACTAACACGATTCCGGCAATGGAACCAATCGATCGCGCAGAAAGCGTGCCAAGCTTCGGTTCTTGTGTCCAAGAAATGATTGAGCTAGCTCGATTCGCAAAGACAAGAAATGAAAGGTGAAACTGCGCCTGGGTCTTCCTAGCAAGCTTTCCTCCCATGGAGAGTAAGATTATGGTCTCGGAAATATGGTGTAAAATATCAAGAGTGTGCGAGTATAGAAATATGCGTAAAAGCATTACCTTTTTCCATGATATTACTCTCTTATTTATAGTTGGAAAGGTGGTATTAGGGTTTTCGCCAGACCGCTGGATTGGATTGATGCCGGTAGTGGGATCGGCTCCATCTCCCCGGGATGTACACGTGTCACGCCGGTATTGGCCTGTCTATGTAAGGACACCGCAACACCGACATCCGATAAGTAGTTTACCTTATAGAGGAAAGTCAACCCGCACGCCTTGTTGTTATTATTGGTTGTGGTGAATGCACGTGTAACTAGGGCACCGTAATGCAGTCCGACATTATCCCAAATTAGCTAATTAACCAAGCTTGTCAAGGAAGCTTAACAGAGGAGACGACTGGGCCGTACATCCACTTGGGTCGTTTCCTTGAGAGGTGACTCGACGGGAGAGTGTTGGTCGCTCAAATGACGACTCTCTCTCGGGCGAGCGCCGTCCGCGCCGTGGAAGGCTCGTCGTTAGATGGGCCTACCTCAGTCGACGATCTCTTCTTGGAGTGTCGACGAGTTATAAGACAAATCCTTCCTTATTGATATGATGGCTCGTCGCTTGGATGGGCTTGGTCGTTCAATGACGACGATTGCCAACCAGGGTCGGACGGGCCATGACCCAAGGCTCTGATCTGATACTTCATAGTTGGGTCCTAGGGTGGGCCTAATGGGCCCCCAGGCTCGTAATACACGTTGGGCTCGGCCCATTACAGATTATTCCGTTCAATAAATAAATGTTTTTAATGCAATTTTACTAAGTTTGAGGGTGTTTTCATTCAAGTTTTCCTTTAGGAGGATCACATCATATAAAATCAAGGATATATTATTAGATATAAATTGTCAATATTCTCGTCATAAAAGGAGAAGAAGCAAGCTTACAAACTGGCCGATGATGTTCAAAAGCCATAAAGACTCTCATTGCAATAAAAGGTCATGTGCGACCAAGAAATGGTCATATTGTTCATAGAGGGAGGAATATCGCAGAGTTTTCTCGTAGTCTTATCAATAAGGTTATGAGCTATAAGTAGGGGTCGATTTTTAAATGATAGGATAAGGGTCGGATCTTCTTCTTCAAAGAGGTAACACCATAAAGGATTTGAGTATTTGTCTTCTTCATTACTACTAATTACTATTTCTGGAAAATCAACTGCTATGGAATGAAGATCCACTTTGTATTTAACAAACCAACTTGAATAGTCCTCCTTCAATTCGTAGACATCAAGAACAGGCTGGCCCTGAAAATAAATCAAGTTCTCGAATTGCTCCAAAATACGTGAGATAATTATAGTGTCCGGTGGTACTGGTATAGGGAGGCATCGAGAATGATCCAAACGACTCTTGATTAATGTCAAAATAATATATCAAAGACATAAATAATGGTAATACGTTGCACGATTTTTTCAGGCATAACTTATCGTGACATGAGTTTTTCATACAGCCAAAATCAAAATCAAAATCAGTAGCCTCTGAGTGGAAGGAATATAAAATCGTCAGAATCAGGTAAAAAGAGGCAAGACCTTCTTGATGATTTATTTGAAGCGTAGCATTGGATGAAGTGGGGATGGGTGAGTAGAGAGTAGCATTGTTTTGATAGAGATCGAAAGCCAAGGATTGATCTAACGGCAACGGGGAGATACAATGAAATCATTGTCACAATGTCTTCATTAATGTAGTCTAGAGATAGAGATGATGATATTCTCTGACGTTTCAAGGATGCCATGACTAATTTCCTGCAATGGAAAAAAGCTTTTGTTTTCAACTAGGGTTTATTTTATAAAGAGCTTATGGAATATGGAAGGAAGGAAGGAAGAGAGGAAAAAGGAACAAGAGAATACGGAGTAGGTGAGTCCTAGGTCAACTATACAACTATGGGAGGGATTGTCATTATTTATGGAAAGGATATTTGTTTACGATGTACACCAAAATTAAAACAAAGATATTTTGAAGATCTTAATTAACTAAAAAGGAAAATATATTAAAGAATAAAAGATAGGATTTTTATCCCTAACAAACAACCGTCCGAATCAGAATATAGATGATTAAACTTTTATGATACAACGATTTCTTTCTCAAAATATTCCCTTTAAAAAAAATAAATCTCAAAATAACAATTCTTCCAAACTATTGACAAAAGTGATTCATTTTTTGAAACTCGCTACACAGTAGTGTAACAAATTTATAATTTTTTTGGATTTAATCTCGCTGCACGGTATATCGAGTTTAAATTTTCTCAATTTTATTTTAATATTTATGATATTAAAAAAATTAAATAAAATTGAACTACTTCAACTTTCCATACACACACACACACACACACCATAATACTACTTCTCCGTCTCACTTTAAATTACAAAATAAAAATACAAAAATTATGTTTTAATAAAGAAAACTAAGGAATTAATGTTCATTTTTTGGACAAAAAAAATGTAGTATTTTTTGGTTATTCATTTTAAGTCGAAAGTAATATTCATTTTTGAAATGAAAGAAATAACTTTTTTTACAGAAGTACATTTTTAAAGTATTTATTTGAGACGGAAAAAATAATATTTCCTTTGAATTTTCTTTATTAATTAAGACATATTTTTTGTATTTTTATTTTGTAATTTAAAGTGAGACGGAAGAGAAGTAGTATTGTGGTGTGTGTGAGCAGAAAGTTGAACTCTCTACTTGAGTTCAATTTTTTTTAATATCATAAATATTAAAATAAAATTGAGCAAATTTAAATTCGTTATACCGTGTAGCTAGTTTAAACGGACAAATTGACCATTTTGGTCAATAGTTTGAAAGAGTTGTTACTTTGAGATATTTTTTAAAAATAAAATATTTTTAGCCAAAATCTTAGAAAAAACTCATTTTTTCTTAAGCTTAAAAAAAAACGCGTTTTGATTACCCCGCTAGTGCCAATGTTTGAGTAACAAAGTGTCAGTGTAAAAAGTGTCGTTGCATGTATTATTAAGTGCCAGTGTAAAAATGTGTCAGTGTTAGTGTAACAAAGTGCCAGTGTAAATAGTGTCAGTACATGTATTATTAAGTGTCAGTTTTAGTGTAAAAAAGTGTGAGTGTTAGTGTAACAAAGTGTCAGTGTTAGATTAACAAAGTGTCAGTGTTAGTGTAACAAAGTGCCAGTGTAAAGATTGTCAGTGCATGTATTATTAAGTGCCAGTGTTAGCGTAAAAAAGTGTCAGTATTAGTGTAACAAAGTGTCAGTGTTAGTGTAACAAAGTACTAGTGTAAAAAATGTCTTTGCATGTATTATTAAGTGTCAGTGTAGGGTAAAAAAGTGCCAGTGTTAATATAAAAAAATGTCAGTATGAAGAGTGTATTATTAAGTGCTAGTGTAAAAATGATTTTTCCTTAAAATTAGAAAAAATTGCATTTTTTATAAGACTAACTCATATATTTAGAAAAAAAATCCTGATACAGCTATCAATTTTGGTTAGACCATCGCTTTCACTTCATTCTAAATTTCTAATTAACTACAACATGCAAATAGAGTATGGGGGCATTTGGTTCGCGATAATTGACCATTTCGGGGCGGAATGGAATTGTCAATTCCGTTGACTTCATTTCTTAGCCCCGTTTGGTTCGTTGGAATGAAAATTTTTCCATTCCCTACGAAATGAATTTTCATTCCTTGGAATGAATTTTCATTCCTTCCAATTTTGGAAGAAATGATGAATTCCTTTGGTAATGGAAAAAAAATAAATTTTTTTGACCAAAATACCCCCAAACCCAAACCGCCCCTACCCCCTACCCACCCCACCCAGCCCCTACCCTACCCCCACCCCCACAAATTATTTTTTTCCCCTGCCTATCCCCCCATCCAGCCCTGCCCTGCCCTACCCCCCACCCCCCCAAAAAAATATTTTTTTAAAAAAAGGGTAAATTGGACATTTTATATGCTTTCATTCTATTCCTATAATTTGTATTTTCAAACCAAACATGATTTATCAAGGAATTGAATGACAATTTCATTCCATTTCGTGTCAACCAAACGGAGGGGTTTGATCAGTTTTTTTTCATTCTAATTCCTTAAGGAATTCAATTCCATTGACCATTCCATTCCTTCTCTTTTTTTCCACCGAACCAAACGGCCCCTATATTTTCTCAGTTCCATTATAATTTTAACGGATTGATTTTTTGTCAATTAAGTCAATCTTTAATTATAATTTTATAATTATCTAGATGTCTGTATACATATTCTAAAAATTATTATTTATAATATTTTAAAGATGAAACAATAGCAATTTTAATTTTTAGAATTGGTATCTAGGAGTATGTTCCAGTTACACAGTCGTTGAGAGCAATTGCAACAATGACTTTAGGAAAAGTCATGAGTGGCACAAATAACTTTCCCAACCAACCATGACTTTAGAAAAGTCATGAATAACTTTTCTTGTTTTGATTTTTGTAGGTGATGGGCTTTTTCTTGTTTTGGTTTTTGCAGGTGATGGGCTTCACGGCGTGGATTGTATTTCTTTTTTTTGTTTAGATCAATTAGCGAGTGACACGTGTCATATTTTTGAAATTAATTTTTTTTTTTTACAAAAATTGCAATTAACATATAAAAAATAATAAAAATACAAGAATATTGAAAAAATTACAATTATTAATAAAAAGTAGGAGAGAGAAACTGATGACTTTTGTCATGAATGAAGATAAAATTGTTTGGAGTTGTGTTTTTGATAACTGATAACGTGGAGCTGAGGTAGAGAAGAGAGGGATGGGAATGAAGCGGTATCGATAAACGATAAAGATGCTCCGAGACTTGATAAATTTTCTCTCTCTAGCCTTTTTTCTCTCTGTTCTCTCTCTTGGTCTCTGTTCGTTCCCCTCCGATGGAGGACATCTCCTTGGAGGAGAAAGATCACTTGGAACGAAGCACCAAGAAAATCAAAAGCTAATATTGAGGAAATTAATAAACCCTCCGAGCGCGTGACGTCCACCACTGCTTCATTTCATATTGCGTCGGACATGGAAGTCGTCAAAGAAGGAACCCTGGAGGAAAACTCATCAAAGTCTAACGCTAATGAAAAGGCTGAAGGTAATCCTTCGAACAACGAGACACAATCTCAAATTGATACTGATATGGTTGCTGAAAATGAGAAAGGGGCTGGAAAGCCACCCATTGAGAAAAATTCCTCAAAGCTCATCTCTTATAGAGATACTGTGATGGGAAGAAAACCATCATATGAAACAACCCCTATCTGGTTTAATCCAGATACCCTTTTCGATCTTGGCAGACTTGAAATCCAAAAAGGATTTTGATCCCAAAGTCATACCCTCAATTAAAATTAACCCCGACTTCAAAAAATCCCTAGAGGATAAATGGAGGGGTGCTATCATCGTCTCTCTTATGGGGAAAATCCCTAAGTTTCAATGTTCTCCAGAGCAGAGTCCACACCTTCTGGAGACCGGATGGAGAAACGGAGGTGATAGACCTCGGTTATAATCACTTTTTAGTTAAAATGGAAGATGAGGGAGCCCGATATAAGGCTCTCACAGAAGGTCCTTGGCTAATTAATAGCCATTACTTAACAGTCAGGAAATGGGTTCCGGGATTCATCCCATCGCAAGCTACGGCATCCAACATGGTGGCTTGGGTTAGGTTCCTGAAGTCCCAGTGGAATGGTACAAAGAAGACATCTTATTTGCCATTGCCAATAATGACCTTCATTGGCTTGCTCTCGGAGACTTCAACGAGATAGCCACTTTTGAGGAAAGAAGAGGGAAGGATGTTACTGCCCAAACTGCCGTTCACCAAATTGCCAGTTTTGTTGAGAACATCAATAAAGTGGGTTTAATTGACTTGGGTTGTCAGGGTCCCTTCCTTACATGGTCGAATGGAAGAGATGGTATTAATAGGACTATGAAACTTCTTGACAGAGCTCTTGCCAGTGCCACTTGGAGGATCAAATATGCAGAGGCCGTCGTGAGAAATCTTCCACGGACCACATCTGACCACTCCCCTATCCTCGTTAATATTGCAGGTATGCCTACTTCCCAAACTGCTAAACCTTTCCGTGTCGAATCAGCGTGGTATAGCCACTCTGAGTTTAAAGATCTTGTTCACTATACCTGGAACTCCACGGGTAGTTTCCTTGATGCCTCTTGTAGGTTCAAGGAGCCTGCTATCAGGTGGAATAAAAATGTTTTTGGCAACATTTTTCACAGAAAAAAGCGTCTCCTTGCCCGTCTTGAGGGCATCCAAAAAGCTCTCTCCTCTCACTAAACCTTATATTTCTTGAAAAACAACTTAGGAAGGATTATATCAATACTCTTCACCAGGAGGAACAACTTTGGTATCAAAAATCTAGAGCCAAATGGCTTACCCAGGGTGATCGCAATACAAATTTTTTTCATGTTAGCACTCTTGTCAGAAGAAGAAGAAACTTTATTTACTGTCTCAAAATCGGGAATAATTGGTGTTGGAATCGCCACACCCTACGCAACCATGTTCATTGTCACTTTGAAAATCTTCTTTCTCAAGAGGATACTATTCCTATCATGGATAAAAAGTGGCAGAGTTCTACATCTCTCTCCTAATTCCAACGTTATACACTTGATAGACCGATAAGTGACTGAGATTTTTTAATGCTATAAACCAAATGAGTCCTTCCAAGACTCTTTCCATGGCTGGCGGACATACATTGATCAAATATCACTTCTGCTATTCCCTCCCATGTTATGCAAGTTTGTGCTTTTCTGATTAGTGTTTGTGACAAATTGGATAAAATCAACTAAGATTTCTTAGGGGGATTCCCCAGATCACAAAAAAAATCCGTAACGTTTCCAATGATACTAATATAACCCTTAGCCATTAGACTTTTAAAGCTCGGACTTTTAGGTTTCCTTTCTGTAACGTTTTTCTTCTTTCATTTGAAAGCTTAAGGAATCGTGTTTCCTTCAGTTCAGTTGAACGAATAATTAGAGTGGGTTTTATGAAGCTATATTTTAAATAATCATTATGTTAGCTACAAAGGGTTTAGTTGCATGTGTTCTGCATGTTTGTTTTCTTCTATGTTATTGCCATGTTACATGGTTGTTGGGTAGAAGAGAATGAATTTAGTTGCTACATACTCGAAAGTGCATACATGATGTACGTGTGATATTTAAAGCATACTCTATGATATAACAACTCTATTTAAATCAAGTAAACGACATGACCAAGCCAATATTTACCACCTATTATTAAAATGTCTAACCTGAAAGTATTGTACTACACATATGCAAACCAATTTGCTAAAATATTACACTTTGACTCCTATTATAATTTTTTTCCCACTGTTTCATAATCACGGCTCTTCTAAGACAAACATAGCAAACATTAGAGCATTGTCTACCCTAAATGACCATAGATCAATTTCCATCCCTTCAGTCAATCGGTGATCATCCACAATTTGCATCCACATTAGACCACTTAAAGCATGCTGGAACGACCATCTTGAGAACAAAATAGGATAAGCCTCATCATCCAATTCAATCATTATAGCCATGGGATTAAATCTATAAACTCTAACATGGGACTGAATTGGTTGTGAGTTGAGTAATGTAAGCATTTCATTCGGGGTTAGTAGTATCATGAAATGACCGGAAATTTGTCCATTTGGCAGAGCTAGTCGGTTTTGTCTACCGTTCACATTACTGTTTACATCTGAGGGAGTTAAGGTCAGCTTTAGCACCCTTATAATAAGGTAGTTGGCATCAGGATAAGTGTGGGCAACCTCAGAACAAATATCTACGTCTGCATAAAAATAAAACAAAAAACATTATTACACAAACTTATATTTTTATTCTTTATTTTAGTGGAATAAAATTCAAATTGAAGACAGACTTTACTCCCTTTGTCCCGAAATACTTACACTTATAGGAGAGATTTTTTGTTTCAAAAAACTTGCTGTTTGAAGTTTTTCATAAATTTTTTACACACTTTGCCTAAACTACCCTTATTTATAATTAGATAGTTAATAATTAGGTAGTTGTCATTCTAAAGCATTTAATTGCCTAAATATTTGAATTATTCAAAAGGTAGTTTAGTCTATTTGATATATAGATTGTTTTTGTGTGAAAGTCCTAAAATTACAAATATATTTTGGGACTTTTGGGATGTAAAAGAGTACTACAAATGACCTTTAGAGACCCCAATTTTTGAGACATAGGGTATTGCCGTAGTTTGCCAAATTTGGAGACTATCCAATAACTAAATCAAGGTCAGTACATTTTTACCCGTCCCACTTCTTATTCAATGTAGAGCCCAGACCAGCCCAAACAACCTTTTCCTCTCAAAATAATCATTTTTGAAAAATCACATTTGCCCAAAAAATTCACTCTATCCGGCGAACCCAACATGAATCTCTCTTCCCGCACCTCCAGTTTCTCGTTCCCTAATTGATCCCGTTCGTGACCTAATTGATCCAATTTGTGACCTAATTATTCCAATTCCTGTAAACCGTCTAACTTTCCCGTTTGAATGAGTCAAACTATGATTTTTCTATTTTGATTTTTTTTCCTCTTGATTTCGTTTTAAGATTTTTATTTTATTTTTTTGTTCGCGATTTCGAGTACGGAAGCTAAATAATAGTCATAGATTTTTTATTCAACGGAAGTCAATCGGAATAGGAGTGAGGTGAAACTATGGACGAGAAACATCTGATGCCCTTCCCCTTCTCTCCCGTTGTTCACTCTCTCTCTCAGCCTCTCAATCGGGTAAGGGATTGTGTTTTGATTTTTGTACGATAGTGCTCATAGTTATTTGAGGGCGAGCCTTGGCGCAACAGTTAAGTTGCTCCTTTGGTGACCATAAGGTCACGAGTTCGAACCTTGGCGAACAGCCTCTTGGCAATTGTCAGGGGAAGGCTCTAGCAAATGGTTCCCTCTCCCAACCCCCGCTTGGCGAGCTTGGCGCACCGGGGTTTGCCCTTTAGTGCTCATAGTTATTTGATTATTGTTTTTATTGCAATTTGTTTTGCTTTTTTGTATCTCAGCTCTTATATTTTTGTAATCTATGGATTTGCTATTGCTATTGGAACTTTTTGTATTCTTCTGATATTTTCTTGTGTAGTTCAGTTCTCTTGTTATCTCTCGATTTGATTCAATCTAAGTTTTATTTTATTTTTTGAATTTTGTTGGTTCCTCTCGGTTACCTGTTGATTGATTCAAATTCAATCTAAGAATTTTTTATTTTGCTTTTTTGGTGATATTCAATATGAATGTGTGTAAAGTCTCAATGATTGCAAGCCAACACCTTCTGTCACAAACCAAAAAAGCAAAATAAAAAATTCTTAGATTGAATTTGAATCAATCAACAGGCAACCGAGAGGAACCAACAAAATTCAAAAAATAAAATAAAACTTAGGTTGAATCAAATCGAGAAATAACAAGAGAACTGAAATACACAAGAAAATATCTAAACAATACAAAAAGTTCCAATAGCAATAGCAAATCCATAGATTACAAAAATATAAGAGCCGAGATACAAAAAGCGAAACAAATTGCAATAAAAACAATAATCAAATAACTATGAGCACTACGGTACAAAATCAAAACACAATCCCTTACCGGATCAGAGGCTCGTAGACCGAAGAAGGGGAAGTGGCATCCGATGTTCCTCGTCCATAGTTTCACCTCACTCTGCTCCGATTGACTTCCATTGAATAAAAAATCTATAACTATTGTTTAGCTTCCGTACTCGAAATCGCGAACAAAAAAATCTTAAACGAAATCAATCGAGCAGAAAATCGATGGAAATCGAGAGGAAAAAAAATTCAAAATAGAAAATTCATAGGTTGGTTTACCGGAATTGTATCAATTAGGTCACGAATTCGATCAATTAGGGCACGAACTGGATCACTTAGGGAATGAGAAACTGGAGGTGCGGGAAGAGAGATTCCTGTTGGGTTCGCCGGATAGAGTGAAATTTTTGGGCAAATGTGATTTTTCAAAAAATGATTATTTTGAGGGGAAAATGTTATTTGGGCTGGGCTGGGCTCTAAATTGAATAAGAAGTGGGACGGGTAAAAATGTACCGACCTTGATTTAGTTATTGGATAGTCTCCAAATTTAGCAAACTACGGCAATACCCTATGTCTCAAAAATTGGTGTCTCTAAAGGTCATTTTTAGTACTCCTGCCTCCTAAAATATTTGTAATTTTAGGACTTTCACACAAAAACAATATATCAAATATACTAAATTACCTTTTGAATAATACATAACTTTTTGCAATTAAATACTTTAGAATGACAACTACCTAACCTAATTATAAATAAGAGTGGTTTAGGCAAAGTGCGTAAATTTTTTATGAAAAACTTTAAACTGCAAGTATTGTGAAAAATCTCTTCTATAAGTGTAAGTATTTCGGGACCGAGGAAGTAGTATCTGTCTTCAATTTGAATTTTATTCCACTAAAATAAAGAATAAAAATATAAGTTTGTGTAATAATGTTTTTTGCTTTTTTTTTTATGCAGACGAGATGTTCATGTTGCCTACGCTTATCCTCGTGCCGACAATAGACAATGCTCTAATGTTTGCTATGTTTGTCTTAGAAGAGCTGTGATTATGAAACAGTCGAAATTTTTTTTTTAATAGGAGTCAAAGTGTATAATACTTTAGCAAATTGGTTTGCATATGTGTAGTACAATACTTTCAGGTTAGATATTTTAATAGTAGGTGGTAAATATTGGCTTGGTCATGTCGTTTACTTGATTTAAATAGAGTTGTTATATCACAGAGTATGCTTTAAATATCACACGTACATCATGTATTCACTTTCGTGTATGTAGCAACTAAATTCAGCCGAATGATATTCTCTTCTACCCAACAAACATGTAATATGGCAATAACGTAGAAGAAAACAAGCATGCAGAACACATGCAACTAAACCCTTTGTAGCTAACAGAATGATTATTTAAAATATAGCTTCATAAAACCCACTCTAACTAATTATTCGTTCAACTGAACTAATGGAAACACGATTCCTTAAGTTTTCAAATGAAAGAAGAAAAACGTTACGGAAAGGAAACCTACGTTCCGATTAAAAGTCCGAGCTTTAAAAGTCTAAGGGTTATATTAGTATCATTGGAATCTGCCGTAACTACAAAATGTTAAGCATATACAAGTGCTTACACTAAATGGAGACATAAAACTTCATAGTTCGAAGAGATAGTTGACGAAACTGGACTCATTCAGGAATATCCTACTTTTACAAAGTGAAGCTCTCCCATGTAATTAAATAAAAATTACACGGCATAAGCTAAAAAAACTACAGTAACTTCTTCACTAATTTACTAATAAATCAACTAACCTGGAATTACATCAACAATGGATGGATGGTAAATCAATAACTCTAAGTACTTCAACGCCTATGTATGGGAGTGCCCTTCTCTCCCTATCAGGTTTTCGCTCTTATTTCTTCACTGCTATCTCTCATAGCTTTTATGAATGTGTTAGGAAGTCAGACATGTATGGGAGTGGGAGCAACAAAATTCTAATATATCAGTATATAATATCCTCCTATTTTATTAGATAAACAATTGTTGATAAATTTGAGGGATTTGCTTTATTAATGAATTGTGGTGGTTATGTTTAGATTTTGAATAATGGCATTCCCACGTTTCGTATTAACTTAGCTAACAATTGTTACTGTCCTCTAAAACTGTGCAGATTAAATGCACATGTAATCGGATAATAGTATTTTATCTTAAGAAGACACATTGGCCTCTACTAAATGTTATTGACATTTTGTTTACTTCAGCAATTTGGGAGAAGAGGAAGATCATATGGGAGAAGATGAAGTTCTTAAGAAGATTTGGGTGATATGGGTGAAGAACAGCGGGACTATACTGAATGATCCCATCAATGGTTGTGTAGACGCTGTGGGCTATATTCTGACATCGGAAGTGAATATCCCCCAAAGAGACATAGCAATATGGGGTAGATACTATGGCAGCAGCCATTGGTATCGGTTGACGATAGTACATCGAAATGAGGGATTTGGGCTCATAGTATTAAGGGTTCATTACAGAAGGAAAGATCGTGAGCAAATGTTTTCCTACTTTGATTTGCAGGGGGAAACAAATATAGAAATGGGAACGGAAGTGTACGGTATACTGCACCGCAATAGGACCCCTTACACATATCGCCGTGGGATTTGCTGTCGCCAGTTCAAAAGCCGTGAAGTTAGATTTCCTAGTATGAATTCGACAAAGCCCGTGTCCAAAGGTGATAAAAGAAAAGAGGTTTGGGATCGTCCTATCGAATACATTTGTGTACATCATGTCATCAATGAAGTTTAGGATGCTGATGAGCTTGATTATATCGAAAAATATTTAAGTTCTCTACATTTCGAAATACCTTTGATTCATACGGACCGCCTTGGCTGCTTATCGTTCTGGTGTGGAAGTTACGGTTGCCCCGTTTTTGATGACGAGGGAATTTTGGGCCTCTACTTTTTCAGTAAAGATGGTTATGAGTACATAATTCCCAAACAATTTTTGCTGAATTTCTCTGATCACGCAAAGACGAAAATAGTAAAGGAATCCTCAGTAGAGGAAAAAGCAGAGGAAAAGAAAAAAGGTCAAGTTTAGGGCAGTAAAAGGGACAAAGAAATGAAAAGTGGAAAATCACTCGATTGAAGAAAAGATTTAGATGAGATTCAGAACAGAGACTTGAGAATAGAGAAATAGAACATAATAGAGAGGAGATTTAGATGAGATTAGCTAGTGAAGGGAATTAAAATCTTTTTTTCTTTTGTTGAATCTGATTTCAGTGGCAACGAAAGGATAATTTTGGACTGCTATGATTGTTGGGTATTTGAAATTTGGAGATTATTTGGAGATCACATTGCTGTTCAGTATGTGTGATTTTGTGTTTTCGTGATTTTTCTTAATGGTAGTGTTTAGGTGATATTAATCAACTTTTGGTATACATTCTTTTTAGCCAAGATAATGTTTTATTTTTCATATCTGAATGTGTTCAGTATCCTTTTCGAGTGCAGTATATTTCATTTCTCTTTGATGATTCATTTGTTTGCTAGCAAGGCATAGCAAGCTGATTTAAAGTCCTTATAGACAACATGATCAACGGTTCTCAAATTTTCAAAATTTTTGCAACCGACTTTATGATTCAACGTAATCCTCAAGTAGTACAATTTCCCACAGCCGACCGGCACATGATATATCCTTTCAATTGCAAATCAACTATCTTTCCTGCGGCGCCATTCACGTTTATTTTTCACCCACACAAAATACCTCGGGAATTGCGGTATTAGAATGTCGGCGAGTCTTCGTTATCGCGGTTATGCTCCATCCAGCTTATGGCTGAAATTCTTTGGTCTACTGCTTTTCAAGAACATCCTCAATGTAATCCCCTTCGTGAAAATGTATAGTCTTGTCACCCTTCATGTAAAAAGCTAACCGCTCAAGTGGTGGATTTCTCTCCCTAAGCACTTCAACGCCTATGTATGTGAGGCGATTTGGAGAATATATGGGTTTGATTTGCGTTATAGAAATCCACTACTTGAGCAGTTAGCTTTTCACATGAAGGGTGACAAGACTATACCTTTTCACGAAGGGGATTACATTGAAGATGTTCTTGAAAAAGCAGAGACTGTTAAAGAATCTCAGTTTGTTAAGTGGATGGAGTATAACTGTGATAATGAAGACGGTCGACATTTGAAATACTGTGAATTCCCGAGATATTTTGTGTGAGTAAAAAATAAACGTGAATGGCGCCGCGGGAAAGATAGTCGATTTGCAATTGAAAGGATATATCATGTGCCGATCGGCTGTGGGAAATTATACTACTTGAGGATTATGTTGAATCATATAAAGCCGGTTGCAAAAATTTTGAAGATTTGAGAACTGTTGATTATAAGGACTTTAAATCAGCTTGCTAGAAAACAATTGAATCATCAAAGCGAAATGAAATATACTGCACTCGAAAAGGATATTGAACACATTCAGATATGAAAAATAAAACATTATCTTGGCTAAAAAGAATGTATACCAAAAGTTGCATTAATATCACCCGACACTACCATTAAGAAAAATCACGAAAACACAAAATCACACATACACTGTAACAACAATGTGATCTCCAAATTTCAAATACCCAACAATCATAGCAGTCCAAAATTATCCTTCCGTTGCCATTGAAATTAGATTCAACAAAAGAAAAAAGATTTTAATTCCCTTCACTAATGCTAATGCTAATCTCATCTCTATTATGTTCTATTTCTCAAGTCTCTGTTCTGAATCTCTTCTTCAATTGAGTGATTTTCCACTTTTCATTTCTTTGTCTCTTTTACTGCCCTAAACTTGACCTTTTCTCTTTTCCTCCACTGCTTTTTCCTCCACTGAGGATTCCTTTACTATTTTCGTCTTTGCGTGATCAGAGAAATTCAGCAAAAATTGTTTGGGAATTATGTACTCATAACCATCTTTACTGAAAAATTAGAGGCCCGAAATTCCCTCGTCATCAAAAACGGGGCAACCGTAACTTCCACACCAGAACGATAAGCAGCCAAGGCGGTCCGTATGAATCAAAGGTATTTCGGAATGTAGAGAACTTAAATATTTTTCGAGATAATCAATCTCATCAGCATCCTTAACTTTATTGATGACATGTTGTACACAAATGTATTCGATAGGACGATCGTAAACCTCTTTTCTTTTATCACCTTTGGACACGGGCTTTGTCCAATTCATACTAGGAAATCTGACTTCACGACTTTTGAACTGGCGACAGCAAATCCCGCAGCGATACGTGTAAGGGGTCCTGTTGCGGTGCAGTATACCGTCCACTTCCGTTCCCATTTCTATATTTGTTTCCCCCTGCAAATCAAAGTAGGAAAACATTTGTTCACGATCTTTCCTTTTGGAGGCCAAATCCCTCATTTCGATGTACTATCGTCAACCGATACTAATGGCTACTGTCGTAGTATCTACCCCATATTGCTATGTTTCTTTGGGGGATATTCACTTTGGATGTCAGAATATGGCCCACAGATTCTACCATTGATGGGATCATTCAGTATAGTCCCGCTGTTCTTCACCCAAATCTTCTTAAGATCTTCATCTTCTCCCGTATGATCTTCCTCTTCTCCCAAATTGCTGAAGTAAACAAAATGTCAGTAACATTTAGTAGAGGCCAATGTGTCTTCTTAAGATAAAACACTATTATCCGATTACATGTGCATTTAATCTGCACATTTTTAGAGGCCATTAACAATTGGTAGCTAAGTTAATGCGAAACGTGGGAATGCCATTATTCAAAATCTAAACATAACCACCATAATTCATTAATAAAGCAAATCCCTCAAATTTATCAACAATTGTTTATCTAATAAAAATACGAGGATATCATATACTGATATACTAGAATTTTGTTGCTCCCACTCCCATACATGTCTAACTTCTCAACATGTCTAACTTCTCGACACATTCATAAAAGCTATGAGAGCGCACCGGGGTTTGCCCTTTTTTTTTTATAAAAACTTACACGACTCTCCAGCCTACTCATACACCTTCTTGGATGATGAGCCTTCTCCCTATCTGTTGGACCATTTGTCTCAACAAACCTAACCTCCAATCATTCCGCATGACCAACTCCTTTTCGAGCCGGCCCAGTCCCCTCCTGGCCCATCTTCTCCCTTGTCTTCTACTTGGCTAGCTTCTCCTATCCACTGTTCCGCCACCTAGAACTCTTAGTCCTGTGACTCGTAGCCATAGGGTCATTTTTAAGCCTAAAATTCTTCTTAGTCTTCACACTATTCTTACCCATTCCCCTCTCCCCGAAAATTCCATCACTAACAAGACATGTCTAGTTGGTGATGGGAAAACTCAACAAGTGAGTATTGACTGTGGTGAAACATATATCCTCGTGGTTAAACCGTCCACATTTCAGACGGTGTTAAGTCTTGTGGTTTCTAAACATTTGTCGATACATCAACTTGATGTTAAGAATGCCTTTTTACATGGTGAACTCAAGGAGACGGTATATATGCATCAACGGGTAGGGTTTCGTAGCAAAGAACATCCCGAACATGTTTGCTTGCTAAAGAAGTCACTATATGGACTCAATCAAGCCCCTCGGGCTTGGTACAAGCATTTTGCGGATTATGTTACTTCTCTTGGGCTTACACAAAGTTGCAGTGATCACTCCTTATTTGTATTTCGTGGAAATGGTACCATGGCATATTTGTTGGTTTACGTGGACGACATAATTTTAGCCGCTTCTTTCAGGATTTGTGTGAAAATTATTTCGGCTCTTAGCACAAAATTCGTCATGAAAGACTTGAGCTCCATTAGTTATTTCTTGGGTATAGCCGTGACTCATCATCCAGGATCTTTATTTCTTTCACAACCTAAGTATGCCGTAGAGATTATTGAGAAAGCTGGTATGGCGACATGTAAACCATTCCCAACTCTGGTGGACACCATATTTTTAAGGTTCAGTATGCAATGTGCATGGGCTGAGGTATTTAAGGTTCATGCTAGATCACACCAGGTTTTTCATCACATCATTACGCTGTCGACGGATAAGGGCAAACAACCGACGACATATGATGAAGCGTAGCTATGGTCAACATTGGATGCTAAGGTTCCTGGGTGGATATACAGTACCATCTTTCTTGACCTCCTTAATACCATTCTTGAACCTGATCAAACTGTTATGGATGCCTGGAACAGCCTGCATGACATCTTCCAGGACAATCAAAATTCTCGGGCAGTGAGTTTGGAACAAGAGTTCACCTCCGTGCTTATGGGGAATTTCCCGTCCACTAGTGCATAGTCAGCAGCTAATTTAGATTGTTGACCAATTGAAGAATGTTGGTTCTCTGGTTTCCAATGATCGACTCGTCCTTCAGATGGCATCAGAGCAGGTCCGTTACACGTGCAAGCCTAACGGCTCACGATGTTGCTCCGCGCCACCCGATTAATAAGTTCACATTGTAAGCCTTTGGCAAAGCCCGGCTACACGTGAGGGGGCGTGTTAGAGATATTATCCCACATCGAAAGTTGACAAACCTTGCCTGTGATATATAAAGATCCCGGGCCACTCCCCTTGATACCGATTTTTTTAAGGTGAAAGCTCAGACTTTAACTTTAAGAGTAAGAAATGTCAATTAAGGTTGATGAAAGTAGAGTGTGATATGAATCAACAAGGGCTTTAATCAAAGAAGACTCGGCGATTGATTTCTCTGAATTAAGGCTCGAAGATAATAATATTTTCAGATCATTGAGATGATCACCAGAATTTTCCATCTTTCGTGTCGAGATTGTGCTAGGGTTGGGCGAAGGAGTTTATTGCCCGAATGAATAGATTGAATGAGCCCTAATTTCGAACGCAGTATGTGCCTAAGTTGCTTCAATTTTCGCGCCAAATAAAGTATCCCTTTTCCTTTTGAGAAAATTATTGTAAGAACCCTGAACTATTTCGAATTACTGTTCTATACTCCTATATGACCCTGACAATATACACTTACCCAACAATATTATGTTAAAATTTTAACATTTTCCGTTAATTTGTTAAACTGCCCATTTTAAAGACAATTTTTTATTTAAGTAAAATGATTGTTTTCCTTGAATCTCCTCAATCCAAAGTCCAAATACTAAATTAATTACCTAAATTATTTTTGAGTAAAATATAATATAGAAAAAAATGCAGTAATAGTACCCCAACTATAGGGCTTGTTTGGGTGTCATTCCTAAACTAGTTTTCATTGCAAACACAGTACCTCATCTGTTTTGGATGCTCGTTTAAGGTACCTAGGGCTAACGACATTCATTTTTTCCGGTTAAGTGTGCAAGTGACACTTATGTAACCTAATTTTTAAGGGTAAAAGAGGAAAAATAAAAAAAAATAGATACTTAAGGTTCTATATGTAAAAAAGTAAACTAAAAAGTAGCCTGAAAGTTTAATTTTGAAAGTTTAATTTAAAAGGGTCATTTTTTATATCATTAAACTATTAGGGGCTTAATTGGTGAAAAGAAATTCCCCAACCATCCCCCTCCCTCGCAGATCTTCCCACCTCTACTTCTTTCCCTCACCACTCTCAAACTCCATCACCATCCTCATCCATAGCTCCTACTTTAACCAATGCCACCGACTCAACCACCACCAATATACTACTAATTAATATATGGAGAGTTCTCAGATTTTTGGGGTTGGAAACTGATGCTACCAGAAAACGAACTCCGATGATTGCACTCCACATCGTTTCCTCGTAAGGAAATATGGCACGATCGTCCACTCAAGGCCTGCACGATGAACACCGTAAGCTAAGCCGGGGGCTTCTCCGCCTAAAGCCCCTCCGGTGTGAGAGTAAGTATATGCTATGAAATAAGCTCAAACTGAAAACAAAGAGAGCTTGAGAGTAGAATAAATGGCTTACTTGACTTGCAAGATGAAGGTTGTATTTATACCCCCTTCCCATGATAAGTTGACAAAATGATAGATGATAGGGGATATCAAGTTGATGTGATCCATCTTATTAGCTCCCACCAACTTTAGCCGACTTTTTCTCGTGTTATGGGATTTTGGGGCGCTACAGTAGTAGCTGTCTCTTGTCTCATTTAATGCTGACCTTTGTGTCAGAGATGGTCCCCTATATTGAGCCACATTTAATGAAGTACCAGATACCTCTTACGCGGAATCCCCATCTCACCTTGAATGATCATCTCGCCGGACTTTACTTGCTCCATATAATGGGATCTAAGGAAAGTGAGCGAGATTCCCATCTCGCCGCATGTAATGATTTCGCCTGCTCTCTATTTTGACCCACAACCCATTTGCTTTGTGTATTATGACTTGAGTGAGATAACCATTTCGCTATAATTAATGATCTCACTCCTCTCCCCCTTAGCTTGTCCTTATGGCTCTTTCAAGTCGCTTGATCCCCAAAATGGCGATATAATGGTTTGACAGTTAAAGTTGACTTATTCACGTAGGACGTTACATTATAGCCGAGTCACCCATGGTTTTCATACTTTACTTGACACGTGGATAACATTTTATTTATGCATATCAGTAGCCCCTCGGTTCATCATAACTGGGACCATTTATGGTTCTGTTGTGAACTTCATTCCGCTAACAAATGAAATCGCCCGTTTCAAACTGGAATTGATTTCGCCAAATAACGATTTATGCGAGGTTGATCTCGTGTCCTCACTTATTGATGTCGCTTGCTTTTTGACACGTGTTGAAATGATGAACTGTCACATCATTTAATGGGCCGTCATTTCTGTGATAACTGACCACGTTTTTGAAAACTATCCCGACCACTTTAATTTGAATTTAATGATGGTTCCCAAAACGGTTATGACGGCTCAATTGAAAAGATGCCTTTTGGTCTTGTGTCCTTTCATCTCCAAGGCATAAATAGGGAGGCCCACCACTTGCTTTTTCACTTTTCAACTTTTCACTCCAATTTTCTCACCTTTCTTCTCGTTCTCACCTCCGGCATACTGTTTACCTTGCTCCGGCGAAGCACAAACCCATAGATCTACCGCTCCTTTCTCCATTTTACTCCGATTAAACCCGCCCTTGCGGAAATTTGAGCAGCAGGAGGGAATTTTTAGGTAGTTTGGTTACTGATTTGAGGTTTTGAAGAGGAGATTTCTTCCTTTTCCATTTTTACTCCATTTTTTCCGGTGAGCACGGCCGGAATCTTCTTGGGATCTTCCTTTCTCAATCTATGTTCGATTGACATCAAAGCCACGGACAAATCCTATTAGAAGTCCCAGAGACAATTTATAATTATGTTTATCCGGGCCATTTCCATACGAATCTACAACTACAAGAATAATGAAAGGACGATGATTACCTTCTTTCCTAAACGAGCGCCGCTTTCTTGAAAGCATTTGTCTGTTTTTCAAATGTCAACCATAGAGTCATAGACGGAGCGAGTGACTTGGCTCCTCTCCATTACAAATTTCACAAAATTTCACTCAACTTACAATTGGATTTATGACATATGGCAACATTTGAATTTAATGGCTAAGATTCACTAGAGACCTTATTCATGCTTATCATGATTAATGAATAATTAATTTCAGAATCTTAATAAGATTTGTCAACGGGGTTTCTTATGAAATCGTAGTCATTAAATTTGAAATTTTCCACATTTCATAAATTTAATTGTGTAATGAGTAAACTTGGGAGAAATGTGTCATGGAGAGGAACCGAATACGAAGGGTGTATTTGCCAAGGCATTGGCTTCAATGCTTGGTGTTTATCTTGTTGATCTGCTTAATAGGCAGGTATCCTCTCCATGATGAACCAACAGAGATGCCGCCTCCCCGAAATTCTCTGAAGGTTTGATGGACGAGATGGGCAGTAGTGATGCTTATATTATTTGTATTCCCTTCGGACCAAAGGATGAATATCTTCCAAAAGAACTTCTATGGCCGTATATCCCAGAATTTATTGATGGTGCACTTGGACACGTACTACAGATGTCCAAAGTTCTTGGTGAACCAATTGGTGGTGGGCAGCCTGTTGCTGTACATGGGCATTATGCAGATGCTGGTGTCTCGGCTGCTCTTTTATCTGGTACCTTAAATGTCCCCATGCTTTCCACTGGCCATTCTCTCGAACAAGATAAATTGGTACAACTTTTAAGACAGGGACGATTATAAAAGATGAAATTAACTCGACGTACAAAATAATGAACAGAATAGAGGCTGAGGAGCTGTCCCTTGATGCCTCTGAAAGTCATAATTAGCACCAGGCAGGAAATAGAGGAACAGTGGCGCGGTTGTATGATGGTTTTGATCCAATACTAGAGAGTAAATTACGAGCACGGATCAGGCGCAAAGTGAGCTTTTATGGAAGATTTATGCCTCGTATGGTTGCAAGTGGTTACCCAAACTATATTTTGGATTTATTGCTTTTAGGTGCCTCAAGTCATTAGCAAAATAAAATTTCACTTGTCTATCACTATGCGTTTCCCATTACACCCATTCTGCTCTAACCATAGTTTTCTGTTCTCTCACTATTACCTCATCAACCAAGAGGCTGGAAGCATCTATTCCCTATGCCAACTTTGCCTAATCCATTTTCTGGCGCCTGGGGAAATATTTAAGCTATCTAAGGAAAAATGATTGTTTTTCTGAATAAGATAATGAATTATAATATTTCATTTATTAATTATGCTATTTTGGAATGTTTAGACATGACAAACATGAAATGCTGCAAGAAGTTCTTGTTTAACTTTGTCCAAGTATGCAAACATGAAAAGACTGGCATCCAGTAAAATTGTATGTATAATTCATGCATTAATTGGTATCTGTGTTTGTTGAAAAAAATCGCACGGTTGTCAAATTGCCATTTATTTTGGTACCTTCTCCATCCAATTTGATGATGTAAATCCCATTCAAAAAAGACATCTTTTTACGTAAATACATTATTTTTATGAAAACTGTCCATAACATTTGTCTTCAATTGGAATCTTAAGTTGTTTCCTGAATATATATAGGCGAAAGCTACCATGTAAGACACCAAAATTACAATCTGAACTGAGAGTTAATTCTTGAATTTTTGCTCATTGATTACTAAACAATCATTAAATTTTTGAATGTGAGTTGTCCGTTTTCTCTGTTTTGATGGTTGTGAATATGAAGTGCGTGATATGTCTTCAAGTAGACTATTGATTACTTGAGGTACTTGCATTCCATCATATTATTCCACACGATGGTGATATTGACGGCGAAACAGATGGAATTGAAGATCATCCTGTGATGTAGGAGGAACCGAGGAAGGAATCTGCACCAAGAAAGGATATTTGACGAAGTCAAATATATCAATTAATTTTGTATTTTAATTACTATCTTAGGACTTAATTTGTTTTAGTTTATATTTTATTGCTTATTTTCGTCATTAATTTTAATAGGTTGATTAGGGATGATTTTAGAGTAAATTTTGAGGAGATTTACTAGTTTTTGAGTCCTATTTAGTTACCATATAGGTTAGGAGTAATTCTAAAAGGTTTAGGATTGTTTTTCAAGTTTTATGGGCACTATAAAATAGGCCTAATATTGTAATCCGAAAATTAGCTTTTGATTAATTAAAATTGAAGAGTTTTCTCTTTAATTCCTGGTGGATTCCAGATTACTGCTGGTGGATTCCAGTATTGTGTTTGAGGATCCTTCGCTTGAAGGGTTCTTGTGATTAGTGCGCTAATCACAAAATTTATCGCGTTTGAGGATTCTTCGCTTGAAGAGTTCTTGTGATTAGTGCGCTAATCACGAAATTTATCCGGTTTCCGTGCTGCGTCAGTTGGTATCAGAGCAGGCTTAACCTGTCTTTTCATCACTGATTCATTATGGGGGATCAAGCAACAAATGGTGGAGAAGAAAAATCACTTCTTGAGAAGATCGATATGCGTCTGAAGCATGATCGTTGTCAGGTAAGAAATTTTTCTAGAAAGTTTTATAAACTTGATAAGGAGGCCGAAGATAAGAATGACTTGATGCTTTATTTTGAATCTGAGATTCAAAGCGGCCGACTTCAGGCAAGTCATCAATTTTGGGTGGATAGGTATCGCGGCGAAAGGGATCTTTGTTTGGGGCGAAGCCGAACGATGTGGTGTCCAAATCGATCTTTATACGGAGAGAATTCAGCGTTTTGAGGCACGAAGGGAGGCCGAATCGCGTCTTGAGGACGAAAACAACCTTGTTGTTGACAAAATTATCGACCAAGTAGTTCCTATTAATGACGAAGCTTACGAAAAGAAGGCTGCGTGCACCGCAGATGTTTTCAGCTTTGTTGAAGCGACGGAAGATGTTATGGGTAAAGTTGCAACAGGTGACGTAGTTAAGGTATGTAGTCCTATTGTTACTACAGATGTTTTCATACCGGTTCCTGCCCCTATTGAACCCAAGGTGAAGGATGAAGTCCAAATTAATTGGTTTGTTGCAAAATCGAATTTCGTATGGGGCGATATTGTTGTTGATGAAATTTTTATTGTTGATCATGGGGAGGTTGAGAAGGACGATCAACGGATGGATGAGATTGATAGTTTTAATTTTTATCCGGACAAAATTGATTTACATCAAATCTTGCAAAAGGGGCAAATTTATTCCAAGTATTTATTTCGATGGAATGGCTCCTTTCAAACATCGGATGTGAACTCGGGGTCGAGTTCTTTTGAAGAATGGGTGACTGATGTAGGAGGAACCGAGGAAGGAATCTGCACCAAGAAAGGATATTTGACGAAGTCAAATATATCAATTAATTTTGTATTTTAATTACTATCTTAGGACTTAATTTGTTTTAGTTTATATTTTATTGCTTATTTTCGTCATTAATTTTAATAGGTTGATTAGGGATGATTTTAGAGTAAATTTTGAGGAGATTTACTAGTTTTTGAGTCCTATTTAGTTACCATATAGGTTAGGAGTAATTCTAAAAGGTTTAGGATTGTTTTTCAAGTTTTATGGGCACTATAAAATAGGCCTAATATTGTAATCCGAAAATTAGCTTTTGGTTAATTAAAATTCAGAGGATTTCTTCTCTTTTTCTGGTGGATTCCAGTTCTTCGCGTTTGAGGATTCTTCGCTTGAAGAGTTCTTGTGATTAGTGCGCTAATCACGAAATTTATCCGGTTTCCGTGCTGCGTCATCCTGCTTCCCCGGACCCACCTATTTGGGCTGAGGTTATAGCTATTTCTGACATATTCTTCCCCCGGAAACGTTAAGAGCAATAGCATCTGACATTTTAGTCTTTTCTGAAGAAATGGGTCTACTTTTAACTGGATATCTTCCCCCAGAATTTTTGTTTTCATTATTTTCTTTTCTGAGATTCACATGTATCTCTACCTTCACGTGATGCAGACAATGCGCTTCTTTACTAATCCTCGAAAGCCAATGATACTTGCACTTGCTGGGCCAGGTCCTAAAAAGAACCGGGTGACTTTGGTAAAAGCATTTGGGAAATGTCGTCTATTGAGAGAACTTGCTAATCTTGTAAGTTTTAATTATCTGTAACATTATCAGGGAATACACATCAGATCTGGTTTACTTCTTTCCTTTATATTTTGCAGATATTAATGATGGATAACCGAGATAACATAGATGAGATGTCTAGTACCAATTCTTCTGCTCTTCTGTCCATAATTAAGATGGTTGATAAGTATGACCTCTGTGGACAAGTGGCATACCCTAAACACCATTAACAACATGACGTCCCTGACATTTTATCGGTTAGCAGCAAAGACAAAGGTACACTAGTTTGACTCGTACATCTCTTCGATTTATATGTGGATCAAGAATAAGACATCAAGTATGCATATAATTCTGCTTGTATCCCTCATCTGTTTCCTTGCATATTGACTAAACTGAAACACAAATTAATTGAGAACCTATCAATATGTTCTAACTCAGCGTTACTATTAATAATATTATTAGGTTGAAGAGTGACATTACGCTAACGTATTGAGTGGTGTAATATCTAACATATCACATGCTTGCCACATTCATTGGGGTGAGAAATTTGGACATATTTTGGATCCTTCTGTCGCAATTTCATGATATTGCGTATGATGACATATAAGCATGTAAGGGTAAAACAATGTATACAAGGTTAAGCTATTCATACATGCCCCTAAAGGAGAGCTAAGAAAGATCTTTTGGTTGCTAACCTTGTGTTATGGATGCACTAGAAGGCTACTCACTACAACAGTATTGTCTTCTGGGTAAGCATGACTGGGATGGTTCTCCATTATATTATCCCATGTGCCAAGTGCTTAGTGTTTTGACATTTGATCTCTAGGACCCTATATTCCCCTTGGGGTGGGAAAAACTGGTAGGGGCCCTTAAGAAATCCTATAGATTGTATTTACACAAGTAGTTAGTTTACGGACTCAGCCAATGCTCTATGGGGTTTCACAATATTTTTTCCTTTCGCATTCGATATATAGTTGAGTAAGGGGGTTTTGTTTTTTTTAAGTGATAAGTGCTGAAATCTGATTTCAGTTCTGAAAATGGCTGAATGATTAAGAGGCAGCAACTGAAAACTGAATTCTGAATTGAATAAGTTGTTTGATTTTCTATCTGAATTCATTTTCTGAAACAGTTAAAAAAAAATTTAAAAAAAAAAAAAATTCGTCAAAACCAAATATGAAACAGTAAACGGTTTAAAAAAAAAAATTAACCAAAACCAAATATGAAACAGTGGCTTTCAGTGGCTTTCAGAGGCTTTCAGAGGCAATTCAGCAACATTTTAACCACTTAAAATTAAGAGGACTTTAAGAGCCTAACAAGCCTTATTTCAAAAAAAAAACAAACACACTTATTTCTCTAATCCTCGTAATGAATAAGTGTTAAGAGGCAAACAAGGCCGAAAAACTAAAAACAAACGCCCCCTAAGACTTTCTTTTCCCCTTTCTCTCTCTCTCTCTCTCTCTCTCTAAGTAATGCACGTTGAAATTTTAAATTTGTTCTTCTATTTCATCAACCCGGCTTTCATCGAACCATTTGGACTCACTCTGATTGAGGTGAGCTGCTGACATACTCTAGGACCCACTTTCACAAGTTATTCGCGTGATCAATATAAATAAATAAACGAATAAGATCAAGAGAAATCCAGTGTGACCTGGTTTCCATTGTGCAGGCTGCAGCTTATGGTAATGGTTGCTACCAAAAATGGAGGTCCTGTCGATATACATCGGGTAGGTCAATTTTGTTACGTGATTTATGGAAAGTTATGTCATTTTTAGATATATATGGTACCAGGCCTAATTTTGTTTAATTTCTGTTTCAGATACTTGATAATGGACTTCTTATTGATCCTCACGATCAGCAGTCTATTGCTGATGCTCTGTTAAAGTTGGTTGCAGATAAGCAACTTTGGACAAAATGCAGGGCAAATGGCTTGAGAAACATCCATCTCTTCTCATGGACAGAATATTGCAAAACTTACTTGTCATGCATAGCGAGTTGCAAACAGAAGAAGCCAAGTTGGCTAAAAGCCGATCGAAGACAACGACGATGATGATGAAAATTCAGAAACAGACTCTCCAAGTGACTCCTTAAGAGATATACAGGATATATCTTTGAATTTGAAGTTTTCAATGGATGGAGAGAAGAATGATTGTCAAGGTGACTCGATTGCCGATCAAATTTTGATGCTTTTATTTGCAATAGCAGAAATTCATTATTTTCTGGTATCAGATTTTGATGCTTTTATTTGCAATAGCAGTACAGATCTGAAAACGTGAGTTTTTAGGGAACATATTTATGTTTCCTTATTTCAAAAAGACTTCTATATGGTAAGAAGATTTTGGGACTTTCATGAAAGATTTATAAGTATCCTACTTTGACTAGGAGATTGTAAATATGTAAATATCTTTTATTTATGTACATAGTTTTATATTAGGACTAACCTACTAATATTATATTTCCTTGTGAGTGTGTTTTATGTTTTCATATAGGAAAAGAGATCTCACAAAGGAAGATGTCGATCACGTGAAGATCTTCTCCATGGTGCACTATAAATTCAAGGCATTCAGCACAAGAGAAGCTACGAAATTTTAGAGAGAAAAATTACTTGTTCTTCATAGTTTTCGACATTGTTGATTTTAGGTTGTGAGTGAAGGTTGTGCCTTACATCCGTAACTCACATCTAGGTTTTCATAGAGTTCTCTTGTTTTACTTCTGACTAGAATAGGTCCTACTTGGGAAAGGGGAGTTGTTCTTGTCGTAGAAGGTGATTAGAACTCGTTTAGTATTTTCATATTTTAGTTTTTCACTTATTTGTTTTTGTAAGAAACAAAAGTTTTTATAGTGAAAAGTTTTTGGGCGTAAGCCTAGTTTGCTGATCACATTGATCAGTACGCGTAAATAATTCTTGAGTTATTGCTTTTAATTTATTTTATTTCGCTGCATTATCTGTGGATGTGTGGACAGTTGTGAGACACATCTGTACTCACATTCGTGTCTGTTGGGTGATCTAAGTTTTCTAGCTACACGAAACTTTCAATTGGTATCAGAGCCAACTCTCGATATATTACTGAGTGTTGATCCAGAAAGTGTAGTCATTATAGAATGCCAAAATCACCAAAACAGCCTCCCGTCTCGATGGCACCAATTATTCTCTTTGGAAGTCTAAAATGCGAAATTACATCAAAAGTATTGATGAAAGGGCTTGGATGTGTATCCTTGTTGCATGGCAACCTCCTACTGTGGAGAAAAAGCCACCTTCTGGTGTTGGTGAGTCTATTTTCGAAAGAAAAACTGAAGATCAATGGACTCTTGATGAAATACAAGCTGCAAATTATAATTCGAAAGCTATGTGTGCTATTTCCAGCCATGTTTCTGGGAATATGTACAAGCTTATAACTAATGAGAGTATAGCCAAAGCTGCTTGGGATATTTTGCAAACTCAATGTGAGGGAGCACCAAGTGTGAAAGCTACCAGGCTTAGAATTTTAATGGATAGGTTTGAGTTACTTCGAATGGAAGAAACTGAGGACATTGTGTCATATGCTGCTAAGATTCATGAGATTTCAAATGAGTGCACAAGTCTAGGAGAATCTATCTCCAATGCAAGACTTGTAAGTAAGATTTTAAGGACCTTACCTGAAAGGTTTAACATAAAAGTGGCTGTGATTGAGAAAACAAAAGACACAAACACTGTAGGTCTTGACACAATCGTAGGAATCTTGACTGTGTTTGAGCTAAACTTTGAGGCTCAAAAAAAGAACAAAACACACAGTCTTGCTCTCAAAAGTGCTGCTGCTCTTCCAAAAGAGCTTGTGGAATTATTCTCTGAGATTGACAAGTCTAATCTTGAAGAAGAGGATGTAGCTCTTATTTCAAAGAAATTCAGTTCAATACTGAAAAATAGAAGGATAAGTAAATTTCCTAACAAACCTACTCTCAGTACTCCTGAAAAATCAAAACCTAGCACTGACACTGGATTCAAGGAACCAAGCTTTGAAAATAAATCATCTGAGTCTGTCCAATGTAGGGCATGTCGTGGCTTTGGTCATTATGCCAATGAATGTGCTAACACACTTAAAAAGAAGGGGATGAGCTTAACTGCTACCCTTAGTGACAGTGGGGATGATGAAGAAGAAGTGGCTAACATGTCTATCATAAACTGCCATTCTGTGTTTAATGCCTTTTCTGCAGATATAGAAGAAAATGTTCCTGAAAATTCCTTGGATGTGGTCTCAGTTGTGAACACATCTGGTGTCACATCTGAATCGTTCTTTGAATCAAGCTTTCTCTGTAAAAGGAGATTCAGATGATGAAGATGAAGAAAGGGACATTTCCTATGAGGAACTTTTTGCAACATACAAGGAGCTGCATACAGATTGGATGAAAAGATTGGACAAGATTGAGGTACTTGTTAAGGTAAATAAATCTCTTTCTGATAAATTGGCTGCTTGTGAAGATGAAAAAGCTGTTCTTTCAAAGGAAAATGATGCTCAAAAAGATACCATTGCAAGACTTGAAGTCCTTGTGACCAAAAGAAAAGTTGACCTTGAAAAATTCAAGAATGAATGTGAAAAAGCTGAAAATACTTTTACTAAGTTAAATAAAAGTAAGATGAAAATGGAAGAGGCTTTTTCTGTAGGTCAACGTGACAAAACTGGTTTGGATTTTGAAAATAATTTTGTAAAGGAGGGATGAGAGGCTTCTACCTCAAAAATTGTGAAAAAATAAGTTTTTAAAGAAAAAGTCATCTTGAGTGAGAAAATACCTAGGAAGAGGCACTACATCTGCCACTACTGCCTAGCTCCTGGTCACATTAGGCCCTTCTGTTACAAACTCAAGGCTGATAAAAAATCTGGTCACTTCAATCAGCCTCAGATGTGTGAGAAGATGTATGCACATCCGAACACACATCCTGGTAATCCGAGACCTCTCGCAACCCAAAAGAAAACCAGAAACAGTGGTGGCCAAACCAATTACCACCTGCAATGTTGTTTACTCTTCCCTCAAGAGTACTGTCTCTGGCTCTTGGTATTTTGATAGTGGGTGCTCTAGGCACATGACTGGAAACCAAGCAGTCCTTCTAGACTATGAAGTCATTAATGGGGGAAAAGTAAATTTTGGTGGAGGTGCTCAAGGAAAGATTGTTGGGAAAGGAACCCTAGATGTTAAGGGTCTCCCAAAATTGCACAATGTGTACCATGTGGAAGGCTTGAAGGCCAACCTAATAAGCATCAGTCAACTGTGTGATGATGATCTTTATGTGAAGTTTGATAAGCACTTGTGTGAAGTGTTTGATAAGGATAATACATGTGTGTTTACTGGTCCTAGATCTGCTGACAATTGTTACCAATTTGGTGACAATCTTTCTTGCCTAAGCTCAAAAGCTAATGATGTCAATCTGTGACACCAAAAATTAGGGCATGCTAGCTGTAGAACTCTGGAAGGACTTCAAAGGTTTGAAGCCATTAAAAGTCTCCCTAAACTGAACTTCAAGAACCCTGATGTCTGTGGTTCATGTCAAAAGGGAAAACAAACAAAAGCATCACATAAAAAGGTCCAACAATGCTCCACTTCTAGGTGTTTGGAGATGATTCATACTGACTTAATGGGACCTATTGAAGTTGAAAGCTTTGGTAGGAAAAAGTATGCCTTTGTGTGTGTTGATGATTATTCTAGGTACATTTGGGTAATGTTCTTAAGGAAAAAGTCAGAAACAATTGGAGAATTCAAGAATTGGTACAAAAGGGTGAGAAACCTTTGTGGTCTTAAGACTGTGAGAATTAGGTCTGACCATGGCACTGAATATGATAATCAAATGTTCACCAATTTTTGCAATTCTAAGGGAATCACTCATGAGTTTTCTGCACCAATCACTCCACAGCAAAATGGAATTGCTGAAAGAAAGAATAAAACTTTGCAAGAAATGGCTAGGGTCATGTTAAGTTCCAAAAACTTGTCCAAGAAATTCTGGGCAGAAGCTTTGAACACTGCTTGTCACATTGGCAATATGGTGTTTTTAAGGATTGGTAGCACTGTCACTCCATACCAAATCCTCCTTGGAAAGAAGCCAACTGTGAAATATTTTCATGTGTTTGGATGTGTTTGTTACATTCTCAATGATAGAGAATATCTGTCCAAGTTTGATTCAAAGAGTGACAAAGCAATTTTCATGGGCTATTCCACTAATAGTAGAGCTTACAGAGTTTTTAATCTCAAAACTAAGACCATTATGGAATCTGCTAATGTTATTTTTGATGACTCACTTGATCTTAACCTCAAGATCGCCGAGAATGATGTTTCGGGTTGCATCGGACTGGAAAGATACGAAAAAGTCTTTGGAGAACAAACAGATCTGCCGATCGGAAAACCCCGCCGAACCCGATAAGGATGTAACCAAGGATGTGGACAAATGCGCCTTCACATTCGAACCCACATCTGCTCCCACATCCACTCAAACTCCAGAATCGAGGACGGTTCCTCGATTCCCGATCGGGATGATGCTCCAGAAGATAATGTGAATGGGTGTGTAGATAGATCAAAGGATATTCCTTCAAAAATCCAGAAAAACCACCCCACTTCACAAGTTGTGGGAGATGTGCATGCTCAAGTGAGAACTAGACAAAAGGACAAAGTTGATTATAGAAAGATGGCTGATTTATGGAGTTGCTAAGCTTTTGTTGTTTTGTTTCAAAGATTGAACCAAAAAATGTTACTGAAGCATTGAAAGATGCTGACTGGACTCTTGCTATGCAAGATGAATTGATTCAATTTGAAAAAAATGAGGTGTGGACTCTTGTTCCTAGACCCTCACATGGTAATGTCATAGGAACCAAATGGATTTTCAAGAACAAAACTGATGAGCAAGGTGTGATCACTAGAAATAAAGCTAGGTTAGTTGCTCAAGGTTATACTCAAATAGAGGGAATTGATTTTGAGGAGACATTTGCTCCTGTTGCAAGAATTGAGTCCATTAGGCTTTTATTAGCCATTGCTTGTTATCTCAAGATTACTCTTCATCAAATGGATGTTAAGAGTGCTTTTCTGAATGGGATATTAAATGAGGAAGCCTATGTTGAACAACCTAAAGGCTTTGTGGACTCCAAGTATCCTAACCATGTGTATAAGCTGAAGAAAGCTCTGTATGGGCTAAAACAAGCTCCTAGAGCTTGTTATGGTAGGTTGACTGACCATTTGCTTCAACTAGGATTCAAGAGAGGTGAGGTTGACAAAACATTGTTTGTGAGGAAAAATAAAAAGGAGATTCTTGTGGCACAAATCTATGTGGATGATATTGTATTTGGGTCAAACTCTGACCCTATGCTGGCTGAGTTTGTGAATAGCATGACTTCCACATTTGAGATGAGTATGGTAGGTGAGTTGAACTTTTTCTTAGGTCTTCAGATCAAACAGTTCAAAGATGGCATGTTCATCTCACAGTCTAAGTATGCCAAGAATCTTGTGAAAAAGTTTGAGCTTGAACACTCTTCACATCAAAGAACCCCAATGGGATCTTCCCAAAAGCTAAGTCATGATTCAGATGGTGAGAGTGTTGATCAAACCCTTTACAGAAGTATGATAGGAAGTCTGCTTTACCTCACTGCAAGTAGACCTGATATTATGTACATGTGTGTCTCGTGCAAGATACCAAGCCAACCACTAAGGTGTCCCATCTTAAAGCCTTGAAAAGAATCATTAGATATGTAAGTGGGACTGTGAACCTAGGACTGCATTACTCCAAAGAAACAAACACCAATTTGGTTGGGTACACTGATTCTGATTGGGCTGGAAATAGTGATGATAGAAAGAGTACCACAGGTGGATGTTTCTACCTAGGAAATAACCTTGTGTCTTGGTATAGTAGAAAGCAAAATTGTGTGTCCTTATCCACTGTTGAGGCTGAATATGTTGCCCTTGGGAGTTGCTGCACACAATTGCTTTGGATGAATCAAATGTTGAAAGATTATGGATTGAATAGCAAAGTTTTGACTGCTTTTTGTGATAACAAAAGTGCCTTGGACATATCTAAAAATCCTGTCCAACATTCTAGAACAAAGCACATTGATATTAGACATCATTTCATTAGAGATCTTGTAGAACAAAAAACTGTGTGTCTGGAATTTATTGGGACTGAAAATCAATTGGCTGATATATTTACAAAGGCATTAGATTTGGAGAGATTTTCCTCCTTGAGAAAGTCTCTTGGGTTGTGTGATATCTAAGGTTGTGAGCACAAATGTGTCTCACATCCTCTAACACATCTGTATATTAGATTAACTGAAAAAAAAAATTATAAAAATAAAAAACAAAAAAACAAAAAAAAATCAAAAAATATCATGCATTAGCACGAAATTTCTCAGTGTGGTCACTTGTGAGTCTTCATCTTGACATTATTTTTAATCCCTTAATTGTGAGCACTTCCTGTTCATGTCACCTTTTGGTGACTTGATATAACCTTCCTAGGTATCTCACAGTGGGTGCTATAAAAGAAAAAAAAAATTATATGTGAGAAACAGCTGCTTCACCCTTAGTATGAAGCCAGACCATTGTGATCAAGTGATTTTCATAAGAAAACTTGAAGTCAAACTTGATAAGATCATTGGGAAAAAGGGCTATCTTTGGGATCAAGTAAAGTGAAAGCTACTCACAATGCAAAAATCCACAACAAAAAATTGATGGATGCATCCTAGAGGCTGTGCAGATTGGATTATTGCTCATTGACTTTTTGTGATCTAAATGTGTCCCCATATGTGACTCACATCCTATGCCACATCCATAAGCTGAGAATATTTCCATCATCTGTGTGTTTGCATCATGCTAGGCATACTGCATTTTTTAGGACATATAGGAACTTTGTAAATATACTAGTTAATTAATTTTCTTTCTTAAATTCATTCTTTGATTGTATAGGTTTTTGATCTCCAATATCTTTCATGAAAGAAAAGGTGTGTATCATTCCTTGTTTGTAAAGGTTGGAAATTTCGAGTGGGATTCTGTTTTAAAATAAAGATATGGCTGAGCTATTTTTGTTTCCATAAAAATCTATCAAAATCTTATTTTATTTTAATCCCCTATTTCTTAGAAGGTGGTTGTGTGTGATAACCTCAAAGGTTTCTAGCCGTTGGAGGACTCCTAAGGAATTTAGGGTGTGTGAGACCTTTTTGGAGAAGGAATCCAAGTTTCAGTTGGAAAGGGGGAGCTGTGAGTATTTAAGAGCCCTCACATCCGTCCCATCCCCCATAAACCCTTGCTAAAACCTCTTGTTCTTCCTTCGTTCTGCACACAATCACACACACATTGCATTAATTTCTCCTTCTACTGTTCAACCTAACCCAATTCTTCTGATTAAATGGCCGATCACTCAAATATTCGCGAAGAAGACGTTCTTGACGTTGCTCCAATCTCTTTAGCTAAAGGAGAAGCTTCCATTGTCGTCAACCCTGCTATTTCAGAATTCCTTGCTGAATTTGCCTCCCCTTCGTCCCCATCTGAACCAATCATGGAAGCTCCGTCACCTAAATCCCCTACATTGGAACCAACCTCTGAAAATCCTAAGGCTCCAACCTCTCCGGTGATTCCACCATCGGTTGTCGCCCCTATTCCTCCTTCTGTAGAACCTTCCTCAACCAAGAAAAGGAAGCTAGCTCAAGCAAAACCCTTGAAGCAAGTTGCGATCCCTGTTCCCCAACGTAACCTTCGAAGATCGCACAGGGTTAGAAAATTGTCAGAGTCTGAAAAGCTCAAGAACCTGAAGAAACTGGGTGGGAAACCTTCTACCGCCATAGCTTGTGATGATGGTGAAGAAGAAGAAGAAGAGATAATTGTTCCTCTTGTTAGAACTAGGGCTAAATCTGCTGTTACCCCTCCTGTAGTTGTTGATCCTGTCCCTGTTATTACCCCTTCTGATAATATTCCCCATAATGAACCCATTGATCCTGTTCCATCACCACCTTTTGAACCTTCTGTTCCTATTGTTCCTACTCCCACTCCTGTGGTTGAAGCTTCTGTTCCTATTGTTGATACTCATGTTCCTGTTGTTTCAAGCCCTGTTGAAGATCTTATTACCTTTAGTGATGAAGAACCCTTAGCAAGTGTTTTGATGGAGTTGAAAGGAAAGAAAAAGGTGTCTGCTACTGATTTAGAGCCTATCGAGGAAGAAGCATATGAATCTAATTCAAGCTATGACAGTGATGATACTGCATCTGATGTGAACTACAAGCTAGGGAGAGATGAGCTTGACCAAGAGAAAGAGGACCAAGAAATAGATTCCTCTTCTGGTGATGAAACTGAGGTAGAGTCCATCAAAATTCCATCCCCTGCTAAGGATGTGTCTGAGGATGTGCCCACATCCAGACGCACATCTACAAGGAAGAAATCTGATAAGGGTATACTCTTTCCATTGCTCCTACCCTAAAACCCTTCTCTAAGAAATTTTTGACCAAAAAGGCCTCTGATAGGTTTGGCCTAATTTCCTCTAAAGCCTTTGTTGTGGAAATGAAAAGAGATAGGGAAACCTTCTTTAAGCTTGGTGTGGACAAATTTTTTGAAGAAAGAGGACTGTTTTTAACTGTGGATCATCCTCTCCCTTTCTATCCTAAGATGGAGTATGAATTTAATGCAAATTTGACCAAGGGACTAGATAGATGCTCCTCTCCCCTCTCTGTTTATGTTAGATGAAAGTTTGTCCCATTTTCCCCATCTGTGGTGAATAATTTTCTTGGTTTGGATGATTCTTTGGATCAGTTAGTTGCTATTGATGATGATGAGCTTGTGGCTGCTATCACCCATGGAAAGGTGACCTCTTGGCCTGTGAAGCCAAAGGATTTGGGAAGTGGATCTTTATCCTCTCTCTACTGTTTTCTCCATTCTATTCTTGTTGCCAATCTTTGCCCCTCAAATAACAAAACTTCAGTTACTAGGGTGCAAGCTCTCCTACTCTATAGATTGGGCATTAAGAGGCATATTAACTTTGGAGATTTCATTTTTAGGAAAATTTGTGACTATGGAGAGTCACCATCTAAAAAGTGGTCTTTACCCTATCCCTCTTTGATCTCTCAAATCCTAATTTCCAATGGAGTTGTGCAGGAGAAGAAAAATTTGAAAAATTTGCTCTGTTTAAGGAAACCAAAACCCTTCTAGACCCTAAGCAAAGACATGTTGATCTTCCTTTGGGTACTGTACCTGAAATTGCTATGCCAGATGTGGACACATCTGAACCCACAGCTGATGATCCTTTTAAGGCTCAAATAAAAGATTTGGATGCTGAAATTGCCCTTGCTGAAGCCCAAGTTCAAACCTCCACTGCTCATGCCAACAACCTTAAAGCTCTTAAGGATAGACTTCTCAGGTGGCATGCTAAACTTTCTAGTCAAAAAGGGGGAGAATCAAGCTTTGTACCTGCTGCTGCTGCTACTGGAAATAAAAAATGGGATGTCAGCCAGTATTCCGCCGGGCCGGAAGCATTGGGAACTTTAATTTAGGGGGAGAAAGTTTTTTTTGGTGCTTTTGCTATGATGGTTGTTAAGACAATTTTAGTTTCTGCTTTAGTCTTAGTTTTTAAAACAATGGGTTGTAATAGTTTTTAATTAGGATGTTTCTGAATGTTTTTTTTTGCTTTTGCTTAATGAACTGCTGTTATTTTGCTCTAACCTGTTTTATGCAGTTTTTATGTGTGGATGTGTTTACACATCTGGACACACATCCATTCAGGGGAAATTTTTGTTCATCTTAGTTTTTGTTGGACATAAATTGTGTTTATCATAAATTTTTGGTTTTGATCAGAAAGTCAAAAATAGGGAGAGATTGAAAACGTGAGTTTTTAGGGAACATATTTATGTTTCCTTATTTCAAAAGACTTCTATATGGTAAGAAGATTTTGGGACTTTCATGGAAGATTTATAAGTATCCTACTTTGACTAGGAAATTGTAAATATCTTTTATTTATGTACATAGTTTTATATTAGGACTAACCTACTAATATTCTATTTCCGTGTGTTTTATGTTTTCATATAGGAAAAGAGATCTCACAAAGGAAGATGTCGATCACGTGAAGATCTTCTCCATGGTGCACTATAAATTCAAGGCATTCAGCACAAGAGAAGCTACGAAATTTAAGAGAGAAAAATTACTTATTCTTCATAGTTTCGACATTGTTGATTTTAGGTTGTGAGTGAAGGTTGTGTCTTACATCCGTAACTCACATCTAGGTTTTCATAGAGTTCTCTTGTTTTACTTCTGACTAGAATAGGTCCTACTTGGGAAAGGGAGTTGTTCTTGTCGTAGAAGGTAATTAGAACTCGTTTAGTATTTTCATATTTTAGTTTTTCACTTATTTGTTTTTGTAAGAAACAAAAGTTTTTATAGTGAAAAGTTTTTGGGCGTAAGCCTAGTTTGCTGATCACATTGATCAGTAAGCGTAAATAATTCTTGAGTTATTGCTTTTAATTTATTTTATTCCGCTGCATTATCTGTGGATGTGTGGACAGTTGTGAAACACATCTGTACTCACATCCGTTGTCTGTTTGGTGATCTAAATTTCCTAGCTACACGAAACTTTCAAGATCTCTATTATTCTTGTCTGCATTCAGAATATAATCTACTCCCTCCGTCCCAATAATTGCTTCATCCTTTTTGCCCGGCACGCATATTATGGAAATAGGAGGGAAAAAAAAATGTTGTGAGTGTAATTTGAAAATAGGAGAGAGAATTAGTGGAGGGAATAGTAAATTATAATGATGTTGTGAGTATTAAAATAATGTAGGAGAGAAAATGAGTGGAGGAAATAGTAAAGATTTTTTGCCAAAAAAGGAAATGTGAAGCTTCTAACGGGACGCCCTTTTGGATAATTAGTGAAGCTTTTATTGGGAAGGAGGGAGTATTTGTTTTCGACCAACTATTCTTATGCTTTTAGTCTGATGGCAGCTTCCGTTATAGTTATTGATTTAGCTGTAAACATGCTATCATTTGTTGTCTCTTGTTAGTTTCGCATGGATGGATTATTTTTTATGGTTGTTTTTTATTTTTTAAAATTTTATTACTTCAGGTACTTGTAGTTGCGATGGAGTATGGACATAATGGACTTTATCAAAGGTGGTGGTGTTTGTCGGAGAGAGTGGGGGCACTGATTACGAAGGATTTCGTAGTGGTGTGCACAAGTGAATTATATTCAAGGGAATTTGCAGCGGAACGAACAATCAACTCCATGCTTTCAGTTGCCGTGCCTTCCAACAGTCCTAATAATATTCAAGCAAACGAAGAATGCAGCCCTTCTGATCTTCGGTAGAATCTTGGATGGGTTTCTTTGCAGAAACCCATCCAATAGAAAGATTTTTATTTATTTTTTCTCAATTTAATTTTGGAGTTCAAAGTCATGCAGTACCCTCCCATTTTTATTGGCGGTGGAAACCATGTTATCTTATCTTTACCCCATCACTTCACTTAGGAAAAGTGTATGAAATATAAATATAAATATAAATATAAATGGTTGCAATAAGTCAAACATAAGGTACATAATAATGTTGGTTATTCGATAATAAATTATGTAATGTATTTATGAGTTATACCCATCCATGCCTATGCCTATGCCTATACTATATGTGGTCCTTTCCTTGAGGCTTTTAAATTTGATCACGAGAGGATAGGATAGGACGTGCATACATACGGTTTCGTCTAACAAAGGAAGGATGGTGAGAGAAGAGATGATGAGAGCCAATAAAAATACAAATGGAATAATACAATCATTATTAAACCTTAATATTTCTTCCCTTTAACCTTTAAACTAAACTGAGAGTCCTACTTTTCTTTTTCTTTTTAGTCGTTTCAAATTAAAATTTTTACTTAGCTTTATTCCCAAAATAATTATGTTTTCAATTATTTACTCATTTTTTAATATTTTTATAATAAGTATACCCAACTCATGACTCTTAATTAATATGAATAGTATTAAATAAATAAAATATATGGGCTAAAGCATATGGTCCGGCCATGTATTGTACCTAACGGAATGGATGTCCAAATCTATCATGTCGTTGGCCTGGCCACCAAACCAATCTAATGGGAGTAATAACTACTGCTAACTACTTTGTGATAGTCCCATTAATACTTAGGTTGTCAAATTCTATACTACACATATATGGGGAGGCAATCTAGTGAGAGATTCTCCAATTGTCTATTCTTACTAGAGCTGTGGTGTTCGAGGATACGTAATTTTTTTATTTTTTTTTAAGGACAAAATAGGAAAGGGATAATTTAGTGAGGGCAAAATGAAAAATTTGACTTATGAAACTGTTCATTGTACTTTAGCAAGGACAGTTCCCATTTATACTATAGATTCTACATATTTTGATGGATTTGGATTCCTTCAACCTTAATATTTGTTCATTTCGTATTCACCATGTCCTCCTTAATGATGAGTTGACGGTTAAAATTATTTTTGGTGTATGTAAGATTCACCTCAAATTAAATTAAATATCAATCACTCGTTTTCAAAAAAAAGGGTATATTGGTGGAGTAATGCTTGGGATCAAACATAATCTAGTCCTAAAATCCTAGTTGACAATATTGTATTCCATATGCCCTAATGAAGACTTGTATTTACTTAATTAAACATAAATTTAAAATATAGGGATGAAAAAAAAAAAACTAATTAATGGGTTTTTTTAAGCAAAAAATACAAAGCAAACAAGTCTATAATGCTTATTCTCATGAAAAAATTAATGAATTATAATGATAGTGATGTACTAATTAATTTGGCTCGAGTCGGATAGTACCAGAGGATTTACACCTCCTGAATTATAAGGAACAAACAAGTACGCATAAGGAATAAAGAAAAAGGAAAAAACTAGACACCCCTCTTTGATTAAAATGAATCTATTTATGTGCCCTTAAAAAGGAAAATATATTTTAGTTATTTGTATATTTGCTTATATGAAGATAAAACTGCATTACATCGATTTTGTTTTTTAAAACGTGACACTTATTTCGAGACGAAAAAAGACATGTTTATTAAGGGGCGAGGAGTTTTTGCTAGCGTAAATATATACGCCGAAAGTGTGAACATATATACCCTTTTTCGCCATTCATTTTTTGAGCATGAAATATTAAACTTAATACTAGAATAACAAGTCATGCATGCCTTGTCTCTTTGGCACAAAAATTAGGTTTTTATTGGTTAAAAGGTTGGTGTTTCTTGAGGGGAAAAAAAAAGGATAGAGAGTGTAATTATAAGAAAGCTGTCCCAACGTGCCAATTTGCTTAAAGACCTATTCTTGCTAATAATATAGTATACTCCCTTCGTCCCCGTCGACTTAGGACTTTTTGTCATTTTGGGCGTCCCACCCGACTTAGGACGGCCCAAAATGGAAATCTTAAATCACTATTTTCTCCACTCATTCTCTCTCCTACATTATTTTAATACTCACAACACCATTATAATTTACTATTCCCTCCACTCATTCTCTCTCTTATTTTTAAATTACACTCACAACATTTACCTTTTCCTTAATTCCCGTGCCATTTCAAAAAAATCCTAAGTCAGCCGGGAGGGAGGGAGTATTGATTTATTTTTGGAGTGCTACATTGAGCTACATAATTAGTTGAACTTCCACAACCTAATTGGTCAACAAATTTGGATCATAAGACTAATGACAACCAACTATTAATTGTATCACAAGTAATCTCACAAAGTGAAGAGAAAGTATTGTTATAAATTAAAGTAATGATAATTACACAAAATTAAATATAAATAACATGAAATTTAAGGCAAAATGAAGTTCTTTGGCAAAATTAAATATTAATACATTGACAAGTATACCCATTTCATTGTCAAATGATCATCCATTTTTAATACATTTTATCCTAAAATAATTATTCATTTTTTACTATAATCATAATAAAAAAAAACATCATTCTAAATATAGTTTGTAGTTATGAGTTGATAAGGAAATATAAGAACCACAATTATGGGAAGTGTTTGCTACTAAATTTATTTAGATATCAATTTTTCTTCTTAAATAAATGTTCGTTTACCTAAAAGAAAAAAAAAAACTTCCCTCCCATCTCAATGTGCATACTTAACCGTTTGATGAGTGTCATTGATAAGTCTCACTTTCAAATTTTGACAAAAAATTCAGTGAGAGCGTTTCACGGTGCGACGGGGTTACATTTTCTCTTTGAAAGTGTTACATTTTAAAAAAGTAACACTTCTAAAAGTTATACATCTTTAAAATGTAACACTTTCAAAGGGAAAATGTAACCACGTTGCACAGTGAGACGGTCTCACGGAATTTTTGTTTATAGTCTCAAAGTTTTTAGTTTTTTTTATTACTATCACGCAGTAACACTATTAAATTATGGATTTCATCAATAAATTTCACTCACTTATTATATACTCCCTCCGTCTCACCTCACTTAAGAAAACTTTCCATTTTGAGCGTCCCACTTCACTTAAGAATTCCCAAAATGAAAACCTTAAATCACTATTCTCTCCACTCATTCTCTCTCCTACATTATTTTAATACTCACAACACCATTATAATTACTATTCCCTTCACTCATTCTCTCTCCTATTTAATTTTTCACACTCACAACACTTTTTTCACTTATTCTCTCTCCTAATATTATAATAATATTCCTTAATTCCCGTGCCATTTCAAAATTTCCTAAGTGGGCTGGGACGGAGGGAGTATACAACACATTTCATATTTTTTAATATATATACTCATTTTTCAATTTTCGAAGAGATTGTCCAAGATGGACTGTCTATTTTTGGTGAAGTTATTGAACCCTCATTTGCAATCACCTTATTCTAATATGCACTCTCATTTAAGATGTCACATGTAGTGAAATCATCAAGGGTGTTTAAGTATTTATGTCATTAAAAAGTCCGTGAAGATCATTATTCCTAAAACATCCCTCTAATTTAAAATAGATATTCAAAGATGAGTAAATTCATGTAAGTCATTTCTCAAACGTAATATAATTCACATAAAGTGGAGAATTAATAAAAAAAGATGGAGTACAAGAAATTTTGTGATCTCAAAAAATCATTAGGTTTTTCTAGTTGCACATTTTTTATTTTAATTTGGTTTTCTTGTCCGCAATTAACTCATTCCAAAAACATATTAATTAATGTTGCATGTGACCATCAACTACCCATTTGTGTCCCATTCACACAATCATGAAATGTTGTGTTGGACATAACGTGGGTTTATATTAATTTACCTTAAATAAATGTTCATATATTTGTGGTCAAAGTTCAACAAAAAAGTCAAATGGGACAAACATTTTGAGACGGAGGGAGTATATAAATTAAGAAAAAAATATAATTGAGTAAATATAGTGAGTATGAAAAGTGAGTTAGCAAAGAGAATGTAAGTAGGAAATTGTAAGTAAATATTTATTGTGAATATAACTAGTGGATCTTATGAATAAATAAGTATTAAAAAAAATTCATTTTGAAAGTTTGTCTTTTAAATGGAATACTCAAAATGAAATTTTTTGCATTTTCAAATGGGATTGAGAAAATATATGTATATAATTATTCATTATTTAAATGACCCCACTGCAGAAGTCCATTTCAAGAGGGGAGTCATGCTTATATTTTTTGTATTTTCATAAAAATATTGATTTAAAAAAAAAAAAACATACAATTTCATAAAGGTACAAAGAAAGAAAACAATATTCTCATAATGATTTACATGGTAAAGAGTACTTAACTTGAGATGATGGAATTAAAGTACTCGCTTTGTCTCATTACAATTACAAGAATTCGAATCATGATAAAGTATTGGCTGCTTAAGGAGCAAGTGAATTAATTGGGGAAGCATTCGAATCATCATGATAAAGTATTGGAAACTTAAGGCTCATTTAGTTCGTGGTATTTGGATGGAAAATTCAATGAAATTGGAATGGTTAATTTTGTTGATCAATTTCTTTGGTGTGTTTGATTTAAGTTTTGCAAAATTTTTCATTCCAATGGAATACTCAATTCCTTTTATTAAAGGAATTGAGCATTCCATCCAAAAATGGAAGGAATGTCAAATTCCTTCGAGAATGGAATTCAAAAAAAAAAAAATTATGACCAAAATATCCCCAAACCCAAATCACCCCTACCTATCCCACCTACCCCCACCCCGTGCCTACCCCACCCACCCAGCCCATGCCCTACCACCCCCACCTACCCCACACCCCCCACCAAAAAAAAAAATTTACTCATTTTGCATACCCCTGTCTACCCCACCCACCCAGCCCCTACCCCCCACCCCAAAAAAAAATAATTTTTTTACTCATTTTTCATACTCCTGCCTACCCCACTCCACTCCCCTCCAAAAAAAAATAAAAATTACTCATTATTTTTTTAAAAGAAGGGTAAATTGGACATTTTATATGTTTTCATTCCATTCCTATAATTTGTATTTTCAAACCAAACATGATTTGCCAAGGAATTGAATGACAATTTCATTTCATTTCGTGCCAACCAAACGAAGGGGTTTGACCAATTTTTTTCTATTCCAATTCCTTCAGGAATTCAATTCCATTGACCATTCCATTCCTTCATTTTTTTTTCATCGAACCAAACGACCCCTTAAGGAAGAAGTGATTTGATTGGGAAAGATTTTTGAGCCGAGGGGGTTGAGTATTAGAAATATAATATAATATCATTATATTATATTCAAAGTATATATTGTTATATATTAGATTAGGAGACACAATTCTTATATTAGATTAGGAAACACAATCTTTGTATTAGATTAAAAACCTTCTCCTTCTAGGAATTAGAAACCTTCTCCTTCTAGGAGATTACCTTCTCATTGTAACCCTATAAATATGTATCTCTAGTATCATAATCAATTGAGTCATTCAATTCAATTCTTCTCTTCCATGTTTTGATTGACTTCGTCTAACCCTCTTTATTTCAATAGGAGGGAGTATATAAATTAAGAAAAAAATATAATTGAGTAAATATAGTGAGTATGAAAAGTGAGTTAGCAAAGAGAATGTAAGTAGGAAATTGTAAGTAAATATTTATTGTAAATATAACTAGTGGATCTTATGAATAAATAAGTATTAAAAAAAAATCATTTTGAAAGTGTATCTTTTAAATGAAATATTCAAAATGAAATTTTTTGCATTTTCAAATGGGATTGAGAAAATATATGTATATAATTATTCATTATTTAAATGACCCCACTGCAGAAATCCATTTCAAGAGAGGAGTCATGCTTATATTTTTTGTATTTTCATAAAAATATTGATTTAAAAAAAAAAACATACAATTTCATAAAGGTACAAAGAAAGAAAACAATATTCTCATAATGATTTACATGCTAAAGCGTACTTAACTTGAGATGAAGGAATTAAAGTACTCGTTTGTCTCATTACAAACAAGCATTCGAATCATGATAAAGTATTGGCTGCTTAGGAGCTAGTGATTTGATTGGGAAAGCATTCGAATTATCATATGATAAAGTATTGGAAACTTATGGGTGTTTAGTTCTATAGAAAAAAAAAATGAAGGAATGAAATGATTAATGAAATTGAATTCATGAAGAAACTGAAATGAAATTTAAGCTGATCAAATCTTGTGTTTGGTTGGTACGGAATGAAATGAAATTGTCATTCAAATTTTTGGCAAATCATGTTTGGTTTGAATATACAAATTATAGAAATGAAATGAAAACATATAAAATGTCCAATTTACCCTTCTTTCAAAAAATTAATGAGTAAAATTTTATTTTTTTTTTTGGAGGCGAGTGGGGTGGAGTAGGTAGGGATATGAAAAATGAGTAAATTTTTTTGGGGTGTGGGGGGGGGGGCACAGGTGGGTGGGTGAGTGGGGTGGGATAGGCGGGGGTGGGTGGGATTGTTACAAAAAATGATTAATTTTTTATTTTTTTTTGGTGTGGGGGGGGTGGGGTAGGCGGGGGTGGACGGGTGGATAGGTGGGATAGTTACAAAAAATGATTAATTTTTTTTTTTTTTTTTGGAGGGAGGTGGGTGGATGGGGTGGAGTAGGCAGGGTAGTTACAAAAAATGAGTAAAAAAAATTTTTTTGGGTGGGAGGGAGGGAGGGTGGGGTGGGCGGAATAGTTACAAAAAAATGAGTAATTTTTTTTTTTTGGGTGGGGGTGGGGGGTAGGCAGGGGGTGGGGTAGGCATGGATAGGGGTGATTTGGGTTTGGGGGTATTTTGATCATAAATTTTTTTTATAATTTCATTCCCTAAGGAATTCATCATTTCTTCCATTTCTTGAAGGAATGCCCAAATCCTTCCATCAAAGGAATTTGTCATTTAGATGGAATGAAAAAACTTGAAAAACTTGAACCAAACATGCCTAAGGAATTGAATAAACGGAATTGATCATTCCATTCCCTCGCTTTACCGCGAACCAAACGGGATCTTAAGGAGTGATTTGATTGGGGAAGACGGTGAGGCATCGCCGAGAGATGAATTCTTTCTTGGGAAAGCAAGTGGAGGAGACCTATATTGAAGAAGACTGTTTAACGATTCCTTGTGCAATAGAAACACAAATTTAAATCAATTTTCACACTTTTTTTTATTATGTGTCTCACTACAAATTATATATTTTCTAAAATGGAAATGCTTTATTACTTTTATATTAATTAGACTCACATATCATACTAACAACAACAATTCAATTATTATTCCCTACCTCACTTTCTCTCTGCTACCTCACTTTACATACTCACAACATCTAATTCACTAACACTTTTCTTATTCTCGTGTAAATTGATGTAAACGGGTTGCAGCGGAATAATAAAACGGATAGGCAAATAATTGAATCAACAACTATTTGACCTAATTCAAATCAATGAACTAGGGTTTGAACAAGAGAATCACCAAGATGATGATAATCTTCTGCAGATCAATTAAGACCTATTAAGTCAATTAAGACTCAGTCAAGAACTTCCTAAGAAATTCAAGGAACAAGCTAAAAAGCTTCAAGGTAAAAACCTTCAATTGCAAAGCAATTCAATTTAATTCAATAATTCAAAAGTCTTCTAAAACAAACAATGAAAGAGAGTATTTATACTCTAAACAAAACCCTAAACTACTTGGAAAAGGAAAAGCAAAACAATCCTAATTAAAACACTTTAAAATAGGAAACAAAATCAAATCGGAATTCCAAAACCCGATTGGAAAAGGAAAAGCAAAACAATCCTAAAATACTAATTAAAATACAAAATAATTAATATATTTGACTTTGTCAAATATATCTTGGACCGGATTACATCATTCACTCCCACTTGAAAAAGGATTCGCCCCGAATCCTCGTCCGATCTTTGGAAAGTGCCGTCCCACTTAAAAATATATTTCGAATAAATCTTCTTTTTAAGCACACAGTGACGTAAGATGATCTCTACCCGATATAAAATTATTTCATCTTCCTTGTGTTGATCTTCCGTATCAATCTCATTATCTCTCGGCCGATCTACCTCCCCATCCTCCCCATGATCAACCATAATAAAATCACCAACAAAAATATCGCCCAATACAAAATTCGATTTTGCGACCAAGCAATTACTTCGGATTTCATCATTCACCTTGGACCCAATAGAGGCGTGAACAGGGTTTAAAATATGGGAAGGAATATTATTATCACAAACCTGAATGACCTCGTCCTTTACACATAGATCGTCAACAATAATCTCCTCTTCAACAGGATCTTTCTCTTGGACAGGAATTTCTTCAACGACAATGCGATTTTCTTCCTCCAGGCGCTTTAATTCAGCCGATATTTTCGTTGTCAATCTTTGGATATCTGCAGTAAAGAAATCGACTTTGCTGGAAGAATATTTGGAATCCTCTCTATGTCGTTGACACCTCCTTCGTTACGCATCTCGCTTGAATATGATTTCCAAATTCTGAAAACTCCGAAAAACTTTGCTCATATATATCTGCTTTAAATCGTTCCATGTTCATCAAATCTAGATAATAAAGTTTCTGTTGTTGAGCAAACGTCAGAAAACTATTGAGTATACCCATATATGGGGTTTGACCTCCATTGTTGTTCGCCATCTTCTTCGGATCTTCCTTGGATCATCCTTCGCTCTGATACCAACTGATGTAAACGGGTTGCAGCGAAATAATAAAACGGATAGGCAAATAATTGAATCAACAACTATTTGACCTAATTCAAATCAATGAACTAGGGTTTGAACAAGAGAATCACCAAGATGATGATAATCTTCTGCAGATCAATTAAGACCTATTAAGTCAATTAAGACTCAGTCAAGAACTTCCTAAGAAATTCAAGGAACAAGCTAAAAAGCTTCAAGGTAAAAACCTTCAATTGCAAAGCAATTCAATTTAATTCAATAATTCAAAAGTCTTCTAAAACAAACAATGAAAGAGAGTATTTATACTCTAAACAAAATCCTAAACTACTTGGAAAAGGAAAAGCAAAGCAATCCTAATTAAAACACTTTAAAATAGGAAACAAAATCAAATCGAAATTTCAAAACCCGATTGAAAAAGGAAAAGCAAAACAATCCTAAAATACTAATTAAAATACAAAATAATTAATATATTTGACTTTGTCAAATATATCTTGGACCGGATTACATCATAAATAGTAAGTGTTTAACTTGTAATGAAAGGAGGGAGTATTTAGACTATTAGTTGCTCAGCTTCTTCACGCTATAATGTTACTATTTCCCATCATCGATTTTTCATTTTAAAATATTTATAAATGATTATTTTTTTTAGAAAATTTAATGTCAAAAGTGTATGCATATTTTCTTGCTTAACTTTTAATTTTGTAGGTATATATAATGAAGTGTGAAAAAAATGGTAAGAAGTTGTTCAAGGACAAAATAATTAAAGACATTTATTTTGAGATAATTTTTTTTTTTTTCAAAAAATAGGCATTTGTTTTGGGACAACATTGTATATAAAATTGGCAATCATATTTTAAAAGTAAAGTTTTGCAATAATGAATCTTGACTTTCATGCTTTTCTTTAATTTTTCTTAATTTCTACCTTTGCATTTTATGTTATTTTTGTTAATAGACACATGCAAGCAACATATGTTTTGAAAAACAATATTTAAATTGTTAAACATTTCTTTGGCACCACACTTTTTCTATGAGACAATCAGAGTGCATGTGTTTGGGTTACTAATTAAAAAGGTTAATTAGAAGCACATAATATATTTAATTGGAACAGAAAAGTTCTAAAAAAGTAGGTATTGAACATACCAAAAATATCAAGTTGGGCAAAGCAAGTAAAGCCCAGTCCCCCAGCAATTATGAGCATCACATTCTCAACGGGCTAGGCCCAATGATCACATGGCCCAAAGCTTGTCTTATTGACATGTCGACTAAGTTCATTGTCTGACCTATCAGGTCCCGACCTAACTAAGTCCGACTTTATGATCCAAGTCATGTTATGGGTACGATCCAACTCTAACCACCAGTCAGGTTGACCAAACCACAAGCGTCGACCTCGACCTGTCAAAGCTAGCGTCGACCTAACGGTTGCGTACGCACGTGCTCGTAATCTTTCCATAACTGCTTTCCTACAAATCAGGGATCGCTCAAGGACACGTTCACATGACACGTAACTGTCCCTAAAATATCGGAGCTCATGTAGCCCTACCAAATAATCCACCTTCAACAACTATAAATACATCACCACTACAACGGTTATGAGGTAACTGCAATTTTGTTATCTGAATCATCTTTATTCAATACATTTTGCTCTCCAATTCAAATACTTACTCTCACGCCCGAGGGTCTAAGCCGGAGACACATCCGGCTAGTCGTGAGTTCTGGTTTTTAGGTCAAGGAGCCAAGTGATCAGTCCTGCCACGTGGAGGAAGATTGATAAGCACATTTCCTGCGGCATCAGTTTGGTTCCATTGTCGGGAATTCGTGCATAACTTGACCTCGAAAGTTTTCTCAACCTGCAATCATGGTGACTTCGGAGGGACATGTATCTGAAGCCTCACTCGGGCACGAAGAAGGAAACAATAACGCAAACGCCAATACAAACACTGGGAACGCTAACTTGCCTCCTCCCCCTCCCCTGCGTCAACATGCTAGAGCAACTCGATCTAATAGCGTTGCTGACGGCAGAGGATTGTCAGATGGGAGGAGAGAAAAGCGACCAATGGAGGGGCAAGGAGTTCCACGTCCTCCAAAGCGTCCAACTGGCGGGCAAAGCGAATGTTGAAAAGCAGAGGCGAGGTCCCTCATCCAACCCAGCTAAGCGTAAAAGAAATGCTGATGGAGCGAGCTCAAATTCTGGCCGAGTTATTGGCAATGGAGGAGGCTGAGCAGGTGGATAGAAGGTCTGAGAGGGTGGCTCCGTCTCAAGTTTCAAACAGGGAGCGTGCCAGGAGTACTAGACCAAACGAAACTGTGGGACAAAATGTTGATCAAAGGATGGTGGTGCAACCTCAATCGCCTATTCATGTCCCAAGTGACGATCTCAGGGCCAGTCTCAACAGAAACAGGGAACAAGAAGCTCAATCGGACCTGAGGACACAGCTAGAGGCCAATCGAAGCATGCGTAGATCACCAGCCAGAACACAAAGGTCTCAATCCCACAGGGAAAGGAACGGACGCATGTCGCCCATAACATAAGAGAAGCAAGGCGCAGGTCGCCACCCAGGAATGATAGGCGCAGGTCGCCACTAAGAGACGATAGGCGCAGGTCACCAACTCAGTCTGTGAGATCACCTTCCCACAGAGATAGGAGGGACAGAGGAATAACTCTGTGAGGACCCCGACCCGGAACCTACACGTGTCCCAAGCTAGAGCGTCCCCAAACTAACCCGAAATTCCTAAACTTTTAAAACTTTGATTTAACTTTAAAACATAAACATCATTAACATTACCATTTCAAAATAACTCCACTCCTCTCCACTTTGGAGGAGGAGTTGACCCACTTTGAAAACATTCATCTGTTTAGTTACAAAAGACATTGGTTCTAATGTAGAAATTAAAGTTTATAATTACAAACTCCATAAAGGAATTATCAAAATACATTTTCTACGCCAACCTATACGTACCCCTACAATACCCAAATGATCACTTCCAAACTCCTTTCTGCCCTTACTTGACCGGTCCGCCTGTCTCGAAATCTAAAAACATTAAAGGGAGAGGGGTGAGAATAAATCTCAGCAAGCTATTATGAATGCAGCAATATGCCAAATAAGATGCAACACATAACAAGTTGCATATAACACATTGGAAAAGCTGTAAACACCTTTCATTACCTTGGTTTACTTTTTCCCGTCTGAACAATAGTCGTACAACATTGGGTATAATACTCCAATCTTATGTGAGCTGCTTAAGCAATACTCACATCTTATAAGATCCATTTCTCAGGGAACCATATAAGACAGTAGCAACTCTGTAAGGCTTTTGGCTCACTACAGATGCTATAACCCCGACCTGTGGCCACAGGAGGGGACGGTCACAGATATAACATAATCCGATCACATTAGGTCACACTTCCATAATTGATCGTATTATGTTATACCCCCAACATCAGCTGATTAACAAACTATCAAGCACATAATAGTTACTTGGAACATAATCCACAAAAAGGGATAAACAATATAGCCACATGGTAATATATTCTCATGTTCAACCAATATCATAGTGCAACATTTATTCAACACACTATGCATAATATAATCAACGAGTATGAATTCAAGTAAGGTATTGAGGTATCATCAATCCACCCTACATAGTCATTATACAATAATACATGGCCTCTATGAAGGTCCAAGTTAAATGTACTAAGTTGGAATCACATTTATCAAGTTACCAAACTAGGCTACCTAGCGTTTTCCAAGCATTATTTAAAGTACTTCCCCAATTCCATTTTGATCGCTTAAGATGTCATTGTGTAGCCAACGTATTCTACTTTAATCTAGGCTAAAGAGATTTCATTTTGGTTCCAGTTTGATTAGGTTTAAACAGCTCTAAAGTTGGTGCAACATTACCAGGCCAGGGCACGACTCATGCCCTTTTGGCCTCACTCAGAATCATGCGTCCCAAGGCAGCACGACTCGTGATTTCCCCTTGGCACGAGTCGTGCCTGAGAGCACGACTCGTGCCAATTTTCCTTAAACTACTCAGAACGACTTGGCCTCCTAAGCACGACTCGTGGTCACAAATTGGCCATGGGCACGACTCGTGGTCACGAATTGGCCATGGGCACGACTCGTGCCTAGGGGCACGACTCGTGCCACGGCCCAGAAACTGGTGCAGCAGCAGCAACAACAACATATTTCCAAGAAACCAATTTTTCCAACCAAGTGACCTCTAATTTGTGAACCTAAAGAAATTTATAATTTGGTTAACTTCATTCTAACTCATTTAATTCCAAAGTATCATGTCCTAAACCTAGATCATTTCCACTTGGTTTTCCACCCAATTTACTACCATTTTCAAGGTTTCCATTTAATCCAACCCAACCCATTCACTTCTACTTTTTACCACTTCCATGAACAACAACATTTTCCATGACACTAACCTATTCCTCAAATCCAAGAAAGTTCCCCAAAGCATCAAATAACCATTTGAACAACAATAACAACATTTAATAGTTCATGGACATTTAAAGAAGGAAAAGGTCATAATAACTCACCTTTAGCAAATACAAGATGGAATGATGATTTTCTTGGTTTGATGAACTCCCCTAGATACACCAAGCACAAAAGTACAACTTGATTTGAAAATGGAGGAGAAATGAGCTTGCTAGAATTCTTGGAAGGTGAGGCTTTCAAATGGAGCTTCCATGGAAAATTGTAAGAAGAAAATGAAGGAGAAGAATGAGGAGGATGGAGAGTAAGGGGGAAGTATGGGGAGGTATGGGTAGCCTTGACTTAGGAGGGAAAAAGGAGAGGAAATTAGGGGAATGGTCCCCCACTCCATACTTCCACAATAAAACTCTTTCAATCATTTTAAAAATAACCCTCCCAACCCATAATATTTTATTTGTCCATTTTATTACCACTCCACCCTATTACTTTATTTATTTTCAATTATTTTGATTTAATCAAATACTTTAACTTACTTTCATTTTATCCCTAGGCTGTTGAATTATATCCTAACCATTTTAACTTAACCTAAATATTAAAGGCATAGAATAAGCACATAAAGTTAACATTAATATTAAAAGCGTATAATATGATACTAAAATTAGTGCCTAGGGTTAGGGTCGTTACACTCACTCCCCCTTAAAGAAAATTCGTCCCGAATTTTAAAAAGACTTACTTGGATGCTCAAACAACCAAGGGTACTTCGCTCTCATCTCCGACTCTAGCTCCCACGTTGCTTCCTCAATAGTGTGATTCTTCCATAGGACCTTCACTATCGGAATACTCTTAGTCCTCAACTCCTTAACTTGGAACTCTAAGACTCTCAACGGTTCCTCAACATAAGACATATCCGCTTGAATCTCATCGGGGGGAGAACTCAAAATATGGGAAGGATCATGACAATACTTCCTCAACATAGAAACATGAAACACATTGTGAAGTAAAGAACTCCTTGAATACTCTCATACAAGGCTCATACCCTAAGAACCTGCAGACCATAATAAAATAAACCAATACCCTGCAAGTGTTGGCCCCTAGTTGAAGTGGCAGTGCATTCGAGTACTCTAAAAACTCATTGATAAATGGATCTAAAGGTAGCCTCAAGCCAGCTTCAAATTGGCCGTAGTAGAAGGCCACCCTAGTAGGATTTTCCTCATAAGTATCTCCAAACTGAGCAAAGAAGTCCTTCTTGCTGTACAGAGTAATGTCAAACTCTTTCCTATCCACTTCACAAAAATTGTACACCATGTTTATCCGAGATGGAATGTTCTGCTTTCCTCTGAATGGCCTTGGAGGCACATATCCCCTTTCATTCCTGCCCGGCACCACAGAGGTCTCAAAAGCATCGACTGTACGAGGGCTGGAAGAAGTTGAGGCCGAAGCTCCTCCTTAGGTCGTCATATCTGTACAAGAAGAGGGGGAAACAGGGGAATCAGTTCTATACGTAGCCTCAAGGAGCCTAGTGGACACACTAAGGGGCGACCTAGATTCCCCCAGAAAGCCCGTCCTACTCCTAATGAAAGAGGGTTTATTGGGGCCCTGGACATAGAACAACGCAATGTGATCGAGGAGTTCATGGAAAAAGATTGAAAGACACCATCCTAGGATCATTTGACTCAAAAATACCTAGATTTTCTCCTACAGGCAAAGCTAGCTCGGTGAAACGCAAGCCCCAACGGGTCAAAATTGAAGTACACTCCTCCACTGTTATCTCTCTCCACTCTCCATTCAAGTGCTTGTAAACTCTTCTATTTACCCTACAATAACCATACCAAGCTCCGGGCTCACAACTAAACGTCCTAGTCATGGCAGAATCGAAGAAATTAGAGAAATTAAAGCCCTAATTCTGAGGAGAAAGAAGAATACCTTGATTAACTTGTACGAGGAAACGCTACTGACGGAGACGAAAGCTGGGTATTAATCAATTGCTTTTTTGCTGTTTTTGCCGGAGTTCAAGGAATCAGAGAGGGCAAAAGTTCTCAATGGAGAAGGATTCTTGCTTTTATACTTTCACTATTCAAAAAGGAAAAGGAAAAATTCAAAAGTCTTATTTTTCCCAGTTAATGGAGGAAAACAGTTTTCAAGACGGTTCTTCAAGCGTCAGAATAGTAATCATTACAAATTACGGCACACCTTCAGATCTGACCGTTCGTTGCCAACGCCGAGGATTAGGCCACATCATTCAAGTCGACTAAACTTCAGTGTAAGCAGCGACCTGTGACTCACAGTAATCCTCATCAAAGTATCCTTAACTTCCTAGCCGACAAAGTCAACTCGAAAGTTGGGGGCCACTGAACATACCAAAAGTATCGAGCTGGGCCAAGCAAGTAAAGCCCAGTCCCCCAGCAATTATGATCATCACATTCTCAACGGGCTAGGCCAAATGATCACATGGCCCAAAGCCTGTCTTATTGACATGTCGACTAAGTTCATTGTCTGACCTACCAGGTCCCGACCTAACTAAGTCTGACTTTATGATCCAAGTCATTTTATGGGTACGATCCAACTCTACCCACCAGTCAGGTCGACCAAACCACAAGCGTCGACCTCGACCTGCCAAAGCTAGCGTCGACTCCAATCTGGGCTGCGTACGCACGTGCTCGTAATCTTTCCATAACTGCTTTCCAACAAATCAGGTATCGCTCAAGGACACGTTCACATGACACGTAACTGTCCCTAAAATATCGGAGCTCATGTAGCCCTACCAAATAATCCACCTTCAACAACTATAAATACATCACCACTACAACGGTTATGAGGTAACTGCAATTTTGTTATCTGAATCATCTTTATTCAATACATTTTGCTCTCCAATTCAAATACTTACTCTCACGCCCGAGGGTCTAAGCCGGAGACACATCCGGCTAGTCGTGGGTTCTGGTTTTCAGGTCAAGGAGCCAAGTGATCAGTCCTGCCACGTGGAGGAAGATTGATAAGCACATTTCCTGCGGCATCAGGTATTATAATGTTCGAGAAGTTTTTTCACCATGTTATATTATAAACGCAGTACTATTATATTCACATGAGTGAATATAATAATATTATGCAGGATACACTAAATCTAAAATTTAATAAACACGTCTCGCCCTATTAAAACTGACTCATAAGACTAATTCATTTCTTATAAGTGACTTATAAAACTTATTTGTCTCTTATATTGACTTATAAGACAATTTTTACAACAAATTTTTTTTCAAAATTTTCAGTAATAATAGCGAATTAATCTCATAATTTACACATTAAAACTCTTATAGTTGGATTATAAGATCAACTTGTCTCTTATAACTAACTAGCAGCAAACCCGTGCGATGCACGATGATTATATGTAGCCATGCATGTACTGAAATAGTAAATCAAAAGATCAAATTGTGAATACTACTTAAACATTCTGAAATACTTCCTGAAACACAACACTCGTAGTAGATTTAGTACTTGAAGAATTATCATCTTTAATATTAGATATCCAATATAAAGATCCTTCGAATTAATTACGCTTGATGAACAGTTAATGATATTTGAGAATAAATGTGTAAAATCATGTAAATATACATATTTCACTTCTTGTAACATAGATTCTTTTTTTTTTAAATGATAAAATATCGATTTACAGTGCCTTTTTTCTTCATTTAGGCTTATGTTAGTTTTTGTTATTTTTTCGGACAGCTTTAAGATTGGATTACTAAATTTTAAAGCTGGAAAATTATTCCATATCCTAATGTTAATTTAATAAATATATATTTGTGTTTACAAACAAAGAGAAGATAACTTAACCGAAAGTTATGAAATATATTCAATATTAGAAAAGGTAAGACTACGTACCTGCTCGTACGTCACCAAATATTTTATTCTTGCGTATATCACTTATCATTGCCTCAATATTAGCTTTAAAAATTTTGCATTTTTATGTGGTTTAAAAAATATACAGTTTTTTTTACTAATTTAGAAAAATAATATCTATGTTGATCCTTAAATTTTGGATAATACCCAAAATCTGTTGCAATCCATCGTGCCTTGAAATGTGTGTGTTTTACTTTTTCCCCTTCAAAGTCTATGATACAGAATACATGTCATACATACACGTGTAATGCATAGAAACAGGTGTCAATAGATTGAAAACCGGCCAAGGCTTCTATTTTCAACAATCTTGATAGTGACATTAATTTTTGGGCTCCAACTTGCCAAATTTAGGAACGACTTTGCTTTAATATATTTATAGATTTAGAAAAAAAATATCAATGTTTAATCCTTAAATTTTGGACAATACACAAAAATCTGTTGCAATCCATCATGCCTTGAAATGTGTGTGTTTTACTTTTTTCCCTTCAAAGTCTATGATACACTATACATGTCATACATACACGTGTAATGCATAGAAACATGTGTCAATAGATTGGAAACCGATCAAGACTTCTATTTTCAACAACCTTGATACTGACATTTTTGGGCTCCAACTTGCCAAATTTAGGAACGACTTTGCTTTAATATATTTATAGATTCGTCTTTTATAATTGTCTTATATAACTGACTTATAAGACTACTTCATCTCTTATAATTCAGTTATAAGACAATTGTTTCAACCAAAAAAATTAAAATTTCAATAATAACGAATTGATCTCATAATTTACATATTACAACTCCTATAAGTGACTTATAAGACTACTTCATCTCTTATAATTGATTTATAAGACAATTTTTTCAACCAAAAAAATCAAAATTTTCAATAATAACAACGAATTAATATCATAATTTACACATTAAAACTCTTATAACTTAATTATAAGACCAACTTGCCTGTTATAACTACTTCGTATCTTGTAATTGACTTTATAATACAATTTTTTCAACAAAAAAATTAAAAATTTCAATAACAACGACGTTTTAATCTGATAATTTATACATTACAACTCTATAGATTAATTATAACTGACTTATAAAACTATTTCATCTTTTATAAGTAACTTATAAGACTTTTCGTCTCTTTCTAATTGACTTATAAAACAAATATTTAAAAAAAATTAAAAATTTCAATAGTATCAACGAATTAATCTTATAATTTATACATTAAACTCTCATATCTTAATTATAAATGACTTATAAAACCATGTCATCTTTTATAAGTAACTTATAAAACTTTTTTCGTCTCTTATAATTGAATTATAAAATAATTTTTCAATAAAAAATCAAAATTATGAGATAAATAAAATGGTCTCTGTTGAGCAGGCAACAAAACTAAAAATCTATGAATCATCAGAACCAAAACTTAATATCTTACATCCCAATATATCATGAACGTGAATGTCATTATTGAGTATACACCATTTCCGCTCATACTCGATCAAATACACTTCCAAGGTTGAAACAAAATTTTGAAGAGATGAAGAGAAGGTTGCAGATTTGAAGGAGTAGACACAATGAAGGAAGAGAGAGGAAAAATTGGTGGTTGACAAGGATGAGGGCGTCGGAGGTCAAGATCATATTCACGACTAAATACCTGTTGGTAGCACATTAAGACAGAAAAAAAAAAGTTATCACAGTTCCAAGAAATAATATTAACGAGCAAAGTGAAAATAATATGTGCAGAGAAAATGAGACTAACATCTTCATCCCATTTCATTGTTGCCTTGAGAGAATACATGGCATGTTACCCTGTGCTGGTGTCGAGATACGGAGGGACACCTCGCGATCAGAACAAGTTGTAAAAGTGTCGTCTCTGCTAGGTCGGAGAAGAGAAGACAAGGTGCAAGAAATGGAGCTTCATCCTGGAGTTTTGTCAGAGATATGGCTCATATCTAGGTAGAAAAAGACGCCGAAGTTGAGAGATATGGCGGTGCAAGTGAGAGAGATGGAAGAGAGAGGTGGGAGGTGGTCATTGTCGGTCGCCGTTGTCGGTAATCGTCGCCGAAGACAGTTCGATCGAGAGAGAGAGAGAGAACTGTGAATGTGTGTGTGGTGTTTTAGAGAGAGAAGGAAGAGATAAAAATGAGGAGAGAGAGTAGGTAGGTGAGGGGTGTATGAGAAATTTGAATATGGGAAGAAATCTTTATTGGGGATATACGAAAAAGTTTTCTTTAAAAGAAAAAAAATTTGTGCAGTAGGGCCCTGTGGAAATTTCTTCCTATTATATACTATTGTATAAAAAATTTCAGGTCATTTCGATTTAATGAGGACTTTGAGAAAAGTGATTTGTCCAAAAAAAAAAATTTGTATCAAATTCCCTATTTAATTTTTGATTTTTTGAATTGTTGTTCTCATTATTTGATAACTAGTTCATAGCCCGTCGAAATTCGACGGGAATAAAAAAGCTAATCAATTAAGAAAAACTGATGCAAAACATTTTTAGAGACAGAGAATCTTAAAACTATAGTACAGTTTCAACGGGTCGAGTCGAGTTAAGTTGCGAGACTCTCGCCGAGTTTGTCTCAGGTATTAAGAATTGAGCTCGGCGGGTTTCTGGGTTCGAATCGAATATGCCATGTAGAGTTGGGTGAGACCGTGCCGAGTAGGGTAAACCCGAGTCGAGTCAGTTTACCGAGTTAATCACAATGAAAATAAATCAGATGCAGGAAGAAGTAGAAAGTCCATAAATAGAGGAATAACAACAATGTATGTCAGTACATTAGCAAGCCGTCCGATCACTTTATGAGTGCAACACTGCAACATGAAAACATCTTGGCAGCTGAGCATAAGGATTAAGGAAGATACAATATATACAATCACCCATTCCTATGAATCAAGAATTCATTCTGCAGAATGTATAAAGCTCAAAGCTTTATAATGTAAACAGAGTTACAAAACCAAAAACTTTCACCTACTGCTCCACATCAAATTCAATTCATACAATTCAAAGGCAATTGATTGAATACTGATTGAATAATAACATAGTTACAGAGTAACAAAACCAAAATCTGTAACAAAACCAAAGTCTTTCTCCCCGTCGCTCCTTCTTTACTTGTTTAAACTACAATTGCATCATGTCTGCACCTACTCATAAAACAAACATAAAAAAATTAGGCTAAAATCATTTAGGTTGCAGAACAATCATTCATATTTGAAGATAGGCAAAGTATTCTATTATGTGTCATGATTATATAGTGTGGCCAGGATGGCAGGATCACATCTGAACAATCTGGTAACAGGGTAGATATATTGATAGTTTGCTACCAGAGAGAATCTATTAATCTAAGCTTGGTAACACATAAGTAAGATAACGGCCACCAATGTTGTCTCTGACATGATGAATGGCAAAAAGCAAAGAAAACAAATCACTTTTTATGCACAGGTATATGTTCAATGACACAGTAGTATTCTGTGTATCAGTATCACATCTCAAGTAGTATAGGTAAGAATATACTGATTCAAAATGGATATGTAAGCCGTATGTAATTCAGAAATTTATTTACTCACCTCTAGATCCCCAATAGCTTGATCATTGGGATTTTCTCAGTTTGGGAATTTTTCAAAAAGGAACTCAATCAACATTCCAAACTGCAATCACACATATACCATATGTTGTTATCTTTACACATAAAAGGAAGGAACCAAAAGATTATCAACCAAACCCATTTTACACATAAAAGGAAGGAACCAAAAGATTATCAACCAAACCCATTTCAAAGTGATAGAAATCTATTGAAATCATTGGTATGCTTAGTATGAAAGCACGCATCATTCATGCTACGGTTAAAAACATCAAAAATTTGTTGTTTTTGATGCCAATCAAAATGGCAGAAGTAAAGGTTTGTAGCCAAAAAATTTGAGCAAAACTTCCAGTTGAAATCACCGTTATACGTTACATTATGGTATCCAAGATCGCATTTCTGGACCGGCAACGAACCGTGAAATAATCGATAGGAAGCCCACTGATTATGTGAAGACGGAACGACCTCTTCAAAAACCCACAAGCATTTAACATGGGTAAACCTTGAAATTCTATGACTAAGATGATACAAATAATTCCCTATAAACGACTCATAGTTAATCAAGCAAGGATGCACTTCTCGGTGTGAAAATGTGTGGGGTTTGTTTTTATTTAGAGTAAAAGTTGGAGGACTCGCTAGATTTAAATGCATAGATATCATATAATAAGAGATAAAAATTATGTCAATATTTTGTACATGTTTGACCTCGTTTTTCTTTTGCTAAAATGTAACTTAAGACAGGATATTTTATTGGATTAGTAGAATATTGGGCATAAAATTTCAGTAAAGCAAGTAGTGAAATCTTTTTGTAATCTGGTAGAAGAGACTTTATTTCTCGTTTATTATGGAAAAGTGATCGGGAAATTTTTTAAAAAATATCAGAATGTTCGAGAAGATTTTATTAAATGAAGAAATTAATCTATTGCAATAGTTTACACTTCAAAGTGATAGAAATCGCAGTTTTATCAACCAAACATAAACTAATAACTGACCCCCTTTCCAAATAACTCATAATCAATTGAGCCCTAATAACTCAACAACTTCAACCACAAGCTGCTCAGACAATCGAGCTTGGGCTTTATAACATTGCTGAAGTTCAATTTCAAGATTTTCTGCTTTCTCCTTCCATTCTAAACCCTTATTTAAGTCAACCAAACTCAATCAATAAGGAAATATTGAACTTTGGGAAGAAGGAAACAACTCCATATAACAGCAACAACCACCACAACAATTACAATAATACTGAACAAAGCAGGCACACAAACAATTCAAATAGAGGGTTCAATATCTCCAAGTACATATCAAGAGTTTTAGAAAAAAGGTCTACAGGGGATAGGCAAGTGTAGGCTGAATAGACGATAACTGAAATAGACACGCAATGGAGCTTTTATTAGAGACTCTAGGGAGCATTAACACTTTTTTGTTTGTTCTGTAATTGACATTGAAGCTTCAAGTTTCAACACTTCTACGGAGAAAACAGGTTTTAGACCTATAGACTCCAAGACGGATTCACAAAGGTCACATGGATGTCAACTATTAGAGTGTATTAGTTCACTCAGTGTGAATCATTTATATGTTTGGCATCCCTATTCACACAAAACTAACCCACTAAGTAATATCTTCTTTTTTTTTGATTTTTTTTAAATAAATAAGAAGGCAACTATATATACATACAACATACAGGTACCCCACCCCCTCACTAAAACATGAATAGTTTCCTTATGCATTACTACAGACCAAATGAAATAAGGAAGGGGAAGGGAATTCCTCAACAAACTCACTGATTGGGCGAGGGGGTAGTCTCTCCATCATCAAATGCATCATCCGCATTTGCTCCTCCCCGAATGCCCGAGCTTGCCCAATCTCGTTGTCCATCTTCTCTTCCAATCTTTCTCTCCACATCCGGTTAGTCTCAATCTCTCGCTCCACTCGTTCCGCAACCGCCCAAACTCCATCCTCAATCCTCTCACGTTCTCTTCAATCAATTCTACTTGCCCCACCAAGTAATATGCCGCCCGTAGGATCCATGTCGTGCATCTCCTCTCACCTTCATCATCAACTCCATGGCCTATTTGTGGTCCTAACCTCGCTCGATTGAAGCTGGTGAGCGTGAACTTATCAATCTTCGACCCCGGCTTCAGATTACGGATATCCCCTCGCATATTAAGGCCTGCCATCTCTGCCAACTCCGTGATAAGAATAGGAAAGTTGTAGTTCGACCTTCCCATGTTGTTGGCCAATCTGATGATCTCATGTCTCATAATCAATTCGGTGTTTATTTTGTTTCTCGAAACCACAACATGCATCAGTGCCGCCCTTCTCCAGCTAACATCCCCATAGTGTGATGAGGGCATAATCCGCTCACAAATAAATCGGTGTAAAATGGCTAACTCCTCACTCACATCCCTAGTCTTCATTATGTTTCCCTTTTTGTACCATGTAGGGTCAATGTTCACCCCAAGTGTGATCGAGAATGCTGGGAGGCGCGCCAATATATCCTCCTTCGTCTTCATCTCCTTATCAACTTCTGATACGCACAATTCGCCTCTGACACATTAGCGAGCATACTGTAATACCTATTGATCACCGTGCTGGTATACGGGACCTCCAACCCACGCACATAAGAATTGGGTGCATCACCTCTAGCACACACATTGGCATAAAACTCCTGAACAATTCTATTCAATCCCCAAGTGCCCGGGTTTGACGCAAGCATCTTCCATTTATAAAAAGAAAAAATCTCCTTTAAATTACAACTTTCCCAATCGAAATCCCGTTCTACGTTGAATGCATTACCCAGATGATTATTAAAAAATTTATCCGCTTTGTCGGAAACGAACCTATGTTGATCATATTGGGGTTCTTCCACAACCGGGGGATTAGAAACATTTTTATCTCTACCCCGTTTACCCATTACAATATCGAAAAATAGCTTACAAAGAGATAAAAATTACCGGAACAGAGTCGCTGGATTGTCGCCTGAGTTTCGCTGGAAAGTCGCCGAAATTGGAGGGGATGAACTCGAAAAGCAACCCTTGGACGTCACTACTTTCCCCACTACTTCTTCCTTCTAAAATCACCCCAAAAAGACTGCTTTCAACCCAAAAAAATCTAACCTTTTAAAGATTCGAATTTCGTCACCAATGCCGGAATTAATGGAGGATAAGGCTTGAAAATGGGGTTTGGAAGAAGGTTGGGGGTGGGTATATGGATTTGGTGGGTAGGGGGTGAGGATTTCAAATTTTATTTGAGGATTTTGAGAGAGAAGGGACGAAGGGGGCTGTGTTTTTGATAGAGAAAGGGGGGTAGGGAGGGTTGGTTATTAGGGATTTGTAAAATAACATCCTATTTGAGTCTCCAAACCCGCAATGTATATGCTTATCGACCATCGGGAGCGGACGCTCTCAGCCCGGGAGCGGACGCTCCTCGGGACGTAAAATGGGTATGAAATTGGCAAGGTAGGGAGCAGGCGCTCCCCTCATTTTGGAGCGTGCGCTCCATATTTACAGCAACTTTCATAGTTTTGAGCAAATTTGGGAGCAGGTGCTCCCCTACTTTTTGGAGCCTATGCTCCCACTTTCCAGTGGGTTTATTTATTTATTTATTTATTTTTATAGCAGATTCACTATGTAACCACCTCCGTTCCAACTAAAGAGAACTTTTTACATAGTTGATTTTTAAGCACTATCAAGAGCATATGAATGAATAGGCACCGCAAAGATCTAACCTATGCTATCCTATTGCATGTGCAAATTATTACAAAATGATGTATAACGATGGAAGTTTTAATAGCTCCACATGATGTGCATTCAATACACCATAAGGTCCATAACAAAGAAAACGTTTTTAGTGCTCGATTTGGTTATTACATTGCATGATTGTTCAATTACAATAAAAAAAGAGTACTAAATTTAAACATCTAGGATACAATGTAACTTACATTTTTGTATTAATAAACAGGTAAATGTTCTAGGATAGAATCTCATCAATACTAATTGATAGATTGAAAAAAAAAAGATATGAACCATATAATTACTAAAGTTGGTTTGGAACTCGTCAAAACCACATTAAGTGCTCCATCAAACCTCAAAGAAGCAGTCAATGAGAAAATAAACTGTATCACAATAACTTAAGTCAGAAATCCAAATATAGAGATCGAAAGAGGAAGGTTAACTAAATACAATATCAAAGTTTATTACCTGAGAAACCACATGCAATGCCGTATATATCAACCATAAGTATTTAATGGATTTGTTTATCCTGCAATATTACACATCAAAAACAAAGAAGAAGCTTATAAATATAATCAGTAGTGTTAAATACAGAGACATCTATAAGTTAGCACATCCAGATTGTTCAAACTTGAATAGGATTCCAAAGCCAATAACCACAACAACAACAGATCCTTAGTCCTAAAATAAATTGGTATTCAAAAATTGTAATACTCTAACCGTACCTAAATGAATTAATGAAACGGTTGAATGTCATAAATTTTGGATTACCTCATAATTTGTGAAAAACTTCTTTATAGACCACGTTAGTAGTAAACTCGCTCGTTTCACCATCCTTTTCACAAATCAAAACTTTGAGCCCATTTTTGTTTGTAACCCTCGAGATTGCCACATACAACCGCCCGCGATCAATACAGTCGAGGAAGGTAAAGCCCAACATTTGAAAGCGACTGCCCTCGACTCTTATTTATAGTCATAAATAAGCAAACATTTAATGGGAACCGCCTACGTTGGAATTTAACAGGAATTTTGTCATATCTCGACGGGCTCAACATCATTCGGGCACAAACACCTTCATTCCTTTATTCTTTCCCGAAAGCATTCTAGCTTCAACTATATGTTTTCCTGCATTTGTAACGATCATTCTTGTTCCGTTGCATAATTCTCAAGCTTGATCAATGTTTCGAGTAGCATCACTATACACCCAACCTTCAAACGTATGGAATGGTTCCTAAGAATCCGGAGCATTTAATTGTATTAAGAAATTCAAACAGAAAAACATCCTCACGGCCAAGCAATATCTCCGTCCTCCATGCCGATGCTATCGTAACTCATATACAACACCTCATCACCGGCAACATCGACATCACATAATCATTGATAGTATCTACTATCTCATTAGTTGGTGCCAAAATTGCTCTATCCCGAAAAATCCATCAATGCGCATATTGTGTAATATGTCAGATACGTATTTTCAACGATGGTTGCAATAGGATCGCTGTATTTCTTATCAAAATATCATCGTAACTTAATGTCAACTTCCCCATCATTTTCTTCACCGCAATCCCCATCTCCTACACGTAATATCCATTCAAAGAAAATTTTTGATCTCTAGAACATCCGAAGAAGAAGATGAACATACCTACATTTAGGCAATGAATGAGATGAAACATTTAGTTTCTGCAACAGGGAAATGTAACATGTAAAGAGTTTTAAATTAGATCATTTACCTGCAATCTCATGTTTTTCGTCAATTTTAGGACCTCACATGAATTCCAAAGTTTAGATGAACTGATAGCAAAGCATGTACAATATCATGTCGGCTTTCTTAGGCACAACAGCAATATTTGCCTCGAAATCGCCTCCAAAAACAACAACTAATCCACCAAAGGGCTTATCGAGCAACGACCATCATGAGTACGCATAATGTCCCTTAAGCTCCTGGCCAAGCGCCTCAAAGCAAGGCTTGTGGGCCATCGGAGCCTCATCCCAAATTATCGCCTTCGTTTTCTTAGGAGACCACACAAATCAGAACCTGGCTTAATCTTGCTACACGTTGAGCTTTCATCGACTTGTAGTGGTATGCCAAATCTGGAATGAGCAGTCCTACCCCTCAGAAATAGCAACGAAGCTATCCCGCTAGAAGCCACCGAAAGAACTATATCCCTCCTACTTCGCAAGGCTGAGCACAATGTCTTCCATATGAAAGTCTTACCCGTGCCACCATACCCATACAAAAAGAAAACTCCACCATCTCCTCTATCAATAGCCATCATGATCTTGTCATAAACCATCCTTTGTTCTTCAGTCAAAGATTTATGTAATCTAGAGTGCTCAGCCTTCATCTCCTCGACATCATAAGACATTTCATCCAATATTAGCATATTCTCCGCATCAGAAATTACAGAATTGCTTGGTTGAGGCATATCTTTAAAATATTGTAGACTGTTGCAATTCGCTGCCAATAACTTATCAATCTTGTTGGGGGCATTTTTCAACATGGCGACATCTTCAATTGATCCTGCATATCGAGATGTCATTACACTGTAAGTATTGTTTTAATATTTACTTGTTCAATATTTCCTAATATTCTTATTCTTATTTTTTCAGTAATTAAGAGAGGAATGCGGAACAATCTTCAAGCACGTTCAACAGACCTTCAAACGGCTAGGGCGACTTGGTCTCACGGAGGTTGAAGTGATAAACCAAAATGCCGAGATTATAGGAACCATATTGACTCTTTCATATCTACTTGTATTTAAGGAGAAATGGAGACGGAAAAACACATTCATGCTCATACGCACACACTCTACACAAAAAGCTCTTGTAATCCTCTCCATTATCTTCCAAAGTTGTATTTGTGATCATTATAGTGAAATCTTTAAGGTTGGAGACCTAACTCCCGGGGTTTTTTCCAAAGAGGTTATCACCTCCAAGGTTTTCCTCGTTAACAAATCGTGGTGTCATTATCTCTTTTTCATTCTTTTGTTCCATATAATCGAATTCCATAGTTCCCTCCTTATTGTTCAATCCACACACTAAACATAGTTAAGATTCTACGCTATTGTTTTTTCTACCAAAACAATTTGGCACCCACCGTGGGGCCTCGTGGTTTATCGGTTATTTGAAACATTTCCTAATCAAATTCACTATGTCTGCACCCCCCAATGTGTCCACCGCTGGCAAAGGTCCCGCCGTTGTTCCCACATCGGGAGGTAGAACCGGCTTGTTACCACCACCTCCTCGGACCGGGTCTCGGCCAACTCAACCTACGAAGACTCCACAAAAGGGGCAACGTCTTCCAATGCAGATGCCGACATCCGGAGTATCTTGACCGAGTTGAATCAAAGGTTGGACCGGCAAGATAACAATTCGAAGGTGTTGACCAATTCCATGATTAAGATGCGAAAGACCAACGGCTCATCGCATCTCGGCTTGAGAATATATCACCGGCTGCGTGCAAGGATTCTCAACTTTGACAACACCGGAGGATCTACATTTCGAGAATGAATTCATTCCAATGGGCGTCCTCCTCCGCCGACATCTTTAATGATGTCGACATCTTTGCAGGGACACCCCATTGACGCCATCTTCCGCGAGATTCACCCCATTCATTCCATTTATAGACAACACTACTTTGTCACGACTACTACGGACGATTACGGTTTGCTAAATAATCTTTTCAATAATAATAATTTCAATCGTATTCCTATGGTGACCCTTTTGCGGGAAACCCACTAGCTAAACGAGATGCGGGATCTCGAGAGAGGCGATAATGAACGTGCAGTGTAACTCCTCCAATTCAACCGGTGACCCAAAGCTGTTACAATCAATCCCGGTTTGTCCCAGCAATTGCAAATGTCGACATCCCGAAGCGTTTCGGCGTACCATCTATGAAGTTGTACGACGGCACCACGGACCCGAGAGGAGCATGTTGCACACTATCAAGAAAAGATGGACATAATCCATATCCCGCTTCAATACGGGAGGCACTGCTTATGCGGGGATTTGGATCCACCTTGTACGGACCGGCTCTCCAATGGTGATTAGGCAACCCCTAGGTTCAATTGGTTCATACGCCCGGCTCATCAACATGTTCTATAACCAATTCTCATGCGATCGACAATTTGAAAAGTTGACAAGTGATCTCTACAATGTGACCCCGGCCTAATGAGACTACGAAGGATTATGTCCATCGGTTCAATAAGGAGGTGTTAGAAATTCCCAATCTTGACATGTCGACGACCACGAAGCATTCAAAATGGGGTTGAAGAAAGATTCACGGTATTATCAAGATTTGGTAATGACTCCTTGTAAGCGGCTAGAAGAAGTCGGGAAGCGGGGCATTAAGGTTCATAAGGCGGAGGAAGATGAGGCTGCGAAGATCGAAGTCGTCATCCAAGATGTCGACATATGACCATCCCGACGGAAAGCGAGATCGTCCCATCGCGGGAACAACCGTCCCAATCCTTATCCGAGAATTGACACTAGCAAAATTAATTCGGTAGACGGTGAGGATGAAGATAGTGATAATGTGCCTAACATTTCGATTATTGTTTTTACGTTGACATTTCGGGTGTACTACGTACGATGGGCAACCTAGGAGACAAAGCCGAGATGGCCAAAGAAAACGGACAAAACCACGGGATGGCGTGACAAATCAAAATGGTGCGCTTACCATGAAGACTTTGGACACGTTGCGAAGGCTGCATCGCGTTAAGAAAGGAGATCGGTTACTTGCTCTCGAAAGGACATCTTAAGGAGTTGTTGGGATCCGAGAAGAAGAAGGCTGAAAATGCGAAGCTCCTCATGAAGTGAAAGGCCGGTTTCTCCCCCGGCATCAACAAAGGTGATCAACTTCATCGGTGGAGGCTCGAAATATGTGGAACATCCTATTACGCCGCAAAACGACACGCTAAGGAGTCAAAGAGGAAAAGCCGAGAGACGGCCCGGGATGTCGACACCTTGCCGGATCCAATTACCTTTGATGAAAGTGATCGTGATAACTTCTTTGGAACCCCATCATGTGATGCAGTTATTTCCTTGCAGGATCGCCAAGCTGTACAATCTGACGTATTACGGTAGATGGGGGCGGCTCAGTCAATCTTATTATGTTGGGTACCCTTAAGGAAATGAACATCCCGAGAATCGGAGATTGTCAAAAAGTCTTGATCTTTGGTAGGCTTCGGTGGTGAAGTCAAAGAAACGGTGGGGGAGATAAAGCTTCCAATATACTCAAAGGGCCTCAACTTACCATGGAACGGTTCTGCGTAATTGATTGCGCAACATCTTACAATGTCATTCTTGGAAGACCGTGGATTCACGGAATGAAGGCCGTACCCTCCACTTACCATCGGTGTGTGAAGTTTCCAACACCTTGGGGTGTCGCTAAGATTTACGGTGATCAACGAGGTGGCCAAGGAATGTTACAAAACTTCAATGAAGGCGTCTACATCTCCAAAACAAGCATAGCAATTACCGAGGAAAGTACGTGAAGTCACGGAAGCTAGGGAGGATGATGTGAAAGAAGTATTGTTAGATCCTTCCAACCCGGACATCAAAGTACTTATTGGCATGACATCCGTCGAGATATAGAAGAGAAGCTTGTGAACCTATTAAGAAGCGAGAATAAAGAGTTTCGCTTGGAAACATGATGACATGACGAGGCATTAGCAAAGATGTCATCACTCACAAACTTAACGTAGATCCTAGCTTTAAACCGGTGCACGAAACGTAGAAAGTTTGCGAAACCGAAATCGGATCATCAAGGAGGAGGTAGAGCGCTTACTCAAAGCCAACATGATACGGGAGGTCGATTATCCAAGATGGTTGGCGAATGTGGTCGTGGTAGAGAAGAGAAACGGGAAATGGCGAGTTTGCGTCGACTTCACCGACTTAAATAAAGCACACTTGCCCAAAAGATCCTTTCCCTTTGCCGCACATAGATTCATTAGTTGATGCCACCTCGGGTCACGAACTCCTCACTTTCATGGACGCGTCCTCGGGATTTCAACAAATTCGGATGGAACCATCGACCAAGAGGACATTGCCTTCATAACCCCCAGGTATTTATTGTTATATTGCCATACCTTTTGGACTAAAAATGCGGGTGCAACGTATCAAAGGCTCGTCAACAAGATGTTTAAGGATCGGATTGGGGACCTGATGGAGGTATACATCGACGACATGGTAGTAAAATCCAAGAAGGCCGAGGATCACATAAGCAACCTCTCTCAAGCTTTTGACATCTTGGATTGTTTCAATATGAAACTTAATCCGGCTAAATGCAACTTCGGAATGAAGGCCGGCAAGTTTAAGGGTTATATGGTTACTAAAAGAGGCATTGAAGCCGCCCCCGGAACAAATACGCGCTATTCTCAACTGTCATCACCTCAATCTGTCAAGGACGTCCAAAGATTGACGGGAAAAATTGCCGCACTCACTAGATTCATTTCAAAATCCTCGGATCGATGCAAACCTTTCTACGACATCTTAAGAAAGAACAAGAAGTTCCAATGGGAGGAACAACATGAAGAAGCTTTTCGGGAGCTCAAAACTTACTGTCGACACCTCCCTTATTGGCCAAACCTCGAGATGGAAGAACATCTTTACATCTACCTAGCGGTGTCAGAAGGCGTGTAAGCGCGATCTTGGTGACGAACGAGATGGTAATCGGCAACCCATCTACTATATAAGTAAGACACTCTTAGATGCTTTGAGACCAGGTATTCTCATTTACAAAAATTAATTTTAGCTTTGATAAGCTGCTTCTATTAAATTAAGGCACTATTTTGAAACACATACTATTATTACGCACTAACTATCCTATTAAGAATGTCATGAGAAAACCCGAGAGATGTCGGGTCGAATGGCGAAATGGTACATACAATTAAGCACATACGACATCAAGTACGAGCCCGGAGCTGCAATAAAATCCCAAGCCACTGGGCGATTTTGTGGGCGATTTCGATCCAACCCTACAACAAGAGGTGGAATTGGAAGTACGGCAACTTCAAGATGATGACATCCTAAAAATTTGGACTCTCTACACGGACGGTGCTTCCAACATGAGAGGTACAGGGTCTTGGAGTTGTACTAAAATCGCCACAAGGGGACATAATACCACAATCTATCGATTGCGGTTTCAAGGCTACCAACAATGAAGCGAGTATGAGGCTCTAATTGCGGGTTTAAGCTGCAGCCCAAGACTTAGATGTCAAGCATATCCGGGTGTTCATGGATTCATTACTAATTGTTAATCGGTACAACGGGTCCTACGTCGCGAAAACGCTAAGATGACAACATATTTGGAAATTGTAAAAATTATTTCGGCCAAATTCAAAACATTTTCCTTGGAACAAATCCCACGGGAAGAAAATTCTCAAGCGAGATGCTCACGGCAAACTTGGGTTCGGCCTTCAAAAGCTTCTCACAAACCGGTATCCCAATCATACATGTTGACATCCCGGCAATTGACCATCTTGAGATGTTCGCCACGGATGCCGACATACTTGCCTCTCTGCTGACAACCTCTTGGACGGCTCCTATTATCAAATATCTCTTAGATGATACGATCCCGATCGAGGAGAAAAATGCAAGAGCCTTCGGGGTAAGAGTATCTAAATATTTACTTATTGATAATCTCTTGTTTAGAAAATGCCGCGAGTCACTACTTAAGATGTCTAGAGGCGAGATAGAGCCCATCGGGTTCTCAAGGAGGCTGCACGAAGGAGATTGTGGAAATCATACAGGGGGCGAAGTTTACATACTAAAGCTCTTAGAATGGGCTATTTCGGCCTACAATGAGAAAAGATGCCGTTGACTACGCAAAGAAATGTGATTCTGTCAACGACATGGGGACATCTGCACCCGGCCATTTGGCGCTACATCCTATCCTGTCACCATGGCCTTTTATGGTTTGGGGAATGGACATAGTAGGAAAACTTCCCATAGCACCGGGGACGAGTATTTCTTTTGGCCATGACAGACTACTTTTCTAAATGGGTAGAGGTGAGGCATATGTGCAAGTTCGTGACAAAGAAGTGATATCTTTTATCAAAAGGAACATATTCGGCCGATTCGGAATTCCATCGAGAGATAATTTGTGACAACGGCTCTCAATTCATCGGCAAGAGGACCCAAGATTTCTTGACATCTTGGGGTGTTAAGATGGTGACATCTTCGCTGTTCACCCTCAAGCCAATGGACGGGCGAGTCTAGCAACAAAATAATAATCGGCAACTTAAAAAGAGACTAAACCGGAAGAAAGGACGTTGGGCGGAAGAGTTACCAATGGTCCTATGGGTGACGGGGACGACATCTAAGAATGCTGCTTGGTCAAACCCCTATTCACTTGTATTTGGGCCCGAATCTGTTATTCCGGCGAAGTCCTTGTACCAACGGCAAGATACGGCTTGCGACATCGAACATAATAAAGACATCTTGATACATGACTGGATACGTGGACGAGCTAAGGGACATGGCCAAAGTTCGCATGGCGGCATATCGGCAAAGGGTAGCCCGATCTTACAATAAAAACGTAAGGGTTAGAAGGTTTCAAGTAGGAGACTTAGTCCTACGAAAGGCATTCCAAAATACCAAGGAGCCCAATGCGGGCAAGCTCGCCCCAAAATGGGAGGGACCCTACTTAATAGATGCACAAGCCGGAAAAGGAGCATATCGCCTTGCAACCTTGGATGGCCAAATGATACCACGAAGTTGGAACGCCATTCATCTCAAAAGGTATTACATTTAAATATGATTTCCCATGAACTCATCTTTCCGGTATGAATCGTCTTTTAATTCTTTACAACCTTTCTTTTCTCCTATGCATCTTTTTTATTATTTACAAGTTAAGATGTCGCTAATATACTTTGTGGAGAGACGTCAACCTTAGTTGGCGTCCGTTTTTAACGTGTTTCTATCTTATGAGGTATTGACACATTTACATGGGGACATATCGAATGCACGCAAGGAACAACGATTTCTCCTCCGTTAGAGGCGGCCATCTCTTCTCAAGTAAAGGTACACAATCCCTTCTAAGGTTTAAAGAGTTAATTACCTCTTTCTTAAGAAGTTAGGTTACCACACCTTCGCTGGAGCGCAAGTTATCTCACTAATTGAGGTGTGGGGTGGGCCTATATGGGTAAACTCATATAGCTTACCCATTCCCACTCAGTTAGATGATTGATCTTAAGTATTATTCTTATGGTTATGGCATATTCGTGTCATCTAAGTATCTACGGTTTATGGCATATACGTGTCATCTAAGTATCTACGGTTTATGACGTATACATGTCATCCTAAGTACCTATCATTTCGACATACTATCATGTCACCATATGTGCAAAACATACAAAAAATTATCCAAAAGAAACAAGCCTTGACGTGCTTGAAAACTATTAAACCATAACTAAACTAAAGCAACCATAAAGTATCCGAAATACCAACAGTAAACGTGCACAAGTGTTGGACCAACCCAACACATAAAAAGATTGTCTTTAGTCCTTATGGACCCATTACAAACCAAACAAAAATAAAAATTGTCTTAAGGGATTCCACCCCAGTAAACATCAACAAAATATCGAGAACCAAGTTGTTTTACCTTCTTTTTGTTTAGGTGGCTTCTGCCGCAGGTGTTGCATGCAGTGTCACTTCTCCAAGCTATTTGGTGCATCCTTGACAATCGTTTCATACGGACTTGACGACACCTCGCCCTCGTCAGTCACCTCACTGTCAACTTGAGCAGATAGGCACATTCCCTATTGATATCCCAAGCACCGGCCTTCCCTTCACGATATTCCTTCATCATCTTCACCTTGCATTGAGAGGCAGTCTTGGCTGCGGCTAGTTTGCAAGAATTCCTCACTCTGCTATCTCCTTGTTGTGGTCATCCTCACTTTTCGCGAGACTATTCAATAAGTCCTTCCTTTATCTGTTCTTGTTCTCCCATTTGACTTGCTTAATTGCTCTATAGTCTTCTCATATTCCTTCACCTTATTATCCGATGCCAACTTCTCCTTCCTGACCAAAGCGATGTCAGCTTTGGACTTCTTCTTTACCATTTCAACTTCTTTTGCCAATTCCTCCACGTAACCTACGATCGAAAGATGACATCTTGATATTACTAAATGTTATAACAACCTTTGAAACTATTCAATATCCAATTAATGGTGTCTTACCCCAGTCGCCAGGCTCATGAATTTCTTCTTGAAATCTCCCGCTGACATTCCATCAAAGGAGTCTCCAACCTCGATCACTTCCTCTTGGCTAGCTTTTCTCTTCCTCACCCTAGAGCCAATACCAATGCTTTCATCAGGAACAGGACTCTTCTTAGGAGCAGGTGGAGGTTTCTTTTCAATCTTGACAACGGGTTCGAGAAGCGGGGCCTCAATATCATCCGAGGTCAAAGTCGGACCACGAAACTACCGGTTTGGAGGCTGCATGGACATAGAGATATTGTCAATAACGAATAACACATCAAATTGATGACGGTTATCAAAGGTAACAAGATACCAAGCTTACCGGTGGACATAATTACGAAGTAGAAGCCTTTATATCCTCTGGAATAGTCGACGAAGCTTCCAACAAACCTTTGGGAGACCTCTTATCGAGAGGGAGGCGAAAAACTCTTCGATCTTGGCTAGAGTGTCTTTGGCGAGGTGGAAACAATTCTCCCAATCAATATCTACATAAAAGCAAGAACAATTACAATTCGGTTTGTCTCGAAACGAGGAAGTCACAAGAGTAAGAATTTAAGTACCTCCCTTGTTCCATTGCTTCGATATCTCATCCTTTTCTCCAATCGACGTCCTATCAACAAAGAAAAATCTATTCTTCCATCCCTATCCTTTGGAGGATGTGGTGCTCATCAAAGGATTTCTACACGATTTCTTTCTAAAAGGTACCTTTTGGAACCAAAAAGTTGAAGATCATAGGAATAGGCAATTTCGGGAAGCCCTAGGTTTAGTCCGTTTTCTCGGTTTACTTTGAGGACAAAAGCAAAAACTCGCCGGGCCATTGGCATAAGTTGAGCATAAGCCGGTTGAGTTTTTCGAAAGAACTCGGTAACCAACGGTGGAAAAGGGTAACTAAACCCTAGAAGGAAGGGATATTCGAAGAAGCAGATCCATTTGAGGAAATATGGTCGAGACCTAAGTTTTATGGAAAAGGGATGAAAAATTGCACCACTTGGGAAGCAACATTGTTGTTTTATGGACTCTATTTGAGAATCGTTGAACAAACAAGTTTCTTGGTGGTTTAGTGAGAAGATTTCCGCAAACAAAATCGTCGAGATTAATCTCTACGGGACCTTGTGGGGATGACGCTTTCTTGGGTTTGGACGCGAGACAACCTAGTTTTACCCATGGTTGACAAAGCAAAAGAGAAAAATAAACAAAGGAAGAAGGTGAGAGACGGAGGAATTTTACCTTGGAGACGAACGGCGCCGTGGGCCAACGGAGGTGAAAAGAAGCTTTGAGAAGATTAATTTATCCTCTCAAGCGGTTAATAAAAGAAAAAGAATTCCTTTTCAAAAATAACTCTTCTCCCCAACCGTCCATTTCAACGCCACGTCTTCCAAAACGTCCCATCAAGCGGAGCGGACGGTTGGACCATTAATTCAAAAGAAAAAACATTTTGCCTCTTGATTTGCCAACATAGTCAAATGTTTTGGGGACAAATTGTTGTGGGCATTTTTCAACATGGCGACATCTTCAATTGATCCTGCATATCGAGATGTCATTACCTTTGTAAGTATTGTTTTAATATTTACTTGTTCAATATTTCCTAATATTCTTATTCTTATTTTTCGGTAATTAAGAGAGGAATGCGGAACAATCTCCAAGCACGTTCAACGAGACCTTCAAACGGCTAGGGCGACTTGGTCTCACGGAGGTTGAAGTGATAAACCAAAATGCCGAGATTATAGGAACCATATTGACTCTTTCATATCTACTTGTATTTAAGGGGAAATGGAGACGGAAAAACACATTCATGCTCATACGCACACACTCTACACAAAAAGCTCTTGTAATCATCTCCATTATCTTCCAAAGTTGTATTTGTGATCATTATAGTGAAACCTTTAAGGTTGGAGACCTAACTCAGGGGTTTTTCCAAAGAGGTTATCACCTCCAAGGTTTTCCTCGTTAACAAATCGTGGTGTCATTATCTCTTTTTCATTCTTTTGTTCCATATAATCGAATTCCATAGTTCCCTCCTTATTGTTCAATCCACACACTAAACATAGTTAAGATTCTACTCTATTGTTTTTTCTACCAAAACAAATCTCAGCCAATGCACAATTTTTAACTTGCTCTTCACTGAGTGTCAAACCTATGTATAATAAAATAGATTGACATTAAAACAAAAAATGATAAAAAAAAATGATTAACTAAATACTCCCTCCATCCCAGCAGAAGTGAAACTTTGAGAAAATCTGATCAAACTTTAACAACTAATGTAAATACAATATAATCCCTCAATAACAAAATAGAAAGTAGAATTCTTACTTTGGGATGTTTTTTCAGGAAGAATTTGCTCTTGATCTGTTAACTGTTAGTCAAAATTTGATCAATTTTACCAAAAGTTTGCCTTCTTCTAGTACGGAGGGAGTATAATTGAAAAATTAATCAATAGAATAAAATATTGACCAAGATTATAAGTCAAAGTATGATTTAACATAATAAAGTATTTACCAGGATCGTTAAAATTCTTTTGATGCTTGTAGTTGACATCGTCTGACAGAACTTGCCAAGTTTGATTCCAGACATCTTGTGGCCTCGACATACTATTAGATAAAAGAAGCATCGCGAAAAGTCTTCGTAGATAATCCGATGACCCCCATTGGCTTGCTTCTTTTATTCCATCAACATACTCCTTATCATCATCTAACAATCCTAGTGCATAACACGCTTTTTTGTAATCACCATGCACTATATTATTTACAGTTCTCAAATCATCGTAACACGTAGCACCAAAGAATGTGATTTAACATCGGCCCTCGAAATAGTAGATATCACCTGAATTGATGGGGACATGATAAATTTGTCCAATTGATGTGCCTCTCTTTCTAGGATGCCATTCTCGCTTTAGCTTATCCCAAACATAATGCTGCGGAAATTCGTGATACTTGTACTGTCGAGCCTCTGGATTCTCACGATTGATCTTCATCCATTTGTAAAAATTGTGATTGGGCAACGGTAGGCTTACCCACAACATCCGTAAGATAATCGCCATCTCTCGAAAGGAATGGTTTGGTCTCCCTCTAAATGGAAAGATAAGCGCTCTACGGCGGGTGTCCTGTAATGGATATCAAATGCAAATATTCTCCACATCGCTTCACATGCGAGACATATCGACAATCGATATACCTTTTAATTTCATCATTCACTTCAAAAACCTACCCCTATTCTTTTCACTTCCCTTCTTTGATATACTTGAATAAGTACTTTATTGATTTGCTTTGATTACGGTATTCCACGTTGATGCGAGCCCGGTACTTCAACAATTCAACACCAAGGATTATAAGGCACAATATACCTATTATCAAGGAAAACTCCGTTTTTTTCTACATTTACCCCATTGTCTCTCCTCCGGTAAACATAATATCCGTTCTCGTCAACAGAAGTGCCTTCATTAAAGCTTTTGGGGAAGTGCTTCGTGCATCTTTTGTTATCCATGCAAGGAGATTTTAGGTTAGCAACACCATAAGGACCATGCACCATATATTCTTTCACGGCCTCGTACAATTTCGGATCAGTTTCTTTATCGGGTATCTCAGCACTTATACACTTGTCGACATCCTCAGCGAGTAATGCTTGGTCTTTACTTTTGAGAAAAAGAAGAATATGAGCATGGGGAAGACCTCGTTTTTGAAACTCCACTGTGTAAACAACTATATAAAATAAATAATTATAATAATTAAAATTATTGTACCAAAAAATAAAATATGTGGTTTAGTTATTATATATAGCATCCGTCCTACTATAAAACAATTATATTAACAAACGATGTTCAACTACAACACAGATATATTTTGAAAGAATTACTTACGCGCATTAGACTGACCAAAAATTTTCTTTTCCTTCAAATCCTTTACCAATTCATCAAGCTTCATCTTGAAAACCCTACATAGAATATCAGCCCTATCTTCCGGTGTTCGCCCCTCCTTACGAACAAATCTTGTAATTTACGGCCACTTTGGATTGCGGTAAACGTGATAAAGAGTGATGGATATCCTGTCCACTGCAAATAGCTAACGCATCTTGGAAATTTTGAGTCATCCACCGTCCACCGGTGTATGATGACGGCAACACAACTCGTCTACCCGCGACGATGGATCGGTATCTCCTCTTGAAGCGCATCTGTAAGTTTCCTATAAGTTTCGACCCTAAGAGCGGGTTGATTATGCCGAATCCACTTGAAGCCTCTGCGTGTCCATCATTATATACGCATCAACCATAGCGCTGCAGTAGTCTTCCACTTCTCATAAGTTGGTGTCCTTCTGCGGACCTCTACTGTAGTCGGAATGATAAGAACTCTTTCAAGGAAAGATTGGGTCACTTTGACATTGGAGGCATATTTCTAGGAATATACCGTATAGAACCCATCTTCCCCAAAAAACAAACGGCGGGTAGTGCCTGAAGAGGAAGATAACATGGATTGAACTCGTGTATTTGTTTAAAGTCACCACACCGCTTTTCAACTATAATGTCTCTCACATCAGGTGTATCTTGAATATCACCCTCGATAAGAGCTGCCACTTCAGATGTTATTGGCAAATTATACGTTCTTCCATCCTTAGATCGCTTTCCTATCAGTCGAAGCTTTACCTCACTCGAAACTCTCAAAGAAATACGCTCTGCAGCTGTTCTGTAAATCTTAGCATACGGGTTGTTTTCATCAACCATTTTTCTTAAGTCAGATACAATCGAGTAGTCAAATTCTGAACTCCTCTGTTTACTGTAAAATAGATTTCAAAGCAAGCAATATATAATTAGTCGATATAATAACACAATATATATATATATATATATATATATATATATATATATATATATATATATATATATATATATATATATATATATATAAAGCACGAATATAAAAGGCTATCCAGAAAATAAAACATATAGAGGCTTTAAAAAAATTAGCATTACTGGATCAGAATGCAGCAAAATCTTCAACCAAAAACTGTTTAAAGTTAGAATTTGGAAACATCTGCATTTGTACATTATATGGACTGAACCATCACAATGTCAAATTTTCTTTTCATGCATAATTACTTTCATGAGTCAAGTGCCAACGATTATGAATATAGTGCATTACTATGGTATTATTCTTGATATCAAAAGAGTTCAAATATGGTAATTTACTTGAAGCATCCGTATCGATGGCATACTCACAATTGTATTGTCAACTAACTGTGAATAGTTGTAAGAATTAAATACTAAAAGAATATAAATTCATGAGAAAAAAAAAACAGAGTTCATATTTATTGAGGGCATAATTTACCATTATATAAGAAGAACGAAAAATAAACAGGTAAATCTTTAACTTCATGCTATATAAACAAACAATATGTATAAAGTTTATGGTTGAAGGGAAAAGGAATGAAAAATTCATAGCCAAAAAATATAACAACAATTTAAGATTACAATCAGAGTACTTCGTTTTGAAATATATAGACAAAGCACGGATGATAAAGTACATTATGAAGAAACATACACGACAGGCTTTTATTCATTATTAACCGTTTTCAGTGTCATAAATATAGAGTTGGGAGAATTGTGGCGGAGCTCCTTCATTGGGCAACAATGATCCGATTAGATGAACATTCTGACCTCCCAACTTAAATGCATAAGGGCCTCTTCCTTGATTTACGGTCTTATCAATCGTCCCACCCATTGATGTAAATGCGTACATCATGTTGTAAGCACGTATGTTATCCATAAAATTTTTGCTTTTTTCGTGCGTTTTATCTAGGAGATCACGCAACAACTCGGGCGGATGTTGCAATAGTGGAAGTTGTACTTGCCCATGCATGCAACATAATGAGAATTTTGGATTTGTCGTTTGCTTGTTCTTTGGGGTCCTCTCTTCGTACCAAAATAAAGCATGGCAATGTTCGCATTCATAATTTAGATCTCCAATATCCCAATAACCTTGATATGTAAAATAATCTAAAATGTAATTGACCTTTTTCTAAAGAAATAAGTATTAAATGTATTGTGTTTTATTATTTAGGTAAAATACTATTATGTGAAATCTTATTCGCAAATAAAAATCGAAACCATACCTGTGCTTGGTTGTACAATCTCCTTCATTTTTTTTTTCTATTACATCGTGATGTTCAGAACTTATATTCATCGTTTGTTGCAAAATCATTTTGGGATTCTACCATTCCTGAATTCAGAAATAAATTCAGATATATGTTTTTCTATGATATGAATTATAAAATAATAAATCAGGAACATCAAGTAAAAAATATATAAATAGTGAAAATAATTGATTTATGTTTAATTTCAAGTACCTGTATCCAATCGATTAGGCATGTTATTGCTCTCATTTACTTGATGTTGAATATTTGCATTTAAATCTTCAAAATTCAAGTTTCTGCTGAGAGACTGCAAGACTCGTTTACTCTTAATTGGCCTACCAGGTCTTCTTAGTTCAAGACTTGTTGGATTAGTTCCACACGGAGTGTTAGCTGCAAAAAATAAAAATAAAAATGTGTAATGATAATGAGTAATGCTATACCAATTTTTATATTAAAAATATTAAAAAACATAATAAGTACGAACAACTTAAAAACTATTTAAAATTGAAAAAATGATCATTTTTTAATTTTATTTGTACCTGTATCCATGCGAGTAGGTGAGGCATTGCTGAAATTTAGTTGATGTTGAATTTCAGAATTATAGGGATCAGAATTCATGCAGTTGTTGAGGGATTTCAAAACTCCAACACTTTGGCTAATTGGCCTACCAAGCTTTCTTTTTTCCAAGTTTTTTGGGGCTAATACATGATGCACATTCTCATCAACCAAAGGATAATTGTTTTCAGTTCCTTGATGTCGATTCTCAGAATTAGAGCGATCAATATCCAATCTTCTTTTAATAGATTGTAAACCCCCAAATCTTTGACCAACCGGAATACCACGACTTATAAAATATGTGCTTGTTGGATTAGTAGCTATTGGTGTGGTAGATACTGATAGAACTAATAAAGATTAATAATGATTAGTTATGATAAAACATATTTTATAATATAAAATAATTGAAAATTGACATGAAATATTCTTACCATTTGTAAGATTATATGAAGGAAATATTGGTCGTATTAAATGGCTATCAGTATGTGTCATTAGTTGACTTCCACCTGCGGATAAAAAAACAGTAAACATAGAGTTTATATTTAAAAAAGCATTTAAACTTATTTACCAATTTCATATGAGTGATAAGAAAAAAATGACAACTATATAGAAAACTTACGATTAGAAATGTCAGACAATGCCTTTCTTTGGGGCTCCACTGAGTTTATCGGATGCTTTTTCATCTCTTCACTTTTCTGTTGCTTTTGCTTTTTGCCAACTGATTTGTTCATTTTGTTTCTAGAAACAACAGACAAATAATTGGTATAGATTATTTCATCTTGGGTACCTTTACCGATTCATAAAGCATTTTCTTAATTAAGGTATTGACATAGTTTAGTTCTCCCATTAGAAAGCGGGCTCGACTTAATGATTTATCCTGAATTTGGCTATTTTGGCTGTAAGGGTGAACTATTATATAATCTAATGCAAGTCTAAATTCAGTAAATCAAAAACTTAAAAAATAATCAAAATTTTTGTCCTTGAAATGAGCTTCAACCTTGCAAAATATTGGCCATGTGAAAAAGTAATAATCATCACTCTTCCATAATGATGTGATGTATGCCTTCAAATTCAAACGATATTTAATGGACTGAATCTTGATGAAGTCGGATTTTTGGAAATTCATGATTATTTGCTTTCCCATATCTTTATTCGATTCCTCTTCGTTGAAAAGTAGTACTATCCCTAGAGTATACAATGCCTCCATATGACCTTTATCTGCAGCTTGTTTTAAATAGGTAATACCAGAATAAAAACTCCCTTTTTCATATGAACCAATCTGAAAAAGAGAGAAATTAATTAATATTACTTTAAATAACGAAAAAAAATACTTCTAAGAGTGTTAGATCCGAAAATATTAAGGAAAATATGTAATTATTTACATACCAACCCGTGACGGAATAGAGCATCAGGATTTCCACATTCAAGGCACCTATCCATAAATCTGGTTGCTACATTACTCCGACGCCACCATGGGCTAATTGGAAAATCACGAAGTGAACCTTTCTGATATATAAATTCATCCTTCCCTGCCTCCCAAAAGATTTTAGAAGTTGATTTAAGATTCAGGAAATCGAAAAAAGAATTTGCAAGAACGCGAAGAAAAATTTCAATGATAAGTTCTACAGGAAGATTATCAATGGAAGCCATTATAATTGAATACAAAAAAGTAATTTGAATAGTTGACAGTGAATAATAAAAAAACAGTGATATGCGAAATATAGATGAATGACTTAGTATTTATAGGATACAGGTGATTTAATTGGATTGTTATGAAATTATTTTTCACTAATAATCTACCTAAAACATATAACTGTTTTAAAATACTTCAAATCTTGGGGATAAATATGAATCTTTTGTAAATTATATCAGGTGTATCTTGTAAATTATATCACTTTATGAATCTTTAGTAAATTATATCACTTTACAAAATAATTCTCCATATAAATAATAGAAAATATATAACTATCGAAAATACTTAAAATAAATTTGGAAATATTTTATTTTTTTTGAATCTATGATTGCTAAAAAATTTAGGAGTTGATTAGTTGAAAATCTATAATTACCGAAAATTTAGTAATTGATTACTTTAAATTGATCCGAAAATTTATGAATAAATCAAACTTTGAAATGGTAAATCAAATATACTCCTTAAAACAGTTATATATTTTTATATATAAATAATAGAAAATATATACATTTCGAAAATACTTAAAATTCCGAAATTATATAACTTAATCAAATATTTCGATTTTTTTTTTTTAGAATCTATGCTGACAATTAATGAGTAAATCAAGTAGGAAGTGATTTTTTTTTTTTTGAATCTATGCCGAAATTATTGGAATAAATCAAATAATTTGAAATTTTGTATTTTTTTTTAATCTATGATATCCGAAAATCTTCTGTTATATTCAAGAAAATATAATTTTTTCACTATTGGCTTCAAAACATCAATCAAATTATTGTCAGTTGTCCAACTTGATTATGAGAACTGAAAGGAAACTGGGACAAAGTTGAAAGTTAGAAATTAGCTTTACTTAGTATCAAACACTTTGACATTTTAAGTACATTTGGCCATGGTTATTTTCTGTAATTGCAGGTTTATCTCGCTATTTACCAAATAATTTGACTTTTTTTTTTGTTTTTGAATCTAAACCGAAATGTTACGAAGAAGAAATCAAATAAGTAGAAATCCATTCACTTTGCCAAACTCATTACAATTTAAAAAAATAAATAATCCAATAATGAATAATTATTGCAGTCACAAAAAAAGAAAAGAAAAATAAACTAAAAACTTAAAGATAACATGACATTTATTCGAATGATTATAAAAAAAAAAAAATTAAAATAAACTAAATAGGTGAGTAACATTATTCCTACTGATGAACTTGATTGTTGTCGACATGATTAAGTCGCAGTTGATCTTTATAGTTAATATCAATTCGAATGTGACCATGAGGTAGTCCGCGTTTGAAAATCTCCACGGAGATGATAGATACGACAACTGCATAGATGAACAGATATATAATTAAAATAGAGATTGTTAAAAAAAACTGTATTCATAAAATCGAACTTAAACTAATAAATTAAAAGAATTACTTACATGAATTGAGGTTGCTAAAACAACATTCTTTTTTAAAATCTCTCACAAGTTTATTGAATTTAGTTGTAAAATTGCAGTACAATACATCAGTGATTTTTTCCTGTCCAATGCCCGAACTATTTAAAAAATTTGAGACTTCTGGCAAAAAAAGCGTAGATCCAAAGCTGATGAAATGTGAGAGATCAACCGACTGTTTGTTTCATTGATCTGTGAAATTAACAAACAATAGATTCAGCCCAAATTTTAATCATAAAACATTGTAGAGTGAATAAAAAAATAGGATTACCTTCACGACGGATTGTCTCACAGCGAAAATTGAAGATTCCATTATGAGTTGATACAAAAAACTGAGTATTCAAAAAAAATGGCGGATGATGAAAATATGTATTTCCTTCGTAATTCACTCTAGGTTTGAATTTATAATTTCCATGGAAACTGAAAACATGTATTTATAATGTTAGGATTATAACTGAAAACGTTTTTTAAGGAGTATATTTGGAAAATGGTTTGAATTTTAAATTGATTGAGTAAGTTATCCGAAATCAAAGGAATTGAGTTTGAATTTTTTTTTGATTTTTTAATTTTAGGTTTGAATTTTCGGACTATAATGATCCTTAATTTGGAAAATGTATTTATAATTTCGGATTATAATGATCCTTAATTTTGAATTTAAAATTAAAACTTTAAAAATAATTTGAATTATCTATTACCTATTCAAATAAAGATAATCAATTTTATCTAAAAATGGAATTAGGCGTTTTTTTTTTGGAGGTTTGAATTGAATAATTAAAACGTTTTTTTGGAGGTTTTGAATTATCTATTACCAAAATTAAATAATCAGTTAAAATTAAAACCTTAAATTGAATTATCTTTAGATAAAAAATCCGATCAAATCTTTAGATTTGGTAATTCAAAATGGTTTAAATTTTAAATTGATTGATTCAGTTATAAAAGGTAATTTTAAACTGAATAACATTTTTGGAGGATTTTTCAAATAATTAATTCCTAAATTAAACTTTTTATTAGGAGAAAGATTGGAAAATTATTTGAATTTTAAATAGATAGATTAAGTTATCCGAAATTAAAGGAATTAGGCTTGTATTTTTTTTTTTTAGGCGTTGAAAAAATTAAAGGATGGCTAATTGAGAATTGCCACGTGGCTTTCCACGTCATAATGCCACGTGGCGCTGTGTGAAGCCTGAAAATTCTTATGCTTTCATATAGTATATAGATTAGACATACTCCCTCCGTCCCATTAGTAAGAAGAAATTTACTGTAGACACGGGAATTAAGGAAAAGTGAATTATAGTGGAGAGAATAGTGAATTATAATGGTGTTGTGAGTATTAAAATAATGTAGGAGAGAGAATGAGTGGAGGGAATAGTAAAGATTCCTTTCCATTTTAGGAAGTTTGTGGTTTGTAATGGGACGACCAAAAAGGAAAGTTTGTGATTTGTAATGGGACGGAGGGAGTATATCATCCATATTTTCCAACCTAGATTACAATGTGCATACACATATGCATTACTATGCAAGTAATTATCAAAATTTTGACCAAGATACTTAAATTACACTCCGTACTTCTCATAAGTATCTTGCAAGTAAAACAAACCACTTGCTTTTGGAGTGTTTTTATAGAAATTACATTTTCCGTCCCTAAATAAGATGTTTAAATGAATTGTACTTCACAAAAGTATCTTGCAAGTTAAACTAATCAATTGTTTTGGAGTGTTTCATTGAATTATATATTCCATCTCTAAATAAATGCTTCTTTATATACATTTTTTATTTTGGGTCATGAATGTCGAATGGTGAAGTTATTGAACTCACCTTTGTCACATTATTTATAACTTTTTTTAAAAAAAATCATACCCAATCATAATATAATAAAATCATTCGGGTTTATATGCATTTATGCTATCAAAAATATTTGATATTTTTCTTATAAAAAAAACGGAGAAACGGCAGTAAATGTAAATTTCATCGGTCAAGAAATATTCTTAATATTTTAGATAGGTCAGAATTAGTAAAGAGAAAGCCAAATGTGAGTATGGGCTGGACTGGACCGAGTGAACTGACTATATTTAAGGCTTTTACTTTAAAAACCAATTAGTAATAAAAGAAGTACTCCATATAGATATTCAGTTTTATTTTTAATCAAGACCAAAATAAATACAACTTTTAAAAGCCTTTTTTTCATGATACACATAACATATATCCAAATTTGAATTAAGAAATATAGGAAATTTAATAACGGTGAAAATCTCTTCCGTATACGTATACTAGCCTAAGCCCGTGTCCAAGGCCACGTTTTTGTTTTTTTTTTTTTTAATTTTTTTTAATTTAATTTTTTTTTAAATATGCCCGTGTCCAAGGCCACATTTTTTTAAAACTATTTTTTTTTAAAAAAAAAAAATAATTTTTAAAAAAAAATTAATTTAAATTTTTTTTTTCTTTTTTTAGGGGCGAAATGGGAAAGGGAGTGAATAGTGAGGGCAAAATGATCATTTTCGCGGATGAAACTATTCACACCACTGTTCAAAACAATGGTGTGATTTATAATATAGATTAACTAGTAGGACACGGGTTTTTTTTTTTTTTTTGATTTAAAAAAAAAAAATTTAAGGGCAAAATGGGAAAGGGACAAATGTATGAGGGCAAAATGGTAATTTCGACAGATGAAACTGTTCAAAGAACTGTAGCTAGTGGAGCTCTAATTTATACTATAGATGTGCTACCTTTAATAAAGGGTATGCCACCGCCAGCATTGCATGAGGAATCATATTTATTGCTAACCTAACAAAACCCAAGGTGCCTAACTGTAAACTAAGTCAAATAGCCGGGGAGTCAATCTTAAATGTGAAATCAAACATGATTCATGAACAGCTGTTATTAAATAATAAAAGGACATACTATTTCCCCCCTCAACTATATTTTTAATTTAACTTTGCACCTTTAAATATATTTTTTCCACTTCCGTTCCCATGTTTAAAATTGTCTCACTTTGCCACACCTGTCTAACGAAAGTTAAAATAATAATGGAAGATTCTACTAGATAGGGTTCAAAATAGTTGTTGCTGCTTTTGGAGTTTTCACTACTATTTTTTTTGAAACAAGTTTTCACTACTTTTAAGAAATACTGTACTACCATTACTATAACTCGCTCCTCCCAATAATAAGGTTTTAGTTTGACTTTACATGAAAATTAAGAAAAAATAAATGTTATGAGTATGAAAAATAAAATAGAAGGGAGAAAGTTGGTAGAAAATAGTGAGTTGTTATTTTGAGTATATCAAGTGAGTCTCTTTGTCCATTTTAAGTATTAACTCAACTAAAAACTTTATTCTGAAACTAATAAAAAAGGAAAGTAACAGCCTTACTACGGAAAGAAGAGAGTATTTTACAAGAAAACTATCAAATCAACCCTATTGATTGTTTATCTCCCATCCATTACTCTACTCATTAAGTATAAATACAATTTCAAATGCAAAGATAAAGTTGATGATTATAACCCGAAAGTTTTAGTCCTAAAATGACAGTTATTTTAAGCCTGTGTATACATTATTCGTTAATATTTTTAACGTTCACCGGATGTGGGTGTCTAAGTGAGACGATTTTAAACATGAGATATTAAAATGAAATAAATATTGAGCCAGGGTGCAAACTTAATTTCAATATTCAGATGAAGGGAATAAATTGTATTTTGACCAAAAGAAAAATAATAAATTTGTTGTTAGTTGTTAGTTGCAGAGATGGCCTAAAAGTTGCACTTATTAATCGGACAAACGCACCCTTTATATATAGCAAGAAGCTAGAAAACACACACAATCTGTCTCTCTCTCTCCCTTCACTTTCTCTCTCTACACATTTGATTTACATGTGCCTTCATTTCAATCTCACATTTTTTCTTGTGAAAACTTGAAAAATCACACACACACACACACACACACTTTACATAAAGAAGAGATGAATGCAAGTGAAGGGTCTGTTTTGAGGAGGCAGAGAAACAGAGAAATGGATCATACCCAGTTGATTAATTCAAGCAAGGAGGGCAAAATTGGAAAGAAAAGTAGCAACAAGATGATCCAGCAGCAGAGGCAAAATAGGGGAAATATTAATGATAACTGTAGGAGATATGGGTTGTGTTCATATCAAGAATTGCCAGATTATATGAAGGATAATGAGTATATATTGAATTATTATAGAGCTGATTGGCCTCTTAAACAAGCTCTTTTCAGCATTTTTCGGTGGCATAATGAAACCCTCAATGTTTGGACGTAAGTAATTTCAATTTAATCCCCCTTTTTATTTATTTGATTTATGATTTAAATTTTCAATTTTTTTTAAAAAAAAATCATGATTTGGGATTTCTTGAATTTGTGTGAATTTATATAGGTATGTTTTTTCTTGAAGTTTTAGTCAATTTTGATGGAGATGTATCTGAATTCTGAACTAGTACTAGTTTACACAAAAAAATGTTCTTTTCTCCTTTTTGTTGTCTTTCTAGGGTAGAGTGCTTGTTAAAGTGTTGTATCTTATGTAGTAAAAATTGTACCTTTTGCTATAGTTGCAACTTTTCGCTTTCCTTGTGTACTACAGGATTTGGAATCGTTGTACCGAATTTCAGCTGCAGAAACTCGGCCACTAATGTTCAAACAAGAGACTATGGTCTGAAATAATGACAGTCTCTTGTTGGAATATTAATGGCCGAAATGATCCGAAATAATGACATAGTCTCTTGTTGAAACATTAATGGCCGAGTTTGTTGAGCTCATATGGGACTCACCAACTACTCAATAAATCTCGACCATTAATTAATTTTTCAACAAGGGGCTGTGGCATTGTCTACTCCATAGGTTGCTGCGCTGCAATGAAAGTCTGCTACATCGTTTCCAAGTTCGTATACTACCTTAGTTGGAGAGAAGTTGTTTGGTGTGGTGGTCATAGTTTGATGCATCAATAGTACTATCTCTTCGTCGGTCACATATTGAATGACCATTTTTTTTAAAAAAATAGTTCTTGTTTTAAAAAAAAATGGTCATTCAGAAGGGAGTAACAAGTTAGAGAATACTGATGTGGGGGTGTGGTGGGGGAAATTCTCAAGTGATCATCAAAAACTATACATCGTTCAGATCAAAATCAATGGCCAAAATTTGGAAAGTAGGCGCAGTCCGTCTGCATGTGCGCCGGATCAGTGTCTTTATTTGGCCTAAGAGCTGATTATTGTTAACTAGTGTGACAGACTAACTGTGTGATTGTTTGTATTTTAATCTTAGCAAACAAACATGCTCCAATATATTTGGTGGTCCTGTGTTATTACTATTTAATACTAGTATACATCAATTATCAGTGTAATTTTTTAGATTTTGTTTCCCATGTGCAGGCATTTAATTGGATTTATATTATTCTTTGGACTGACAATCATCAACTTGATGCATGTGCCTCAAGTGGCAGATTTCTTCAATATATTGTCCTGGTAATCTCAGAATTTCATTTCTAAATTCAAGTTCCTCTTAGCTTTATAAGTTCATGGAGTAGCATATTTTGTTCTTGGAGATAAACCTTATGGGATATATTATTCTCTCCGTTGCATGATAAGTGTCGCGTTTTTTGAATAAGAAAATTGTCATGTATCATGTTACGAGCACTATACAAATAAGTGAAGCACGTTCATTAAAAGGTTAGGCAAGTCAAATGTGGCACTCGTTATTATAAGACATAGTGAGTGATAGAAAGAAAGCAGTTCTGAAAATGCACAACTGAAGTTGCTCAGGTTGTGTTTCCAGTGATCATTTTCTTGCAGAAATATATGTTCTGACTCCAATAAGAAAACATCTCAAATATTGTTAATTCATAGTTTCTTAAGCTCAATTTGAGCATCTAGGCTACAATTACAAAGATGTAATTTTCTGGACTAGCATTTAATCAAAAAGTCTTAAGTTGTTCGTGAACGATTCGTGGGATTGTACCCAGAATTTATCATAGAAATGGTCTTTCAAGAAGGTCAATGGACTCCCTTGGGAAATTCTAGCCTACTCCCAACATTTGCATTCTTGAAAATGAATCTGAAAATGCTAAACAAACTTAAATCCACAGTTCTTGAGTTCATGATAGTTTTTGAAATGGAACCTCCTCGTTTGTGGCAGGTCATTTCCATCAAGTGCAGGTGCAGATGTCTCAAACAGTTCACTTCTAGTAAGTAGTTTTTGTAATTGAAATTCATTTCATTTGTTTTACGGCAAAACATTTGCTGATTTGATTGCAAGTGAAATGTGTTAGGAGCACGTTAACACATTTCACTTGCAATCTAATTTAAGACTTCTAGAATTATGCCTCGTTATAATACTTAAGTTTCTAATTCACAATAATGACAATTTGGTCCAGGGCACGCCAAACTTCCTCAACTTCAAGCATGCCACACCAGACAACATGGACCCGCAATCCGACCTCCCAGTGGCAAGATGGCCATTCTTCGTATTCTTAGCCGGCTCAATGTTCTGTCTCCTCTCAAGCAGTGTTTGCCACCTCTTCTCTTGCCATTCCCACCACTTAAACCTCCAACTCCTCCGTATGGACTACGCTGGAATCACCATAATGATCATCACCTCGTTTTTCCCGCCAATTTATTACATCTTCCAATGCGACCCACACTGGCAACTCATTTATCTAGGCGGCATCACAATCATGGGAATCTTCACTGTCGTAACTTTATTGTCCCCACAACTCTCGACCGGTAAATTCCGGTCCTACCGTGCTTTGCTCTTCGTGGCCATGGGTCTTTTCGGGATAATCCCGGCCGTCCATGCTGTCGTTGTGAACTGGAGCGAGCCTCAGAGGAATGTGACCCTGGCATACGAGACCACGATGGCTCTTTCGTACTTGGTTGGGACTATGTTTTATGTTTGTAGGATCCCGGAGCGGTGGAGGCCGGGTTGGTTTGATTTAGCTGGACATAGCCATCAAATATTTCATGTTCTTGTGATTATGGGTGCATTGGCTCATTATGGTGCAGCCCTTGTGTTCATAGAGTTTAGGAGCCGGGTGGGGTGTGAACTTTGAATTATATGGATTTTAATGTTGTATAATGTATCAAATTTATGTGTCATTTCCCTAACAATGAGGACTTTATATGGATTTTTCATTTTCTCAGTTGCTAAAGTGGGTTTGGTAGTCCCAATGGTTGGACAATATAAATGGGTGCTAAGAAAATTTGAATTTTTTTTCCAAATGAGTATTTGTTAGATGATCAAATTTTGAATGTGGGTTTGTGTTCTATTACATGAGAGAGAACATTAAAATCAAATATTTATTTGTCCAAAATGAGTGATGGATGATTTAGATATTAAGATTCAAAGTTAGTGATTTGAAAGAGGAAAATGTGGTTATCCCACATTGAAGAGAGATGTAAAAGCAAAAAGGTTTATATACTCCTACACTTTGATAAGGAGTTGGATTAGATGAACTAGAGGCTATCTCTCGCGTATGGGTATGCAAGGGTGCAAATCGTGGACAGAAATAGGATTTGGGCTCGGACACGAATGTGGCTTTAAATTGGCCTAGCTGCGTTATCCCACCTTTTGCGATTATTTTGATTCAAAAAATTACTTCTAGATTCATAACTGTCGATCTTAATTATCATATTGATTTCCAAATTGTAACTACGCGTTATCCCACCTTTTGCGATTATTTTGATTCAGAAAATTACTTCTAGATTCATAACTGTCAGTCTTAATTATCATATTGGTTTCCAAATTGTAACTACGCAGGGGGTGCAATCGTTTGATAATCATATTGATTTTCAAATGGTCCGAAATAGGCTTCGGGCTACCGGACTCATGTGAATGCGGACGCGAATGTGTCTCTAAATTGGCCTACCGGCGCTAACCCACCTTTTGCGATTATTTTGATTCAGAAAATTACTTCTACATTCATAACTGTCAGCCTTGATAATCATATTGATTTTCAAATTGTAACTGCAACCCAAATTAAACTGATTTATTTCGGATATAATGACATAGATAATGGTGACTATCAGTTTTTGGTCATTGCAACTATGACACCTCACAAACAGTGCAAATACACACCAATTTTCAGCAACTCTTCTCACGCTCTCATTGTTGGAAATGGGTAACGAAAGTTAAGTTTGACTTAACGTTGACCTAACTTCCTAACGGAATTCGTTATTTGTTAACGAAATAAGTTACAAAATGTATTCTACATTTAGTGTAGATTATGAAACTCATTTATTGTCTCAAAACCATTTCCGGGTGAATGAGAAATTAATGACAAAAGATTTGTAACTTAACGAGAGTTGTTTAAAGGGTAAATTAGATCATTTGGATTTAATTGAATTTGAACAGTGTTTTTGGCTGATGAGATTTTGCTCCCAGCTGATCAGAACGAGTGGGGACTCTGGTCACGAGTCGTGAGCACGAATGGACCTTAATGGACATTTGGCTCAAATCTGATCAGAACGAGTGGAGACCTTGGGAACGAATCGTGGGCACGACTCGTGCCAAGGAGCACGACTCGTGCCCTTCACTGCTGTTCAAAAAGTTGTGTCTTTTCAAGGGAAAAGACACAAAACCCTTTGACTCTCCTTATATACTTTCCCTCCGAATTTCAATTCACACATTCAGTCATTTGAGCCTCTCTACCTACATTTGAGATAGATTAACCAAGCATAATCATTTCATCTTGTTGCATAAATTCCTTCAAGTCCGAAAGTTTCAAATAGTCAATTGTTCGTTAGATTTGTTAATTTGGAGTGCTCCTATTAACAAATAGAAGTCGTTGCATCTCACGAGAAGTTTGTCATCAACCGTAAGCACCTGTGCGGGACAAATACTTCTTACGGAAATTGTGTTAAACACAAGCCTCGACTACATCAAGTTTGTCTTTTCAATTTTCGTTATCTTTTCCGTTATCTTTCTCTTCTTCTTTGTTATTTCCTTAAGAAGCCTAACAGAAAATCCCAACAATCGTAAGAAGTATTTGACGTTTCTTAAGGCGCTCCTACAATGGCAAGTGAGAAAGACACCTCCGAATCATTCGGGCTTACCCCCCCCCCCTCAAGGCAATGCAACGTTCAAGAATATTGCACCCGCTTCTACAACATCTCACTCGGTTCATGGTGAGAAACCCCCAAAGTTTACCGGGGTGGATTTCAAGGGATGGCAACAAAAGATGCTATTCTACTTGACCACTCTAAGTTTGCATCGGTTCTTAAAAGAAGATCTGATTGTTCAAAATGGTGATCCCGACCCTCAAAGGCTTTTGGCAAAAGAGGCTTGGGACCACGGTAATTTTCTATGTAAAAATTACAATTTGAATGGACTCGACGATGCACTCTATAATGTGTATAGTAATGCTAGTCGAATTAGCGAGGCATTGTGGAATACTTTGGAAAGGAAGTACAAGATTGAAGATGCCGGGTCAAAGAAGTTTGTCGTCAGCAAATATCTTGACTTCAAAATGGTGGACTCAAAGTTGGAGACAACTCAAGTTGATGAGTTCCAAATTATTTTACATGGACTTGATGCCGAAGGAATGATAATGAATGATCCTTTCAAAGTGGCATCAATCATAGAAAAGTTGCCGCCTTTATGGAAGGACTTCAAAAATTATCTCAAGCATAAACGTAAAGAGATGACTTTGGAGGACTTGGTTGTTCGTCTTCAAATTGAAGAGAATAATCGAGATAATGAAGCTAAAGCTACCAAAGGCAAGATGGAGGCAAAAGTCAATCTCGCCGAGGCAAGCACTAGCGGCACCAAAAGGAAGCATTCCGGGAATGCTAGGAAAGGGAAGAACAAGGGCTCCTCAACTAAGAAGTTCAAAGGAGCATGCTATAATTGTGGCAAGCCGGGCCATATAGCAAAGGATTGTCGGCACCCAAAGAAGGAGGCGAACAATGTCGAAGATATGGATCTTGATTTTGCTGCGGTAATCTTCGAGGCAAACGTGGAAAATTTGGATGACAATCCAAAGGAATGGTGGATAGATACCGGGGCTACCCGCCATATTTGTGCTAATAAGGAGAGCTTCTCTTCTTATACTCCCATTTCCGGAAGGAAATTGTACATGGGAAATTCTGCAACTTTCAATGTTCAAGGCATTGGAAATGTTGTATTAAAGATGACCTCGGGCAAAGAATTGACCTTGCTTGATGTGCTGCATGTTCCGGACATCCGCAAGAATCTAGTTTCCGGTGCTTTGTTGAGTAAAGCCGGTTTTAGATTAGTTTTTGAATCCGACAAGTTTGTAATAACCAAGAATGGTTTATTCCTTGGAAAGGGTTACCTCGAGAAGGGACTTTTCAAGATGAATGTAATGAATGTTATCCTCCAAGGTGCGAAGAATAAAAATGTTGTTTCTTATGTTTACTTGTCGGAAAGTCCTAGTTTATGGCATGATAGATTAGGTCATGTAAACTTCGACACTATTAAGAAATTAGTTAAACAAGATTTAATCCAAATGACTAAATCTGATTCAACTAATAAGTGCGAAGTTTGCGTTGAGGCAAAAATGACGAAGTCCCCATTTAATGCAATAGAAAGAAACACAACTCCTCTCGAATTAATTCACACCGACATATGTGATTTAAAACTTGTGCAAACTCGAGGAGGTAAAAAGTACTTCATTACATTCATAGACGATTGCACTAAGTATTGTTATGTTTATCTCTTAAGAAGTAAAGATGAAGCCTTAGGGGCTTTCGAGACTTATAAGAAAGAAGTTGAGAATCAACTTAACTTAAAGATTAAGAAAATTAGAAGTGATAGAGGAGGAGAATATGAAGCTCCGTTTGAAGGACTATGTTGGGAATCCGGCATAATTCATCAAACGACGGCTCCATATACCCCTCAATCTAACGGAGTTGCTGAACGCAAAAAATCGGACTCTCAAAGAGATGATGAATGCATTTTTGATAAGTTCAGGCTTACCCGATAACTTGTGGGGGGAAGCTATACTCACTTCTAACTATATTCTTAATAAGATACCCAAGAAAGGTATTGAGAAAACACCCTATGAATTATGGCATAATCGTAGGCCGTGTTATAAATACCTTAAAGTGTGGGGGAGTCTAGCTAAGGTTGAAGGACCTAAACCAAAGCAAGTAAAGATCGGTCCCAAGACGGTTGACTGCATCTTTATTGGATATGCCAATAACAGTAGTGCCTATCGATTCATAGTGCACAAATCAGAAATTCCTTATATGAATGCAGGAATGACAATAGAATCAAGGAATGCAGTATTTTTTGAAAATATCTTTCCTGCCAAGGATAGGAAAGAAGGTAATTCTCAAAAGAGAACATATGAATCTACAAACGGTCCATCTCAAGTAGAAGATGAAGGACCTATGTAACGACCCTAAACCTAGGCACCTATTTTAGTATCATGAAATGTGCTTTTAATATTATTTTTAATATTATGTGTTTAATTTATATCTTTGATTTCTTAATATTAAAATGAAATGATTGGAAAATAAATAATATTCTTGGGAAGGGTATAATAATAGAAATGGACAAAATAAATAAAATGTGGGTAGTATACTTCCTTGTGTAGGAGAAGTATGATTGAAAAAGATTTTTTTAAAAAAAGAAGGGATGGGGGGACCATACCCTCCCCTTATTTCCCTCATCCTTTTCCTTATTTGTCAAACCTCCCCATACTCCCTTTATCCCTCCCCATACTCTTCCATACTCCTCCATTCTCCATCATTTTCCTTCTTCTTCCTCAACCTTCTTTCCATGGAAACCTCCTTCCAATATATTTCTTCCAAAAATGGTAGTTAATCCAAGCCTTCTCCATTTGAAGATCCGGGTGTACTTTTGGATTCGTGGAGTCAAGAGGAACACTTTGAGCTAAGAAGATCTTTAATCCACTTCATAATTGCTAGGTGAGTTATTATGATTTCCCCTTCTATGTGATGTTTATAAACTATTAAATGTTGTTCTTATTGTTGAAATGGTTGATTGATGCTTAGAAACCTTCTTGGAGTTGAGGAATTTAGTAAATGCTTTAGAATGTTGTTGTTGGTTAAGAAAGTGGGTCAAGAGGGTAAGCAAATGGGTTTAATTAAAGTAAGAAGTTCAAACTTGGAATGAGGTAGTTAAATGGATGGAGTTAGATTAGAAGATTTTTAGCTTGAAATAAGATGATGAAATGGGTGGGAACTTAAGTAGTAAATAATTTAAGTCTATACTATTTTGGGTTTGGATGATTTAAGTGGAGGATTGAAAAGTTAGAAACCATTTAGGTGTTCATGGAAAAGGGTGTTAAAAGGAAAAGAATGTAAGTAAAAAAGGGATTAGAATTGGGCAAGGGTTGAATCGCCGCAGGCGGTCGCCCGTAGGGGGCTTGAGCGGCCGCCACGTGGCCGATGGCTGGAGTGCTTACTTTTCCTTCTTGGGCGGTCGCCCAAGTCATCTTGGGCGGTCGCCCATGTTGCCAGACTTTCCCAGTTTCCGTTCTTGCTGATTTTTGACAACAACCTAGTGGCATGAATCCTAATCACTATAAATTAATGGAACCTAATCACTTTCGGATATGAATCAAACCTTCTCAGCTTAGATTAAAGTAGAACTTGGGCCACTTAAGCATTGTGACTACAACTTAATAATTTAACTTGAATCTCTATCGGGACCTTGTAATATGGATCATCGTCCGGAAAACAATTGTTAAGTTTGATTAGTACTTCACCAAAATAGTTCCAACTTGGGAAATAGATCTTGAACTTTAATTAAGGTTATTCGAGGTTGTATAATGACTATGTAAGAATGGTTTATGATATATAGTAGCCTCACTTACTCTTTATCTTTGGTGAATAGTTGCAATGGTGTAGAAGCCATAGGTTTCACTATTGAACTAATTGGTAATGGGTATGTATCACCTTGTGGCATTGTTATTTTAAGTTGTGGAATTATTGATTATATGGTTACCTTAATATCCTAAGTATGGATTATTTGGCAAGTTGTTATGTGCATCCCAAGTGTGGATTATTTGACAAGTTGTTATGTTATCCCGATGTGTGGATATGCTTATTTTGTGGTTGCATGGTTATCCGATTGGTGGATTTATTTGTTATCATTCATATTTATTGATGATATTATGCATAGTGTATTAAATGAATTGTTGCACTATGGTATTGATTAGCATGAGTATATTTTACCATGTTGTTATATTATTATCCCTTTTTGTGGATTTATTTCAAGTATCTATTATGTGCTTGAGTGTGTTTATATTCGGGTGGGTATGATGAAATTCAATCAATTATTGATTTGTTCTATAAGTGATTGAAGGTTCATCATACCGTGACCCTTCCCACTCGTGGCCGCGAGTGGGGCTGCAAGCTCTTTGTATTGAGCAATAAGGAGCCTTTACATGCTGCTGCGATTGGTGATTAGGGGAATGCTTACGTATTAAGCCTAAAGCTTTACGATTAGCGACATTGTTGTTGGATACTCGATATAGGTATCTTTTCTTATATGGATCTCACGGAGTATGAGTCCTATAAGAGGTGAATGTCTTGGAGGCAATTCACCAAAGAGAGGAGTTTTACTACCACGTTGTACGACTTATTGTTCGACGGGAAAGGTAAAATGAGGTAACGTAAGGTGTTTACCGCTTTCGTAATGTGTTATGTGCTACCATGCTATGTGTTGCACTTTGATTGGCATCTTCTTGCATTCATAATAGCTCATTGAGATTTATTCTCACCCCTTCCCTTTCTTGCTTTAGATTATCTTTGAGGCAGGTGACTGAACCGGTGAGGGGGGAGACGATTGTGGTGTTGCTTTTGGGATTTGTCGGGATAGGTATATGTGGGGGTTGTAAGGAGTCATATTTAATTATTACTCTTTCATAATTTGTAATGAAAACTCTTTTGTTAAACAATGCTAATTAGGGTTTTCAATGTAATTAATGAAGTATGGTTTTTAAGGTATTTGTTTAAATCCCTCCAAATGGAGATATTATATTTGATTTTGTTTATGGGAAAATTTAGAATTGGTTTCCTTGTAAAGGCAAATTAAAAGATTTTTGAAAAATGGAAAATGAGATTTCTTAGTTTGGGCTTCTCGAGCTCGGGATACGAGATAGGTCCCGGGTTGGGGTGCTCACAGTTGGTATCAGAGCTTAGTTTAGAGGTCAAGGGTAGATGTCTAAACTAAGGGGGAGTGTGTGGTAATTAACGCCGAGTGTTTAATGCAGGAGTTCGTTCTAATGGCCGGAAGCAATGATGATCAGCGAAAGGTTCTAGGAAATGAAGGAGATATGGGTATAGGTGGAAATCAGAATGAAGAGATGATGAAATTATTCAGGATGTTTGTACATAATATGGAGACTAGAGGATCAGTTCCGAATCAACCTGAAGGGTACCAAAGTGATGGATTAGAAAGATTTGTGAAGATGAACCCACCGAGCTTTAATGGAGATCCAAATCCGTTAAAGGCAGAAAAATGGTTAGCAGAAATGAATAGGATTTTCGAGGTTATAGAAAGTCCCAACAAAGAGAAAGTTAAGTATGCCGTTTTCAAACTTGAAGGTCCAGCTGATCAGTGGTGGCAGAATTTGAAGAGAAGCTGGGAGCGGGATCATACGCCCCAGACTTGGGATAATTTCACTCATCAGTTCGAGGATTATTTCATTACCATGGTTACCAGGGATAGGAAGGAGATTGAATTCTTAGGACTAAAACAAGGGAACATGACGGTGAAACAGTATTCAGTCCGGTTTGAGGAACTAGCTAGGTGTTGCCCTCATTTGGTATCGCATGAAGTGAGAAGAGTTCTTAGGTTTGTAACAGGTTTGAGGATTGAGTTTAGGAAGAAATTAGTGATTGATAGCTTCACCAATTATCAGACAGCCATAGATAGAGCATATGAGATCGAGAATAGCATTGAGAAAAATAGTGGAAAATCTGAGGGTGGGATTAGAAATAAACCAAAGTATCGAGGACAAGAATCCAAAGTCATTAGAGGACGACGAGGACTTTAACTTCAGGAAGTGTGAGAGGAGAGTTTGTTGTAGCTTCTTCATCTAGGCCAAAATCCAAACAGTATGGGATGAATTGTAAATTTTGCAAGAGGATTGGACATACCGAAGATCAGTGTTGGAGAAAGCAAGGCAAGTGTATCAAGTGTGGAGAGATAGGACACTTTAGGAAGAATTGCCCAAGGTGGCAGCGGGAACGAGCTTTAAGCAGCGGTCAGCCGGGTGGACGACAAAGAGGTGGTACCAAAAGAGATAACGAAGGGGAATCGAAAGAGAAGGTCTATGGTCGAGTACGTGTTTCGAGCCTAGGAGAGATAGTTTCCTCGAGAGGTTACTAAAGGTATATTCCTGTCTCGAAGTAGGGGTCATATTTTATAGATCCTGTTGCATATCATTTATGTTTGGCATCACATTTTTCTTATATGTGACATACATTGTTTGAGATATTGTTTTATTGTTAGAGGATTCTGCTCTTATGAGAGGATACCTCGAACCTCCCTTGATTTACCACGATAGTGGTGTGGTCATGACTGAGTATGTATTGCCAGTTAATTTGGTATGATTACCAATTTGTAAATTTGAGATATACTTGACCTGGAGGGTTAAGTAGTTGTTATGCATTGGTAGACTATCATAAGAAATGAGTCTTCTTTTCTATACCCAAATTGATTATATTAGTATTTAATATAAATAAACCTTTATATGGTGTTCTTATTATGTAAGCATTAAAGGCAGGAAGTTTTTGGTTAAAGATGTGAAGGGTAATTAGTATGTGTTAGACTTGCATAAGAAGTCCTTTCGGAAAATTTTCGTGCTAGTTGTGAGTAGATGGTAATTGTGTTCCATCAAGGTATCTCATGTGTTGATTCTAAGTATGATAGTCCAAGTTTCAATCCTTAGTTCGATGGCTTTGGGGGTAATTAGGATTGATGGTCTCTTTGTTAATTAAAGTTCCGAGAGGATCATGAAAATCATTGGAGGTTAAGGTTAATAATCCTTGGTGAGAATTCCTTGTAGACAAAGTTTAGATAGTGTGAGTTGGCTCGAGAAGTTTCCAAAATTTGGGGTTCTATAGTCTTAAGCTTGGAAGTTATCATGGCTCTTATGAGGATTGTGTCCGTAATCTTTGAGGTTGGCCAAGTGCTACCAAAGGAATTTTCAAGGAGTTTTCGAGAATTATGAAATCGTTGGTTTAGATAACTCGGAAGGATATCAATGGTGTAAGATGTAATAAGAATGAATCATATTGGTAGAAATGGGGAATAAATTAACTATAGATCCGATCCTTACCTTACCTAAAGAATGTGAGAATTTTGTGAATTTTAAGTGCGTATTAAAGGAAGATTTGATTGTGATATTAAGAGAAATGTGAAAGTGATAGCGTATGCTTCGAGGAAGTTAACTTAGATAAAGCGGAAATTTTCTTACTCCTTACTTAAGAGTGACTACAATTGTGTTGTGTTATCTAAGTAAGAATCTTATCTTTTTGAAGTTTCCTTTTGGAATTTGTGACCGACCCTAAGAGTATGGAGAATTTAGTTATTCGAAGGGGAGAGATCTATAAGCCTAAGCGATGGTTGGAACTATTAAAAGATTTTAATTGCGTCATTTTATATTATCCGGAAAAGTTATGGTGATTTCGAATGCGATTTGCCGAAAGACTTATGAGTCGTCAAGTGTATCCTTTGAGTCGTAAGGCGAAATATTGTTGCAATTAGTCAGGATAGACCCATAGAATGTGGAGACTTTAAAGGAAGTTCAACGGTGATTCAGAATTTAATAGGAGTAGAGGATAGTTTCAAAATGAGAAAACTATCCAAACTCTTGAAGAATAGATTGTGTGTTGGGTTTCCTTTCAACTGGAGAGGTTCTATTAATCTTAAGGGAGTTTAGTATAATAGCAGTTTAGTTTAGCATTGAATGGGTACTGTATAAAGCTTGATATGGAAAAATTTATTTGTATGATCCTTCGTACGTATGGAGTTCTTCAATTAAGGATGCTTAGACAAATTTGAATTATGTAGGGAAAAGCGTTGAGAGTTATTAGGATTTCAATTCCGAGATTTAATTCTAGAGTGTTTGGATTGTGAGAATGTATATAAGAATCATGACCTTAAGGAAAATATTTGAAGGTTGTAATTTGAAATGCTTGGAGAAGTAGCCTTTGTTATTGATCATTAAGGTAATCAAGTTTAAAATTCGGGACGAATTTTCTTTAAGGAGGAGTGAATGTAACGACCCTAAACCTAGGCACCTATTTTAGTATCATGAAATGTGCTTTTAATATTATTTTTAATATTATGTGTTTAATTTATATCTTTGATTTCTTAATATTAAAATGAAATGATTGGGAAATAAATAATATTCTTGGGAAGGGTATAATAATAGAAATGGACAAAATAAATAAAATGTGGGTAGTATACTTCCTTGTGTAGGAGAAGTATGATTGAAAAAGATTTTTTTTAAAAAAGAAGGGATGGGGGGACCATACCCTCCCCTTATTTCCCTCATCCTTTTCCTTATTTGTCAAACCTCCCCATACTCCCTTTATCCCTCCCCATACTCTTCCATACTCCTCCATTCTCCATCATTTTCCTTCTTCTTCCTCAACCTTCTTTCCATGGAAACCTCCTTCCAATATATTTCTTCCAAAAATGGTAGTTAATCCAAGCCTTCTCCATTTGAAGATCCGGGTGTACTTTTGGATTCGTGGAGTCAAGAGGAACACTTTGAGCTAAGAAGATCTTTAATCCACTTCATAATTGCTAGGTGAGTTATTATGATTTCCCCTTCTATGTGATGTTCATAAACTATTAAATGTTGTTCTTATTGTTGAAATGGTTGATTGATGCTTAGAAACCTTCTTGGAGTTGAGGAATTTAGTAAATGCTTTAGAATGTTGTTGTTGGTTAAGAAAGTGGGTCAAGAGGGTAAGCAAATGGGTTTAATTAAAGTAAGAAGTTCAAACTTGGAATGAGGTAGTTAAATGGATGGAGTTAGATTAGAAGATTTTTAGCTTGAAATAAGATGATGAAATGGGTGGGAACTTAAGTAGTAAATAATTTAAGTCTATACTATTTTGGGTTTGGATGATTTAAGTGGAGGATTGAAAAGTTAGAAACCATTTAGGTGTTCATGGAAAAGGGTGTTAAAAGGAAAAGAATGTAAGTAAAAAAGGGATTAGAATTGGGCAAGGGTTGAATCGCCACTTGGGCGGTCGCCCATGGGGGCTTGAGCGGCCGCCCATGTGGCCAGTAACTGGAGTGCTTACTTTTCCTTCTTGGGCGGTCGCCCAAGTCATCTTGGGCGGTCGCCCATGTTGCCAGACTTTCCCAGTTTCCGTTCTTGCTGATTTTTGACAACAACCTAGTGGCATGAATCCTAACCACTATAAATTAATGGAACCTAATCACTTTCGGATATGAATCAAACCTTCTCAGCTTAGATTAAAGTAGAACTTGGGCCACTTAAGCATTGTGACTACAACTTAATAATTTAACTTGAATCTCTATCGGGACCTTGTAATATGGATCATCGTCCGGAAAACAATTGTTAAGTTTAATTAGTACTTCACCAAAATAGTTCCAACTTGGGAAATAGATCTTGAACTTTAATTAAGGTTATTCGAGGTTGTATAATGACTATGTAAGAATGATTTATGATATATAGTAGCCTCACTTACTCTTTATCTTTGGTGAATAGTTGCAATGGTGTAGAAGCCATAGGTTTCACTATTGAACTAATTGGTAATGGGTATGTATCACCTTGTGGCATTGTTATTTTAAGTTGTGGAATTATTGATTATATGGTTACCTTAATATCCTAAGTATGGATTATTTGGCAAGTTGTTATGTGCATCCCAAGTGTGGATTATTTGACAAGTTGTTATGTTATCCCAGTGTGTGGATATGCTTATTTTGTGGTTGCATGGTTATCCCATTGGTGGATTTATTTGTTATCATTCATATTTATTGATGATATTATGCATAGTGTATTAAATGAATTGTTGCACTATGGTATTGATTAGCATGAGTATATTTTACCATGTTGTTATATTATTATCCCTTTTTGTGGATTTATTTCAAGTATCTATTATGTGCTTGAGTGTGTTTATATTCGGGTGGGTATGATGAAATTCAATCAATTATTGATTTGTTCTATAAGTGATTGAAGGTTCATCATACCGGTGACCCTTCCCCCCTCTGTGGCCACAGAGTGGGGCTGTGCAAGCTACTGTATTGAGCAATAAGGAGCCTTTACATACTGCTGCGATTGGTGATTAGGGGGAATGCTTCTGTATTAAGCCTAAAGCTTTACAGTTAGCGACATTGTTGTTGGATACTCTGATATAGGTATCTTTTCTTATATGGATCTCTGGAGTATGAGTCCTATAAGAGGTGAATGTGCTGGAGGCAATTCACCAAAGAGAGGAGTTTTACTCCCACGTTGTACGACTTATTGTTCAGACGGGAAAGGTAAAATGAGGTAACGTAAGGTGTTTACCGCTTTCGTAATGTGTTATGTGCTACCATGCTATGTGTTGCACTTTGATTGGCATCTTGCTGCATTCATAATAGCTCATTGAGATTTATTCTCACCCCTTCCCTTTTACTGCTTTAGATTATGCTGAGACAGTGACTGAACCAAACAGGCCGGGGAGACGATTGTGGACTGTTGCTTTTGGGATTTGTCAGGATAGGTATATGTGGGGGTTGTAGGGAGTCATATTTAATTATTACTCTTTCATAATTTGTAATGAAAACTCTTTTGTTAAACAATGCTAATTAGGGTTTTCAATGTAATTAATGAAGTATGGTTTTTAAGGTATTTGTTTAAATCCCTCCAAATGGAGATATTATATTTGATTTTGTTTATGGGAAAATTTAGAATTGGTTTCCTTGTAAAGGCAAATTAAAAGATTTTTGAAAAATGGAAAATGAGATTTCTTAGTTTGGGCTTCTCAAGCTCGGGATACGAGATAGGTCCCGGGTTGGGGTGCTCACAACCTAGACGTAGTAAAAGGGCAAGAGTGGAAAAGTCTTTTGGTCCTGATTTTCTATCATTTATGTTGGAAAACGAACCAGCTACTGTTAAAGAAGCGTTATCTGGACCGGACAGTACGTTCTGGAAAGAGGCTATTAACAGTGAGATAGAATCCATAATGCTTAATAATACTTGGGAGTTGGTTGATCTTCCTCCAGGATGCAAACCGTTAGGTTGCAAATGGATCCTTAAAAGGAAGTATAAGGCAGATGGATCTATCGATAAGTATAAAGCGCGGCTAGTAGCCAAAGGGTTTAGACAAAAGGAGGGATATGACTTTTTAAATACATATTCTCCTGTCACAAGGATCACATCCATACGTGTTCTTATAGCTATTGCAGCCGTGCATAATCTTGAGATACACCAGATGGATGTGAAAACAGCTTTCTTGAATGGAGAATTAGATGAAGAGATTTACATGGAACAACCCGAAGGGTTTGTTGTTCCAGGTAAAGAGCAAAAGGTGTGTAAACTTGTAAAGTCGTTGTACGGACTCAAACAAGCACCTAAACAATGGCATGAGAAGTTTGATCGAACTATGTTGTCAAATGGATTCAAGATAAATGAATGTGACAAGTGTGTCTATATCAAAGGAACATCTGAATCATTTGTAATAGTCTGTCTTTACGTGGATGACATGTTGATAATGGGAAGTACTCATGAATTGATCATGAATACCAAAGGCTTGTTAAAGAAGCACTTTGACATGAAAGATATGGGATTAGCCGATGTCATATTAGGAATAAAGATTTCTAGAACATCAGAAGGAATAGTCCTGTCACAATCCCATTATCTGGAAAATGTACTTCGAAAATTCGATGTCATTAACAGCCCTCCAGCTAAGACTCCGGTAGACTTGGCGCTACACTTAGCTAAAAACAGAGGGGAACCAGTTTCTCAGTTGGAGTATGCAAGAATAATTGGCAGTCTGATGTACTTAACGAATTGTACACGTCCAGACATTGCATATTCAGTGAGCAAACTAAGCAGGTTCACGAGTAATCCCAGTACAGATCATTGGAAAGCTCTAATGAGGGTACTGAGATATTTAAAGTATACATTAAATCATGGGATACTTTATAAGAAATATCCAGCAGTATTAGAAGGATACTGTGATGCAAACTGGATATCGGACACAAAAGACTCAAAATCCACGAGTGGATATGTTTTCACAATAGGTGGAGGAGCAGTGTCATGGAAATCCCCCAAACAAACGTGTATAGCCAGATCCACGATGAAATCTGAATTCATAGCTTTAGATAAAGCTGGAGAAGAAGCAGAATGGCTTAAGAACTTCCTGGAGGATATTCCTTGTTGGAATAGACCTGTGCCTGCTGTTATGATACATTGTGATAGTCAATCAGCAATAGGAAGGGCACAGAGTAGTATGTATAATGGTAAGTCTAGACATATCCGTCGTAGACATAATACCATTAGACAGTTGATCAAGAATGGGGTTATCACAATTGACTATGTGAAGTCAAATGATAACATAGCGGATCCGTTTACGAAAGGTATAAATAGAGATCAACTGTATAAACTGTTAAGGGGAATGGGCTTAAAACCCACAATAAAAGAACTCATAGTGGACACTCAACCTTGAGAATTGGAGATCCCATGCCCTTGGTTCAATGAGACAACCAAGCTATAAGTTCTAGCAGAATCACTTGGAAACAACAACTCGGTTGAATGACCTGGAGATGTTGAATACTCATTCCCAGAACATCCAAGTATAAGCACCTGCAGCAGTGGTGAGGATAAGTTGAGAAAACTTTTAATGATTCCTATACATACGGGTGGAGTAGTGCAGGATACTCCTTATAGTATGAATCACCTATATAAGTGAGAAGTAACTTGGCCGCTTCTAATATGAACACTTATGAATGAGATACGGTCCAGGGCTGAAATGGACAAAACGCGAGAACAATAACTGTTAGAGCTATTATTATGTGAGTATTGTTGTCTTGGTATACATCATACAGTCACTGGTTCAAAGCGACTCGCTACCAAATGGCTAGTATATCCGATAATATTTCACTAGGGGAGATTCAAAGCCATAAGCTATATATCCCGATGTAATAATGGTTCGCCGAAACTTTTGGACGAAATTGCATACATGCATTAATTGTCATTCATGTGGGGGATTGTTGGAAATGGATAACGAAAGTTAAGTTTGACTTAACGTTGACCTAACTTCCTAACGGAATTCGTTATTTGTTAACGAAATAAGTTACAAAATGTATTCTACATTTAGTGTAGATTATGAAACTCATTTATTGTCTCAAAACCATTTCCGGGTGAATGAGAAATTAATGACAAAAGATTTGTAACTTAACGAGAGTTGTTTAAAGGGTAAATTAGATCATTTGGATTTAATTGGATTTGAACAGTGTTTTTGGCTGATGAGATTTTGCTCCCAGCTGATCAGAACGAGTGGGGGACTCTGGTCACGAGTCGTGAGCACGAATGGACCTTAATGAACATTTGGCTCAAATCTGATCAGAACGAGTGGAGACCTTGGGAACGAGTCGTGGGCACGACTCGTGCCAAGGAGCACGACTCGTGCCAAGGAGCACGACTCGTGCCCTTCACTGCTGTTCGAAAAGTTGTGTCTTTTCAAGGGAAAAGACACAAAACCCTTTGACTCTCCTTATATACTTCCCCTCTGAATTTCAATTCACACATTCAGTCATTTGAGCCTCTCTACCTACATTTGAGATATATTAACCATGCATAATCATTTCATCTTGTTGCATAAATTCCTTCAAGTCCGAAAGTTTCAAATAGTCAATTGTTCGTTAGATTTGTTAATTTGGAGTGCTCCTATTAACAAATAGAAGTCGTTGCATCTCACGAGAAGTTTGTCATCAACCGTAAGCACCTGTGCGGGACAAATACTTCTTACGAAAATTGTGTTAAACACAAGCCTCGACTACATCAAGTTTGTCTTTTCAATTTCCGTTATCTTTTCCGTTATCTTTCTCTTCTTCTTTGTTATTTCCTTAAGAAGCCTAACAGAAAATCCAAACACTCATTTCGTTGCATATTGTCATCTATTCTCTGGCCTACTTGCATAAACACAGTACTGGTGATACTATCCAGACACACTCTCAATTTAGCGGGAACTTTTGGTACAAAATGCTCACGATCCGCATGTTGTATCATGGGAGACTCGCGTGCAAGGCAGCATCAAGCACTATAGGTAAGTGAGCGAATAAGTTTTAAAGATACTGTTCAACATGGCTTAATTGTGCAAATCTCAAATTTTTGGCCGAATTTTATTTGATTTCCTATTTCTATTTCTTTTCAGGTTATATTGCTATTGTAATTTAAATTTCTGTAATTGTTTTCCTTCTTTCGTTCTAATTTTGCCAAGAATACATATTTACATGAACAAAATGAATTCTGCGAGCTTCAAATTGATTTGTCCGCTTCAAACCTAAAGTTGGGAATTAAGTTGTTAAATAGGCTTGGGCTTTATATTAACAATTCTAAATGAGCCCCCGTGCCGAGGGCAGAATGATTATCTATTCTACGGCTCAGCCTATACATTTATATTGTAATGATATTAGTACTCTCTCTGACCCGTGTTAATGGCACGGGAACAATATGCATGGGTGATCAAGTGAAAAAAATTAAAAGATAAACACCATTATAAGTATTCAATGTCTCAAAATTCCTAATATCTCAAAATTCATGAAAATAGAATAGCAAACAATCACAAACTATAAACTGATATTGCCTAAGTTTATTCTTAACTCTTGCATCAACTTGAAAGTATATGAAAATTCAAAGGTTAGATTGAAGTATCAAACTGAAAATGTGAAAGAATCTAAATGTGCACAAATAATAACAAATAGAGTAGCAAATAATCACAAACTACAAACATATATTGCCTAAGTTTATTCTTAACTCTTGCATCAACTTGAAAGTAAATGAAAATTCAAATGTTAGATTGAAGTATCAAACCAAAAATGTGAAAGAATCTAAAAGTGCACAAATAACAACAAATGTTCAAATTTATGGTATTTACTATAAGGGATGAACGTTGGTTCACCGTGTTTTTGAAGTTGCAAAGATGGATTTCTCCATATACCGTTCCCACATCACTCTCTAATTCCACATACATATCAATCTTGGACTTTAACATAACTCAACTATGATTGAAACAGAATTGTGCCAGAATCAAAGTACTATAAGCAAATAACAAAATTACATCAAAAGCCCCCATCCTCACCATTACATTTCCACGATACTTTCTCCACTTCACTCCTGTTACAAAATAACAAAATCATGCAAGTAAAGGAATCATCACATATATCTTCATACGTCAACTGTGGTGGAGTCATTTGTGAATCAGTTGAAGCTTCAGTATCTTGCAAATCTTCTATCGAACGCGAGAAAACCTATTTAAAGCATGCATTAGATCAATATATACACATATAAGTTATATATAAATGTGTCACATTATCGATATTAGGTTCCGCCATTTAGTTAGTTAGTTATCCATCCCACTATAAATCTCTTAATTTTATTTTTTAGTTAATTTAATTGAACTTTAACAAAAAAAGTTACTAAAATTCATTTATTCATAAAATTTTAAATATTATTAATACAACAATATATTAAATTTTATAAAAATTATTTAATATGAAACAGCTGAAGTATACTGATATCACGAAAAATAGAGAGAGATTGTGATTGATAAATTCAGGGATAATTTTAGAAATCGGTTAATGAGAATCGTTGGATTAAAACATTGATAATTAATCTTACGTATAGAATTGAAAAAGAAAATAAATTATCAAATGACAGCCCTTGGATCGTAGCGGTTATGGAACGATATCAACCGTTCTTTGTGTAAAGTCAATAGGCGGTTATGAACTGAGGTGAGAGAGAAAATGAGATAGAAAATAGTAAGACGATAGTCGTTATGAGTATTACAAATGAGTCTCATTAATAAATAAATATTATATATACTTGCTAACGGAAGTTAGTCATGAAACTAACTCCGGGGAATATGTCATGTGAAATGATCAAATTGTCTCTTGATGTCCATGATATATGACTTGAAAATATAACATCATATTTTTTTTATTTGCAACAGATTATAAAAACAAATACTCCCTCCGTCTCGAAAAATTTAGATCACTTTGACTTTAATAATCAACTCAATCGAATTTTGACCGTAATTTTATGAAAATTTTGATATTTTTATGCAATTATAAAAATTGTTATTGTTTTACCATTAAAAATACTATCAATAATAATTTTTAGAATTTCATGGAAATGTCTATATTTTTCTATAAAATTATTCATATATTTTTTATAAAAATATGTCAAAATTTGATTGAGTTGATTCTGCGAAATAAAGAGATCGATCGGATCTACACACTTTTATTTTTAAAAAGTATATTACAAAAGTAACCAAAATTCATGTCAGTTAAATTGTAAATTGAGAAAAAGTCAGACAGTCGGTACACACAACCAGACCACTTGTTTGTTTTCTTTCCATTTACATTTAAATTGAAAATCTTGGTACACGTCAATTTCCAAATAATAGTTATGTATACTATTACTACATTATTATACTCCCGTACCGTCCCACGTGAATGAAAAATTTTAGTCAAATTGATGTAACTTTGATCAATAATTTAAATAAAAAATAGTGATTCTAATAAAAAATTAATTTTTTTATTATAACACAATTAATAATATTTTCAATAATGATTTTTAAATTAATAGTTAAAATTATTGCAATTTGTCTAAAAAAATTCGTGAGGGAGGGAGTATGTATTGAAATAGAAACTGCCAATCTACAGCCGTAGGATCAAACAAATTGAAAAGAAATTCAATGATTGAAAATAAAAAAAGTTAAAACTGATGTTGGATGTGAGAATCAATCTTGGCCATCCTTTGTCTTTTCTGAAATACAATCCTAGCCACTCATTGTGTGACGGTTATTCTTGACCTCTATTGTATTATAGATCCCAAAAGACATGAAAAAAGATCGAAACCGCTACGCTACGTAGATTTAGCTCTACCGAGCCATTCATGCATCTATTTTCAAAAAGCCCAATTGTGCGATTTGATCTTTGATGTAGGATTAAGCAAAGTGCAAAAGTGTTTAGAACATACTACTTCCTCCGTTTCGTTCGATGCTTCATCATTTTGGTGAAGCACGTAAATTAAGAAAAATGATGAGTGATAGAAGGGTTGTGAGAGGAAAGAAGTGAGTGAATATGACAAGTGTGACCCACAAATTAAATATGTGAAGGGGAAAAGTTAGTGGATATGACAAGTGGGCCCACAATTTAAATATGTAAGAGGAAAAATTAAGTGAGATTGACAAATGGGGCCCATATTTATTATCATTTTAGAAAAGGTGAAGCTTCTACCAGAATACCCATTTGGGTAAAAGGTGAAGTTTCGGAACGGATGGGATGGAGGGAGTATTATCTATCTATATATAATAACAGGACAGCCGGTTTCCCCCCAAAACGAAGGGCAGTTTGATAATTTCACACGGTGGCGAAGTTGTAATTAACAAGGGGGAGGAGACACGTGGGACGCTGGCATTGGGCACGTGCGTCACACGCGCCGACAAAGGCGCGTGTACGCGTAAAGGTTTTTTTTTTTCTTTTCCTAAATAACGCGACACGTGGCGCACTCTGATTGGCCAGTTTATTTTCAGATTTTTTTTTCATCCCCTTTTTTCGACCTCAATTATTTTATATAAAAAAAAATTAAAAATTTTACACCAAAATTCATAATTTTTTTTCCTCTTTAATTAGAAACTATTTTCATTTAATTTGGACACAAAAAAAAAACACTCTTTTTTAAATATAAATTTCTTAATTATCCTTTCTTAATTTTTCTTTTTAATTTTTCAATATCTTTTCTGTGAAAATTAATTAAGTGTGAAGTATATTTTTTTATTATAAATGATGATAATAATAATCATAATTTTACTTTTTAAATATAAATTATTATTTGTAATGTTAGTTCCTTCGTTTCAAAATTTGACATTATTTTTTTAAACATATTAAGTAGTATTGTATAAAATATTCCTTGAGACGAATATATTAATTTATTTTTTTACCCGAAGTAGTATTCTTTTGTAAAAATTAATGTTTATAATGTTCGTGTGTTCGTGTCAGAAAATAAATATTAATTTTTGAGACAAGTAAATTCATTGAGGCAAAGGAAGCATTTTTTTTTTATATAGAAAGTATTATTAATTATGGGATGAAAGTAATATTTATTTTTGAATTGAAGGATTTTTTTTTTCTTACAAAGTAGAATTTTTTTATATGTCCAAAAAAAATGAACATTGCTTCTTTCGTCTCAATGAACATTTTAAAAAATAATACTACTTTATTCGTCTAAAAAATTAATGAATATTTTGAGACGAAGACACTAACATTACAAACATTAATTGCAGAGGCGAATGAAGTAGTATTTTTTTTTAAAATATTCATTGGGATGAAGGAAATAATGTTCATTTTTTTTTTAAAAAAAAAATGTAGTATTATTTTTGGGTTAATCATTTCGAATCGAAAGTAATATTCATTTTTTAAATATTGTAATATTAGTGCCTTCGTTTCAAAATATGACATTACTTTTTTAAACAACTTAAGTAATATTTTATAAAATATTCATTGGGATGAAGATGGTATTTTATTTTTATAGCCGAAGTAGTATTATTTTGTAAAAATTAATCTTTATATTGTTTGTGTCTTCGTGTGTCAAAAAATAAATATTATTTTTTGAGACAAGTAAATTCCTTGAGGCAAATGAAGCAATTTTCTTTTGATATAGAAAGTAGTATTAATTATGGGACGAACGTAATATTCATTTTTGAATTGAAGTAAATTTTTTTCCTTAAAAAATAGATTTTTTTTTTTATGTCCAAGAAAAATTAACATTGCTTCCTTTAGCTCATTGAACATTTTAAAAAATAATACTACTTTATTCACCTAAAAAATTAATGTCATATTTTGAGACGAATGCACTAACATTACAAACATTAATTGCAGAGGCGAATGAAGTAGTATTAGTTTTAAAAATATTAATTGGGATGAAGGGAATAATGCTCATTTTTTTGGATAAAAAATGTAGTATTATCTTTGGGTTATTCATTTTGAATCGAAAGTAATATTCATTTTTGAAATGTTGTAGTGTTAGTGCCTTTGTTTCAAAATATGACATTAATTTTTTAAACAAATTAAGTAATATTTTATACAATATTCATTGGGACGAAAATAGTTTTTTTTTTCTTTAGCTGAAGTAGTATTATTTTGTAAAAATTAATTTTTATAATGTTAGTGTCTTCGTCTCAGGAAATAAATATTAATTTTTTGGACAAGTAAATTTCTTGAGGCAAAGGAAGCAATTTTTTTTTTTTGGATATAGAAAGTAGTATTAATTATGGGATGAAAGAAATATTCATTTTTGAATTGAAGGACAATTTTTTTCCTTAAAAGTACTTTAGAAATAATGAAAAACATATGATTATGAATTTTCATTGAGTTTCTTTTTTTACAAAACATTTTATATTAAGTTCTTCTCGCTCAGTTTTATTTTTTTTTTTAAGAAACAATTCCTATTGATCTCTTTTAAAAAATGATGGGTTATTAATAAAGAACTTTAGATTAATGATAAAAAAATGTGAAAGCCATTTGATATAACATTTTTTTAATTTAAAGAGTAGTTGAAGTATATTAGTGAAATTAAAAATCTTATTATTGGCTACAAATATAATTATTAGAATTATTTATGTTTTAATTTTTATTTTATCAAAATTTGATGGATTATTAATCTTGGTTTCATTTATTTGTGCCTTTTTTATGTATAATATTTATGAATAATTTTTTCTTAAACTTTTGTCCTATTTTAAACGTTAAAAAATGGGTTCGGATATTAAAGAGATGAATGATTTTATTATAAAGTATAAAAAGTTGGGTACAAAGTAATTAGTGAATAGTTGTTGTGAGTATGACTTATAAGACCATTTAATATTAAAATTTTATAATTTTTTCATTGTAATTTTTTTAAATTTAAAATGGGACACCTTTTATTAAAAAAAATGAAGTTTAAAATCGGACGAAGGGAGCATTTATTTATTTGATAGTGAAATAATTTATCGTAATGTTAAATTTAATTACTAGCAAAATAAAAATTAAGTCTTAATAATGAAAACTAAAATAAATAAAACTAGAAGGGAAAATTATATTTTCCGTCTCAAGTCAACTTTAAAAAATGTCATTATACAAAAAAATTATTTTCTTCATTTCAAAAATGAATATTACTTTCAACTCAAAATAAATCACCAAAAAATAATACTACTTTTTTTTTTTCAAAAAATTGCATTATTATGTGCTTTAACTAGAAGGGAAAATTATATTTTTCGTCTCAAGTAACTAAAATTTTTGAAGTAGCGAAATCAAATTCCTTTTTTTTTTGCCCAATTCTAGGAAAACAATGTTAGTATGTGCTTTAACTTGATATTGCCCTATTTAAAGAATTTTATAAGTAAAAAACGGGTTGATAAAATTTTTGAATCCCTCCTAAACCCGCATTGATCCGCTTCTAATGAAAAGAGTTTGGAAATGTTTTCTTTTAAATCAGGTGGGATTGGGGTGGATTTGGGATTAGCTCGAACCGTCCCATTTAACTCGAACCCGCATAGTATTCATCTTTTTTTAGAATAAATTTTAAATATTGATAATATTTGTATATTATTATAGACTTATTTGTTTATAGTTTATTGTATTTTCTTATTTTTCTATGTCATATTATTAATCTCTACATTTATAAGGAAATAAAGGGAAAAATAGCATTTTATAATAGAAATATTAATAATTTTTTCTTCAACTTTTGTCCTATTTTAAACGTTAAAAAATTGGTTAGGATATTAAAGAGATGAATGGTTTTATTATAAAGTATAAAAAATTGGGTACAAAGTAATTAGTGAATAGTTGTTGTGAGTATGAATTATAAGACCATTGAATAAAAAAATATTAAAATTTTTTCATTGTACTTTTTTTAAATTTAAAATGGGACACCCTTTATTAAAAAAAAAAGAAAGTTTAAAATGGGACGAAGGGAGCATTTATTTATTTGATAGTGAAATAATTTTTCCTAATGTTAAATTTAATTACTTGCGATATAAAAAAAACATGATTATATAACAATAACATTAAAGAAATATGTAAAAATCAAACGGGGATGTAGAAGTTGAATACGATTCAAGAACAAAATAACTTCTCAAAAATCAAAATTGATGATACTTGAAAATTTCATTTCATGTAATTTGTTTGTTTGGAGAATCACTAGAGTTAAGAGTTTCAAATTGCAGTTGAAGAGAAAGATTTGGAGACTTATAACTAGATTGATTACGCTTTCTCAATCGTTGGCGAAACTAAGTGATACTGTGGGCAAATTACGCACATATCACGTTCAATACACAATAAATATGTTTTACATAAAAAATATGCGTTCAATTTCATAGCATTGAAAAATGGATGTCAAATGTGATTATTATTGAATAGAACGGAAATTTACGTATAAAATGCGCTTCGTACGAACTAACTATGCCTTAAATATATATTTATTTTAGTGACCTTCAATCTGATATTTGTACTAATAATATAGTTTTCAAAAAAGTGTTTTACAATGTACACAAATATTTCTATTTCCTGATATATTTGTATGAATTTTCGTCAATATGTGTTAATAGCTGTCTGTGCATCGCACGGGAGTTACACTAGTTCTTGTAAAAAGATCACAATGGCACATAGACCCAGCCCATTCTAAAGCTTAACCATACCCCTATAACCAACGATTTGGGCCCATGGGCTTACCAGTGAAAAAGTTAAATAGGTCAATTCGCTAGGCTTCAAAGGCTTGCTACATGTGAATGTTAGCCCACAAAAAACTTGTAATAATTATACCCATTAATTTTTATATTTTGTATTAATATATTTTAAGTGTTGTATTAATAATTATTAAATAATTTAAAAGTAATTATTTCTTATGATTTTTAAATTTTTAACGGATTGTCAAAAATATCAACTACACGATAGTGATTAACATGCGTCCTGATCGCGCAGGAAAGCGTGGTGGGCTCAGTTCTTTGGGTCCAGCGGATGAATGAGCTAGCTTGTGATCTGCACACCACAAGAAACAACAGTGAAACTGCGCCGGGGGTCTTCCGGCAAGCCCCTCCGGCATGAGAGTAAGATTATGGACTGGAAATATGGTGGCAAAAATATGGAATGTGTGTGGGTACGTGAATATGCAATAAAGCATTACCCGTGTCCATGTTGTTACTCTCTTATTTATAGTAGGAATAGTGATGTTAGGGTTTTCACCAGAGCCGTTGGATGGGATGGATGCCAACCGTTGGATCAGCTCTGTCTTCTAGGCGTACACGTGTCACGCTGGGACTGGTCCGTCTATGTAAGGACACTGCAGCATCTGACATTGATAAGCAGCTTGCCTTATAAGGGAAAGTCAACCTGCACGCCTTTTGTAGTTATTACTGATTGCATGTTTGCACGTGTAACAAGGCACTGTAGCAGGTCTGACATTCTCCCAAATTAGCTAATTAACCAAGCTTGTTGAGGAAGCTTAATAGAAGAGACGACCTGGAGCTGTCCGTCCAGTTGGGTCGTCTCCTTGAAGGGTGACTCGACGAGAGAGAGTTGATCGTTCAGTGACGACACTCACTCTTGGACGAGTGCCGGTTTGCGCCGAGGGAAGGCTCGTCGTTAGATGGGCTTGGCTCGCTGTCGACGATCTCTTCTTGGTATATCGACGGGCTAGAAGTTAATCCCTTCCTCAATGGTACAATGACTCGTCGCTTGGATGGGCTTGGTCGCTCAATGGCGACGACGGCCAACCAATGTTGGACGGGTCATGACCCATGGCCTTGATCTGTTCCTTTATGGTCGGTCCTTTGATGAGCCTATTGGGCCTCCGGGCTCGTAGCAAAGTATGGGGCTCGGCCCATCATAGAATATTCCGTTCAGTGGCCCCCAACTCATGGTCGTCTTGACGGGCCAGGAGTTGTCATTTTCCCTCCAAAGTAATCCGTACGACCGTCAGTTTGAATTTTGAATTATGGTGACGTCAGTATTGATGACGTGGATGGTTGGGATTTCTTCCTTGGTTGACACGTGTCCTTTGAGGGGACATTCGCCTCGAAAGTTGCAGAGGGTATTTAATGCCCCTCATCATTCCGCCGTTTGGGTTCCCAAGCATAAACCCTCCATCTTCTTCACATATAAAAACCTCCTCCCTCCTTCATTTCAAACTTTCCACACCTTTGATCAGTGAGAGCAAAGTAGCAAGAGGCGATTTCCGGCGAGTAGCAAGAAAAGATTCCGGCCACCGTGCGAACGCTTTCCGGCGATATTGGTTGTTCTGGCTTCACCACCGTTAGATAATCCGGCAGCTTGGATTAGGAACTTCTTCGATTTATCACCGGCGAACTCATCGGAAAAACCATCTCCGAGCCCAGAAACAGGTAATTTCTTCATTTATTCTTCGCTTTCTGGGTTTTTCTTTGGGGCTTTGGAACTTAGAGTTATGGGACCCAGAACTATCAGCTTTGAGAGAGGTGTTAAGTTTGGTTTTGGGATAAATCAAAGAGTTTATAAATGTGCTAAGGGGGTTTGGAGAGAGATTCCTCTGTCTGAGTGTTCTTCAATCTTGGTGAAGTTCAACCTTGAGGACAAGCCTTTGGGGTTCCCAGAGGGTGAGGCTCTGGGTGACTTTGAGGATGGAGACCCAATGATAACCCCCTTTAGGTCGATGAACGATCTGCCCAACCACATCAAGACCCACTATTATTTGTCCCGTCGTGATTCACTTAGGGATTTGATTTTAGGGGAATCTAGGTCGCCCCTAGGTAGGTCGTCGCCCGTGGAAGTTAGGACTGATTCCCCCTTTCTTTCTCCTTGTTTTGTAGACATGGATCACGACGGGCGTCCTAGCCGTCCGGCCCCAGAAGCCAACGAGCCGAGCACAAGTGCAAGGGGCAATCAGGCAGCTAAAGCCTATCACACGTTTGTACGAGTTGGATCGACTGACAGTGAATTTGGAGGTGGGGAAGGAGGGAATTGGGCCATACCTGATGGATGTATTTTATACATCCAAATTATGTCCTTAAAATTATATTTATTGCAAAATTCTCGAGTAAAATGGTAGTTTAATTGTGTTGTTAGTATTATTTTATTTCAGGTTTAAAAGGTGAAAAAATGGATGGTTGAATGTGAAGAAAAGATTAAAACTCGAGACGGAGCGAAAGGAGTACCCATTGAAAAAGTAGAAAATGAAATTGTTTGGCCGAGGCTCAACGGCGATCGCCCAAAGCATTTCGGCGACCGCCAAGCTCAGTGCACGCCAAGAAAATGTTCCAAAGAACTTTGTATTTTATTTTGGGCCTCCCTTTTGTTATTTATTTTGGGCCCCGCCTTGTTCTTTTGTGGGCTTCTTCAGGTTTTTTTTGGCCCAATCTCATTTAATCTTGACACCTTGTTCTTCCGAGTATAAATAGAAATGGTAATATTATTTTAGGAGGGTTTTTTTTTCTTGGAACTGGAAGAAAGTTTTTGTATTTTGGGACTGGAAGGAGGCGCTGGGAGGAGAGATCCTCCATGGTTCAATGCCAAGGTTTTCTTTTTCTTTATTTTTGTTTTGTAAATATTATTATTATGAGTAGTTAATATTTTTATTTCATGGATTGGATAGTAATTTAGTCACTTATGCTATGCCATTAATTATTTTATCTCATTAATTGATGTCTTGTTCATTTTTGCTATTTTAATGAAAGTTTCTTGGATTAAATTGTGGTTGATTCCGAATTTCTTCCTTGTTACTTTTTGGGTGTCAATTTCTTATATTGATTTGGGGATTTTGACTTAGACTTTGCTAGATGTTGAAATCTTTTGGTTTTCTTGATTGATGCTAAATGAGTTTTGGTTCATAAAAATCTTTAAAGCTCAAAGCTTTCCTTTTTAATTGCTTGGACTTGATTTGCGAAAAGTAATTGATTTGGAAATAATAGATTGTAATCCGGCGGCCTTACCGTACCAATCTTGACTTTGGTGATTGAACCCAAGATAGAAATTAATATATTTTTCCAAATTAATGGCATAGTATTTTGTGATTAAAAGAAATCCAATCCATGGAATCCCCCCTTATTATTGTTTTAATCTCTAGTTAAATTTGTTCTCTTTGTTTACTTGTCTTTCTTAGCGTTAATTTTAATCTTGATAATTGTAGTTGTTCGTTATTATAAAAACCAACCCCTCCCCCTTTTTATTTATTTTTATTACTTTAGTATACACTACTCAAATCGACTCAGTCACTCAACAATTCTCCGTGGATCGACCCCTTACTTGTTTACGCTATCATTTCGACACTCGTACACTTGCGAGGTGTTTTTATTACAAGTGGGAGAAATATCCCATCAAGTTTTTGGCGCCGTTGCCGGGGAGGCACCCCAAGTGGTATGATTTATTTTATGTCATTTACTTGCTTTGTAGTGTCTTGCCATCCTTCAAACACAAAACATGTTTTAGTTCCTTGCTATGAGGACATAGCATGTTTTAGGTTTGGGGGTAGGCATCTCCCCGAGTTTGTGGGTTTATAAGGGAGTGTTTATAGTTGTCCCCTCTAAAAAAAAATGTTGTCCATTTTTGCTAAATTTTGAGGTTGCCATTGAAGTCTATGATGATATGAGAGATGTATTTTGTATTGCCATTTTGTGTGTTGTCATGTTGGGAATTGAAAGCATATTGAATCATTTAAACCTTAGATTGCACCATCATCATTTCACTTCCATTCTTGTCCGGATCATTGTCATTTTGCCTAAGTACTTTTATAGGATCATTTTGTCATTTTCGGGGTTGCTAGAACATGATTGCACAATTGCTAATATCAAGTCAAATAGGCTAGTGAATATTGGGGCATGGCTTGAGTTGGTCAACTTAGGAAATCTTGGCTTGTATTGTATTGTAAATAGGGGGCAAGTATCAAGTTATGTATGTTAAAAAAAAAAAAAAAAGAGAGAGAAAAAATAGAAGAATAAGTGTCGCGTTAAGAAGAGGAAAGGAATGGCAAGGATTAAAGAAAAAGCACGAGAAATATCAAAAAAAAAAAAAAGTTGAATCCTTGGTACCGATTCCCGCTCCGAGAATGATTAAACATTCTTGTACCTACGTGACACAAATAATATGTTTAGCGGTTCAACTTGTCCCCCTATCTTTGAGTGTTTGTAAGTGACCAAGGAAGAGTTTTGTAGTGAGGATTCATTGTAATTGTAGTGAACTTCCTAAGCCATGTTCCCAATATGATTAGCCGGGTTAGCAATTGTGTAAGAGTGCCTATGGACACCTTTCGTATGCTTTAGTGTATATTCATCCTCTTTTGAGTTAGGACATGACAAAACGACCCTATAACGGAATTTAGGTTGGTGACAATGATCCAAAACATCAATTCCATTCACCGGCTAAGATGAAAATCGAGGGTTGAATGATTCAATGTGATTATAATTTCTTGTTATGATGAACATGCATTTTTGGTATAATTGGTGAAGTTTCTGAGACTTACATTGGGCAAGCCTATAGCATTTTTAGACAACATAAAAATTTGGGTTTATTTTTATTATTGTTGACTTGTTAGTTATTATTATTTAGCTATGTTATGTTTTACTCGGGGACGAGCAAAAGATAGGTTTGGGGGTATTTGATGGATGTATTTTATACATCCAAATTATGTCCTTAAAATTATATTTATTGCAAAATTCTCGAGTAAAATGGTAGTTTAATTGTGTTGTTAGTATTATTTTATTTCAGGTTTAAAAGGTGAAAAAATGGATGGTTGAATGTGAAGAAAAGATTAAAACTCGAGACGGAGCGAAAGGAGTACCCATTGAAAAAGTAGAAAATGAAATTGTTTGGCCGAGGCTCAACGGCGATCGCCCAAAGCATTTCGGCGACCGCCAAGCTCAGTCCACGCCAAGAAAATGTTCCAGCAACTTTGTATTTTATTTTGGGCCTCCCTTTTGTTATTTATTTTGGGCCCTGCCTTGTTCTTTTGTGGGCTTCTTCAGTTTTTTTTGGCCCAATCTCATTTAATCTTCAGCCTTGTTCTCTGAGTATAAATAGAAATGGTAATATTATTTTAGGAGGGTTTTTTTTTCTTGGAACTGGAAGAAAGTTTTTGTATTTTGGGACTGGAAGGAGGCGCTGAGAGGAGAGATCCTCCATGGTTCAATGCCAAGGTTTTCTTTTTCTTTATTTTTGTTTTGTAAATATTATTATTATGAGTAGTTAATATTTTTATTTCATGGATTGGATAGTAATTTAGTCACTTATGCTATGCCATTAATTATTTTATCTCATTAATTGATGTCTTGTTCATTTTTGCTATTTTAATGAAAGTTTCTTGGATTAAATTGTGGTTGATTCCGAATTTCTTCCTTGTTACTTTTTGGGTGTCAATTTCTTATATTGATTTGGGGATTTTGACTTAGACTTTGCTAGATGTTGAAATCTTTTGGTTTTCTTGATTGATGCTAAATGAGTTTTGGTTCATAAAAATCTTTAAAGCTCAAAGCTTTCCTTTTTAATTGCTTGGACTTGATTTGCGAAAAGTAATTGATTTGGAAATAATAGATTGTAATCTGGCGGCCTTACCGTACCAATCTTGACTTTGGTGATTGAACCCAAGATAGAAATTAATATATTTTTCCAAATTAATGGCATAGTATTTTGTGATTAAAAGAAATCCAATCCATGGAATCCCCCCTTATTATTGTTTTAATCTCTAGTTAAATTTGTTCTCTTTGTTTACTTGTCTTTCCTAGCGTTAATTTTAATCTTGATAATTGTAGTTGTTCGTTATTATAAAAACCAACCCCTCCCCCTTTTTATTTATTTTTATTACTTTAGTATACACTACTCAAATCGACTCAGTCACTCAACAATTCTCCGTGGATCGACCCCTTACTTGTGTACGCTATCATTTCGACACTCGTACACTTGCGAGGTGTTTTTATTACAAGTGGGAGAAATATCCCATCAAGTTTTTGGCGCCGTTGCCGGGGAGGCACCCCAAGTGGTATGATTTATTTTATGTCATTTACTTGCTTTGTAGTGTCTTGCCATCCTTCAAACACAAAACATGTTTTAGTTCCTTGCTATGAGGACATAGCATGTTTTAGGTTTGGGGGTAGGCATCTCCCCGAGTTTGTGGGTTTATAAGGGAGTGTTTATAGTTGTCCCCTCTAAAAAAAAAATGTTGTCCATTTTTGCTAAATTTTGAGGTTGCCATTGAAGTCTATGATGATATGAGAGATGTATTTTGTATTGCCATTTTGTGTGTTGTCATGTTGGGAATTGAAAGCATATTGAATCGTTTAAACCTTAGATTGCACCATCATCATTTCACTTCCATTCTTGTCCGGATCATTGTCATTTTGCCTAAGTACTTTTATAGGATCATTTTGTCATTTTCGGGGTTGCTAGAACATAATTGCACAATTGCTAATATCAAGTCAAATAGGCTAGTGAATATTGGGGCATGGCTTGAGTTGGTCAACTTAGGAAATCTTGGCTTGTATTGTATTGTAAATAGGGGCAAGTATCAACTGATCATTGTCGACGAGACGGTGGGGAGCACAGATTCAAACCCTGAAATGGGTGATGCCGGCGTCCAAGGCTCCAGGAAGAGAAAAGATCACCCCGCCGGATCTGAGGGAAGAAGGAGCAAGAATAAGAAGAATAACGACGATCCTCCCAGCTCGTCGGATCCCTCCACTCCAATAGCCGACGCTCCTGGCTCATCCTCAACTGTCCTGACTAAGGCGAAGGCCAAAGAGATGGCGGCCTTGATTGCTAAAGCCTCCCCAATAGCTGGGATTCCCTACCTGTTAAGGAATGGCAATCCATTGTTGTTGGGGACGGCCCTGACCAGGCGTGGCCGGGACGTCGAGCTGACCCGTCGGATGAGGGATGCCAAGCTTTCTCCCGAGACCTTCCATGCCCGTCTTGGGCTAATTCAAACTGAGGTATTTCAATTTGAATTTGTGTTTCTTCCCGTCCTTTCACACTTAGGTTAACAATTTTGTTGTGGCAGATGTCGTCGATGATGGACGCAATGACTGCTGATTATAGAGATTGTCTTGACGCCGAGCTGCGGGCCAACGAGCAATCGATAAAAGGCCGTTCTGGTGACAAAGGGACGGCGGAGCAGAAGCTGAAAGAGGCGGAGACCAACGTGGGTGAGCTCACCACTGCCTACGAGCTCTTGATGGGTGACAAGAATGACCTTTTGAAGGAAGTTGAAGCTTTAAAGGAAGGGAAGGCCAAAGCTGAAGCCGACTCCAAAGTGTTTCAGGACGGTCTTCGCGCTTGCGAAAACAAGCTCCAGAAGACGACGGCCAGCTATGACTCTGCTCTTGGCCAAATTGAAGGGATGAAGATGACCCATGAAGTTGCCTTGGCCAAAGCTGGACTTGATGCTGTGGATGAATTTAAGAAGAGTGCTGAATGCCTCCAGCTAATTACCACGCATGCTAGTGGATTTTTCAAGGATGGGGCTAAGCACATGGCAAGGCGGCTCTTGGTGGATCCTACGACGAAAGACCTTCTCTCCGTCCGACAATTGGCCGATCTTTATACCGAAGGAGCACACGACGACAACGCTCGTACGGTTCATCCCCTCGTTCCTTACACTAGTAATGACCTCCTTATTATTAGGGAAGATGACGCCAAGGTCGAGAAGGAAGAGTGGCCTGTTCCTGTCGTCGTCCCAAAGAACTTTGATGCCTATTATGCTCATTTTATTGAAGACGGCCCCGATCCCGATGAAGCCCCGTCCGATGCAGGTGCCGACCCTCAGTGATTGATTTATTTGAGATGTTTTGTAATGTCCCAAACAATGTCCCAATTTGATTTGGTTGTCTTAAACAATGTTTCATTTGATTTGGTTGTGGTTCCAAACATTGTCCCAAAATAATTTTTAATTTTTGCAGTGTAGTTGACCTGTTTCCTCGTCGTTTAGAGGGGGTCGTACAATGTTTGTTGGTTTTATGTTTTAAGTTACTCCATGCCTTTGTTTTCTGTTTGTTAATCTGTGTTAACGTAGATAGCATGTGATAACTTGTTTGACGAGTAAGTTTGAGGACAAGTATGAATGGTCGTCGTAAGCGATAACCAGAACTTGGGTCGTCTTAATATGGTCGACCCTCGTTCAACCTTGTATTTTCTCAACTTCTAAATGGCTCGTAGGAATAGTACGAAGGTTCATAGGTTTCTTGCTCATAGGCAAGACTCTATGGAAGAGTCGTCTTATTCCGTTATAGCGTTCGACGAAGTCTGGCTTCGTCTAACCTTTATACTTGGCTAAAGTGAGTGTAAATGTCGAAGTCTTTGCTTCGACTGATCTTTATACTTGATCAAAGTAGTTGTAGGGGTCGAAGTCAGGCTTCAACCGTCTTAAGCTTCTTGAGTTTGTAATGAACGAAGTTCGGTGAAGTGATGAGTTTCCATTGATAACTTCTGATTAACAACAGCGTATTGACAACCCATTCACTTTCAACGACTCTTGGGATTTATAGATTATCCCTTAGACTTTCCCAATTACAGACTTCCAAAAACTTTTCACAAAATGACAATCAAAAGTTTAAATTAAGAACCACAAAAGGGGTGCCCTGAGGGCGCTGAGTGTTGATTGACGACGGTCAAAAGTAATACTTCATAAGATGATTGGCGTGCCATGGATGCTTGAGATGTTCACCGTTTGGCTTAGCTAGGCGGTAGGTTCCCTCTCTGACCACACTTGTGACAATGTATGGTCCTTCCCAATTGGGGGAGAGTTTGTTTTGACGGGCTTTGAGCCCCGTTGCTTCGATCTTTCTGAGCACATAGTCGCCGACTTTAAAGAACCTCTTCTTCACCTTCTTATCATGATAAGCCTTGGTTTTCTTTTTGTAATTCTCCATCCTTAGTTGGGCGTCCAATCTTCGTTCGTCTGCAAGGTCCAGGTCAACCTGCCGGTTATGGATGTTCTTTTCGACGTCGTAGAGAGCAACTCGGTCTGTTGGCAGCTGAAGCTCGGCGGGAGCCATGGCCTCTGAGCCGTAGGCCAAAGCAAATGGGGTTTCCCCCGTGGGCCCCCGGGTGGTTGTGCGGACGGCCCGTAGAGCGAGGGTAGTCCGTCCAACCATCTTGTATCTTTTCCTTCGATTTTTACACAAAGCGAGATAAGACGAGCTTGTTCGCCGCCGGCTTGCCCGTTGCCTTGGGGATAGGCAACTGACGACTTGGAGTGTTTGACGCCCATCCTGTTCAACTCTTGCTCGAACTTTCTCGAAAACTGCAGGCCATTGTCTGAAACGATCACCCTTGGGATTCCGAAACGACACCATATCGAATCATGGATGAAGCATAGGACGTTGTTTTCAGTGATTTTGTTTAAGGCCTTGGCCTCACCCACTTCGAAAAATAGTCGACCGCCACGATTACATACTTGACTCCTCCCTTGGCCGGTGGAAAAGGCCCAATCAGGTCAACACCCCACATATCAAACGGCCAAGCGGCCATGACAGGGGTTTGCTCGGTCGTTGGTAGTTTGGGGAGATCGGCGAAACGCTGGCAGGTATCACACTTTCTTACGAACTGTTTGGCATCTTCACGGAGGTGGGGCCAGTAGTATCCCATGGTAATGATCTTATCAGCCAACGTGCGGGCCCCAGGGTGGCCCCCGCACTCTCCTTGATGTACCTCGAAAAGTAATTGAACGACCTTGTCCGGGTGGACGCATTTCAACAATGGTCTAGTAATGGATCGTCGGTAGAGCTCTCCTTCTACGACCGTAAATCTGGGGACCTTTCTCTTGATTTGCCTCGCCAAAACTTCATCCGTCGGTAACTCATCCTTCTCAATGAAAGCCTTCAGCTCGTCTATCCAGCACCTTGGACCGTCAGTATTGCACATGACCTTTACTCGCTCGTATTTGGTTGTTCCAAATAGGCTAGGTGATGGCCATGCTCCTCCTGCAGGAGTTGGTGCGTAGCCGGCTTTGAGAGCGAGGTCGGCGTGTTCGTTGTTTTCACGAGCTATTTCTACGTATGGCCCAAAATTCTAACCTGGATCAACTCTCCGACCAACGAATGGTACTTACGTAGGGTGGAATCGACGACTGATATTCTCCACGCACTTGGTTCACTATTAACTGGCGGGAATCACAAAATGCCGCGACCTTGGTAGCTCCAAAACACTTAGCGTATTCAATGGACGCTATGAGCGCTTCGTATTCCGCCCGATTGTTAGATGCTTGAAACTTGAACCTCAATACTTCTTCAAAAAGCTGTTCCACTTTCGGGCTCGACAAGAACGATCCCCGCCCGCTCATTTCTAGTTCTTGACCCGTCTAAATAAATCTTCCGGCGGCTACGGGCAAAACCAACTCCTACGGTTTGTCGTTGACTTCCTTGCCCTTGTCATTTTTTCGAGGCCGTCTCGGTCGTCGCAACACCGAACGATGTTTCAACCGGGAAGTCTGCTAAAGATTGTGCCTGTAGGGTTTTCCTCGTCTATACTCAATATCAAATTCGATCGGCTCAATACTCCGGTTGAGAAGACGGCGAGCTTTCGGGACGGTGTAAGATCTTGCTTGCAGCCAGGGCATACTGTGCAGACGACGATGGGGTGAGCGGAGAAGTAAGCTCGTAGTTTTCGTCTTTGTAATGACGAGAGCATAAGCGATCTTCTCGGGGTTAAAATAACGAGTTTCCACATCCGATAAAGCCTTGCTGACATAGTAAACTGGCCTCTGTGTTCCACCTTCCTCCCTAACCAATACGGCGGCGACGGCTTTGTCACTCGCCGAGAGGTAGACATAAAGATCTTCTCCTGCTACGGGGCTTTGGAGGAGTGGTGGGGAGCCAAGATACTCTTTTAAGCTGTTTGAGCGAGAACACTCCTCTGTCCACTTGAAATCCTTAGCGCCTCGGAGAGCTTTAAAAAACGGAAGCGATCTCTCAGCAGACTTGGCAATAAAACGACCCAAGGCCGCTACTCGTCCATTCAAGCGCTGAACCTCTTTGATGCTCGTAGGTTCGGCCATGTCGATCAAAGCTTTGATTTTTTCCGGATTGGCTTCGATTCCCCGCTGAGAGAGCATGAATCCTAGGAACTTTCCTGCTGCAACTCCGAAGACGCATTTAGCTGGGTTGAGGACCATGTCATTGGCTCGTAGATTGGTGAATGTTTGCTGGAGGTCGTCGACATGTTTTCTCTTTTTAGATTTGACGACCATGTCATCAACATACGCCTCTAGGTTGTCGCCAATCTGGTCCTTGAACACCTTGTTTATCATCCTTTGGTAAGTGGCCCCGGCGTTTTTAAGCCCAAAAGGCATCTTCGTATAACAGTAAGTTCCCCCTGCCGCCTGAAAAGCCGTCTTCGGAATGTCCTCCTCAGCCATCTTGATTTGATGATAGCCGGAGTAGGCATCGAGAAAGCTCAAAGTAGAATGGCCGGCCACAGAATCAACGAGCTTGTCGATTCTTGGTAAGGGGTAGCTGTCCTTGGGGCACGCTAGGTTTAGATCGGTAAAGTCGACACACAATCTCCACTTCCCATTTGGCTTTTTCACAAGAACCACATTAGCTAACCAATTTGTGAACCCAGCGTTCACGATGATTCCAGCGCTCAGTAATTTCTCAATCTCCTGTTTTATATCAATCTCCTTTTCCGTTGAAAAAACTCGACATCTTTGTTCTTTGAATTTCATGGTAGGGTTCACTCAGAGCACGTGACCGCCACGTCCTCTCTAATTCCTTTCATATCTTCCACCTTCCAAGCAAAAACATCGAGGTTACTGTTTGAGTAGGGAGATTATCTCTTCCCTCTCCTCGGTGCATGCGAGACCCCGATTTATTTTTTGCTCTGGATAGTCAGGTTTATGACTAGTTCGACTAGCTCGTCTGCTGGTTTCATCTCAGGGGCATCGTCCCTAAAATCCATGGACTCAATGACGATCTCCTTAATTTTTCTTCTTGCTTCAGGTGCCAGATCTGGTACCTCGTCGTCAATCAACTTATCCAGCTCGGCCCCCGATTCTTGGGCGACCAAAAGTTGTGACTCTGCGGCTTGGTCGTTCAAGAATACTTCGGCAGGGACCTCTGGATCTTCTACGCACTTGATTGTCGAGGCACGCAGGGCGCACGAGGTCGTCGTTTGTTTGACAGATTTGGAAAGCTTCACAATGTGATCAGGATCGTCGATTTCAATAGTCCGCTTCGCCTTCAGCACGTGCTCTAGGAATTCTGGGGCCGTCCCCAACACACATCCTACTCCAGCACGTGAAGGAAATTTGACTCGTTGATGGGGAACCGAAGCGACGATCCCCAAAGCGGGTGACTGGTTGGCGAGGATTGCGTGATAGTCGCGACGACGTCGATCACAATAAAAGTTACAATTTTGATTGTTCTCAATGGGTGTTCCCCGATGTCAGGCTGGGAGGTCGATCGGCCCTTTGCATCTACGGTGATTGGTGAATCCTCTCAGACGACCTAAGTAAGGACTTAGGCGGCTGTCGGGTAGACCCATACGTTGGTAGACGTTGTAAAATAAAATGTCCTTGGCCGCTCCAGTATCAATCAAAATTCTCCTTGACTCGCAGTTATCAATGAAACCAGGTATGATTAGAGTTTGTTGACGAGCTAATGGGTTGGCTGGCAGCTCGTAGGGAAAGAAGCTAATCACGTCGTTTGGAATTTCTGATTTTTGAGGGACATGTGGGGCCTTCTTCAGATGGTAGATGGCGCTCTTAATCTGGTTTTTGCTCGTTTCTTCGGAGATCACCAAGACCATTCTTGGATGCCTCTGTGGAGGGTCGTCGTTGGCAGCTCGAGTGTTGGCCGCCTGACGGTCTTTCCTCACATATTCTCGAGTCGTCCATCGTCGATCCATCTTTGAATAATCTTTTTCAAGCTGAAACATTCCTCGGTATCATGTCCTTTATCTCTGTGATATTCACAATACTTGTTCATGTTTTTCTTTCCCTTCCCGTTGGGATTCATCTTTGGCGCCGGGCCAAAATCAACGTTGCTCAAAATTTCTGCTCTAGACACAGTGAGTGGAGTGTACGACTCCGGGACTTTTTCTGCTTTCACTTTGTTTTTTCCCTTTTCCCCGACCTTATCTTTCTTGGATCTCGTTGCTTCAACCTCGTCGACGGCTTTTCCCTCTCTTTGCAACTTCCTTTCTTCAGCCTCGGCAACAGCGTAGGCCTTGGCATAGAGGTCTTTGCGAGATTTGACCGGATGGACTTGAAGCTCGAAGTCTAGTGTGGGGGAAATGACACCGTGTCTGAAGCAATTTATGATTTCCCTGTCAGTTAGGTCTTCATCAATCTGATCTACCAATTTCTTGAATCTCTTGAAGTAGCTCATCGAGCTTTCAGTGGCTCCTTGGGATATGTTGCTAAGGTCGTTGACAGTCTTACGACGCTCTCCCACCGTAGCAAACCTTCCTAAAAACTTCTTTCTCATCTGCTTCCATGATTCGATACTCCCCTTGGGCAAGCCTCTAAACCACCTCAAAGCTGCGTCGACCAATGTGCTCGTAAGAGCCTTGCACATGACGTCGTCGTGGCCTGAAGCTTTTGCCACTACGTACATCTGTGCCTCAAGGTGTTGTATGTGGTCGATGGCGCTGGTAGAGCCGTCATATTGTTTAAGGTCGGGTAGCTTAAAGCCTGGTTCTGGGGGTCCCGTTTCCAACATCCATGGTGCAAGGGGATTCATAGTGCCGCCATCGTCATCAGAGTCGTCGCTGTCCATTTTCTTTCTTTTGTTCGTCAATTCCTCCACTTGGCGCCTCAGCCTTAAGAACTCTCTCATATCCACCCCTCCTGCTGGGCCGGCTTGGGGAATCCTATCTTGACGGGGCCCCCGGGTAACGGTGTTAGACCGTTGCCTCTCGGTGGGGGCAGGTCGTCGTGAGATGGATCACTCCCTGTAACTAGGTGGGGGAGACGGCCTATAAGATCTTGACATTTCCCGTTCTCGACGAGGCGGAGTATGATGGGATATTTCTCCCACTTGTAATAAAAACACCTCGCAAGTGTACGAGTGTCGTTGTGATAGCGCACACAAGTAAGGGGTCGAATCCACAGGGAATTGTTGGGTGATTGAGTCGATTTGAGTAGTGTATACTAAAGTAATAAAAACAAATAAAAAAAGGGGTGATTTTTAAGACTAAAACTAATAAGAAACAAGTAAACTTACAAATAAGAACAAATAAAAACAAGCACAATTAACAACTAGAGTTAACAATATTAAACGAGTTTCACGGATTGGACTTCACTAAATTACCCATTTCATGTTAATTTTGATTAAGTATGTGCATTCTCACTAGGGTTCATTCACTTTAATAGAGAGTGGGACGGTGAGGCGGCCGGATTACACTCTCACTTTCCAAAATCAATCACTTTTCTCAAATCAAGTCCAAGCAATTAATTTAGGAAGCAATAAGATCAAAAGAATTAAAAGAACCAAAATCAATTTAACTTCTATCACGGAATCAAATCAATTTTATCACCAAAGCATGTGCCTTTGTTTAAAATCCCCAAATCAATAGTGAATTAAAAACACAAATATGTTGAAAAGATCCATTAGAGACTAGATCTAAAATTGCAATCTTGAAAATTCAATTAAAATGCTAAGATGATCTAGAGAGAGAAAGCACAATGATAAAATGATTTATGACATGAAATTAGGCAATAATGCTAAATCCAATCCATGAAATAAAAATATTAACTATTCATAATAATAATATTTACAAAACAAAAATTAAGAAACAACCTTAATAATGGAAGGAGGACTCTCCTCCCAGCAAACAGCCGTCTCCTTCTTCCAAAATAAAACACTTTCCTACCCTAAAATTATCTCCTTCATATTTATACTACCAGGGAGTACTAAAGGCTGACTAAGGATTAGAAAATGAAAAGGCTTAAGCATTAAACCAAGGAGGCCCAAAATGATTAAACAAAAAACGGCTTGGCCTTCAGTCCGATGGAAATATGGCCTGGCCTGGAAATTGGCTTAACGTGGGAGCAGCTTGAAGGGCGGCCGCCGATGGCTAAGGGCGACCGCCGTTGAGCCTCGGCCAAACAATTTCATTTCTTTCATTCTTCAGTAATTCTTTAGTATTCTTTTGATTCGTTTCGCTCCATTTCAAATTTTAATCTTTTCTCCACCTTAAACCACCCACTTTTCACCTTTTCAACCTGAAAATAAAATAACACTAACAAAACAATTAAACTAATATTTTACTCGAGAATTTTGCAATAAATAGAATTTTAAGGACATATTTTGGATGTATAAAATACATCCATCAAATACCCCCAAACCTATCTTTTGCTCGTCCCCGAGTAAAATAAAACACAACATAACAAAACTAATTAACTACAAACACTTAAAACAATAATGTAAGAAAATAACTAAACATATTTTTTATTATTATTATTTTATTTTTTTTGGTGTTATTCACAATATAAAAAGTTTGCCACCATCGGTCTCAAAATTCTTTTCAAAATTGCAATCCATCATGTGCCATCATAGACATAAACTTACCATTGCACTAACACAAACCAATTATGATTCTTTTCACCGTGAAGATACGTGAGGGGGGGGATCATTGACAACAAAGTAAGATACTTTATGGGGTCACTAAAGAAATATCCTAAATCAAGAATGATAATGCAAAAAACATATAAAGGTTTCCATAAGCACTTTCACACAATTGTCAACCCGCTTAATCCATATTGGGACCATGGCTTAGGAAGTTATCTAATTTACATTATAACCTCACTACAAGTAAGCTTTCACTCAAAATGTAGCTTCACTATATTCCTTACATGGCCGATTCAACTTTGACAAATTAAGGGGCAAGTTAAACAAATAAGCACAAACTAGTGTCCTCGTAGGTACAAGAAAGTTAATTCAATCTCGGAGTAGGAATCGGCACCAAGGATTCAACAACTTTTTTTTTTTTTTTTTTTGTGCTTTTTCTTTAATCCTTGCCATTCCATGACTCTTCTTTACGAAGACACCTTTATTTTTTATTTTTTTATTTTCTCTCTCTTTTTTTTTTTTTTTTTTTTTTTACAATGAATAATACATCAAAGATACTTGCCCCTTATCAACATTACAATCCCACACTCCTAAGTTGACCACTTAAGCCATGCCCAATATCTCATAAACTATTGACTTGTTATTGACAATTGTGCAATCGTGTTCTAGCTACCCCGGATATGTAAAGTAATCCCATAACGGTCACTTAAATTGGTGACCATGATCCCGTGCAAACAAAGTGTTGTGGTGAAAAGAGAAGCAAAATAGATATGTTCTAATGCAACTCTACTTTTATACTGTGATGGCACATAAGATGTAGTACCAAAAACAAACTAATCACAACATCCCAACCATGGGTGGCAACCCAACTATATAGTGAGCAACACAATTTTCAATTTTTATTATTATTATTTTTTTTAAATCTTGACCGCACCAAAGGTTGCCTACGTCCCCAAAACGATGAGCGGACTACTCATTGGAATAGGCTCAGGTCACCGTAGTTCAAACACATCCCCTCAATAAATGAGAGGAAGACACAATTTGACTCAATTTTTTTTTTTTTTTAAAGATAACTAAACAAGACATCATATACTAACATTCTAAACATACTTCCATCCCCAAACCTAAATGTTGCTATGTCCTCATGGCCTAAAAACCAAAAGAAAGCAAAACTCAAATTCGGGGGGGGGGGATGAAAAGTAAAAGACATAAAATAAAAGACAGAAATTAAAAACAGAAAGCAAGTAAAATCATACCATGTTGGGGTGCCTCCCAACTAGCGCTTTGTTTAAGGTCGTTTAGCTAGACCGATGCCAAGGTTGTCTTTAACCTTCACCTTTCTCCCTTTTGCCCACTTTGCATTCTCGCGGGTCTTGGTTTTTACATCACGCCCCATATGCATTCCTCGAGCTTTGATATTGTTTTGTGCCCAATGGAATTTTTGACTTTTCAACTTCATGGGCTTCTTTTTTTTCAAATTCTCGCCACTTTCTTCACCTTCAAAAACAGGGGGAGGTACAAGAATGATGGAGGCTTTCACACTTTCAATGGGATAAAGAAGATCTTCTTTGAGGGATTGTTCGTCAATTTGGTCGGGCCCAACCTCATCAACAATCACGTCCCCATCATCTTTAAATTTCTCTTCCACCCCATATAGGGCCAACTCAATTTCATCACACACTTTATCATGCCATGTTTTCTCTACCTCCTCAGTCGTCCCACTCAATTCATCATCATCAACGACCACATTATCATTAGTAGCAGACGGAGAGAGAGTTGGAAGTTCGTCACAATCGGAATCATCCTCCCAAAATTGTTTCGGAGGGACCGAACTTGTATCTTGCCCCCAACCCCTCAATGCCTCTACCATCTTACTTATCTGTTCTTCGAGCCTATTTAAAGTTGTAGCTCGTTGATGTTGTTGTTTAAGATTTTCCTCCTGCATTCTTATCAAAGCCTCCTGCCAAGGTTGCATTTTAGGTTCCGGGGGATCATAAGAATGTGGCTCATAACTGTTCCATGCTTGGCTTTGGTTTTCCCACTCATGATTGTAGGAGTCGGGAAAATGTTCATATTGTTGCCACGGATGGAACGGACTCATCTCTTGTACCTGTGGATAACACTCAAAAGAATACGTCCTCGAAGGACACTCATATGAAGCATGGGAGTATAATCCACAATAAACACACGACTCACAAATGCCAAAATTATGCATCTTTGAGTCCACACAAAAATTTACACTACACAAATATTTATACTACCTAAGCTATTTACACTACCTAAATCAACAAATTCAACCTAAACAATTCCCCGGCAACGGCGCCAAAAACTTGATGGGATATTTCTCCCACTTGTAATAAAAACACCTCGCAAGTGTACGAGTGTCGTTGTGATAGCGCACACAAGTAAGGGGTCGAATCCACAGGGAATTGTTGGGTGATTGAGTCGATTTGAGTAGTGTATACTAAAGTAATAAAAACAAATAAAAAAAAGGGGTGATTTTTAAGACTAAAACTAATAAGAAACAAGTAAACTTACAAATAAGAACAAATAAAAACAAGCACAATTAACAACTAGAGTTAACAATATTAAACGAGTTTCACGGATTGGACTTCACTAAATTACCCATTTCATGTCAATTTTGATTAAGTATGTGCATTCTCACTAGGGTTCATTCACTTTAATAGAGAGTGGGACGGTGAGGCGGCCGGATTACACTCTCACTTTCCAAAATCAATCACTTTTCTCAAATCAAGTCCAAGCAATTAATTTAGGAAGCAATAAGATCAAAAGAATTAAAAGAACCAAAATCAATTTAACTTCTATCACGGAATTAAATCAATTTTATCACCAAAGCATGTGCCTTTGTTTAAAATCCCCAAATCAATAGTGAATTAAAAACACAAATATGTTGAAAAGATCCATTAGAGACTAGATCTAAAATTGCAATCTTGAAAATTCAATTAAAATGCTAAGATGATCTAGAGAGAGAAAGCACAATGATAAAATGATTTATGACATGAAATTAGGCAATAAAACTAAATTCAATCCATGAAATAAAAATATTAACTACTCATAATAATAATATTTACAAAATAAAAATAAAGAAACAACCTTAGTAATGGAAGGAGGACTCTCCTCCCAGCAAACAACCGTCTCCTTCTTCCAAAATAAAACACTTTCCTACCCTAAAATTATCTCCTTCATATTTATACTACCAGGGAGTACTAAAGGCTGACTAAGGATTAGAAAATGAAAAGGCTTAAGCATTCAACCAAGGAGGCCCAAAATGATTAAACAAAAGCAGCCCAAACAGCCTTCAGTCCGATGGAAATATGGCCTGGCCTGGAAATTGGTTTGACGTGGGAGCAGCTTGAAGGGCGGCCGCCGATGGCTAAGGGCGACCGCCGTTGAGCCTCGGCCAAACAATTTCATTTCTTTCATTCTTCAGTAATTCTTTAGTATTCTTTTGATTCGTTTCGCTCCATTTCAAATTTTAATCTTTTCTCCACCTTAAACCACCCACTTTTCACCTTTTCAACCTGAAAATAAAATAACACTAACAAAACAATTAAACTAATATTTTACTCGAGAATTTTGCAATAAATAGAATTTTAAGGACATATTTTGGATGTATAAAATACATCCATCAGAGTACGAGTTCTTTCTCTATGGCTAGGTGCTCGTTCATTCCTTAATGACAGAGTCATTTGACGACCCCGAACAACTTGATTCGGGATAGCTTCAAGATTTTCGACGACAAGCTCCCTACGAGGCTCTGCTTCCTCAGCTCGTCGCTGCTGTGATGGGGCTCCCTGGCTTCGTCTTTCATTAATGTGCTCCCTCAGATCAAGCTGTGGCACAACGCGCTCATTCTCAGCAACGGTCCCTTCACGACGACCAGCATTCTCTCTCTGGTTCCTTCTCCTTCTTCCCGACGAGATAGTTTGATGGGATGCCTGTGGAGCCTGAGGAGCGGCCATATGAATGAGCTCGTCTTGGATTTGCAAAAATTCTTTGAGGGCGTTGGCTCTTTCGACGAGGAAAGCTGCTCTGTCGAGATTAGGGTTAGAGGGACCTCTGCATACTCGCTGGTTGTCTCGGAGCCTCCTTTCCAGCTGGGGTCTCCTGCGGCGCTCGCGAAGAAGCCCTTTTTCTCTCCTCCTAGCCGTTTGAAGGCATGTACCGTCAACCATCCCCTGTGACCTGGTAACCCTTAAATTAGGGTTCCTAGGTGGAGAGACTGCGCCGGGGGTCTTCCGGCAAGCCCCTTCGGCGTGAGAGTAAGATTATGGACTGGAAATATGGTGGCAAAAATATGGAATGTGTGTGGGTATGTGAATATGCAATAAAGCATTACCTGTGTCCATGTTGTTACTCTCTTATTTATAGTAGGAATAATGATGTTAGGGTTTTCACCAGAGCCGTTGGATGGGATGGATGCCAACCGTTGGATCAGCTCTGTCTTCTAGGCGTACACGTGTCACGCTGACCGGCCCTGTCTATGTAAGGACACTGCAAACATCGACATTGATAAGCAGCTTGCCTTATAAGGGAAAGTCAACCTGCACGCCTTTTGTAGTTATTACTGATTGCATGTTTGCACGTGTAACAAGGCACTGTAGCAGGTCTGACATTCTCCCAAATTAGCTAATTAACCAAGCTTGTTGAGGAAGCTTAATAGAAGAGACGACCTGGAGCTGTCCGTCCAGTTGGGTCGTCTCCTTGAAGGGTGACTCGACGAGAGAGAGTTGATCGTTCAGTGACGACACTCACTCTTGGACGAGTGCCGGTTTGCGCCGAGGGAAGGCTCGTCGTTAGATGGGCTTGGCTCGCTGTCGACGATCTCTTCTTGGTATATCGACGGGCTAGAAGTTAATCCCTTCCTCAATGGTACGATGACTCGTCGCTTGGATGGGCTTGGTCGCTCAATGGCGACGACGGCCAACCAATGTTGGACGGGTCATGACCCGTGGCCTTGATCTGTTCCTTCATGGTCGGTCCTTTGATGGGCCTATTGGGCCTCCGGGCTCGTAGCAAAGTATGGGGCTCGGCCCATCACAGAATATTCCGTTCACGTCCAAATATTTATAACCTGCGATTAATCTCAAGAAAAATATTTTAAGTAATGCTTTAATTTATTTGTATATTATTTATATTATGATGCAATTATACAATATTAAGATTATTTTTTAATTTAGAAATATATTAATATTTATTTTCAGATAAAATAAAAAAATATTGTACGATGTAGTATATGTAAGTGAGTAAAAGTAGCACAGTTTACTTTCAATAGATGGAACCTTTGATCGTCTAAAAAGAGAAATCTTACCCGTTTCACCTACAACAAATAATATAGAGTTATAGAGTTGGTCTTATAAAAAATGCGTTTTTTCTGGCACTTAGAAAAAACGTGTTTTGTGTTTCACCGTTTGTGCCAGTTCCAGTTTAACAAAGTGTCAGTGTGACAAAGTGCCAGTGCATGTGTAATAAAGTGCCAGTGAAAAAGTGTCAGTACCAGTTTAACAAAGTGCCAGTGTAAACTGGCACTGACACTTTGTTAAAATGGCACTGACGCTTTTTACACTGGCACTTTTATATACATGAACTGACACTCTTCACACTGACACTCTGTTACCCTAACACTGACACTTTGTTACACTAACATTTTTGCTGGCTCTCAAAAACACTTGCACTGCATTCAAAAACACATGCACTGGCACTCAAAAACACATAGACTGGCACTCAAAAATATTGGTAATCATTTTTGCTGGCTCTCAAAAACACAAGCACTGGCATTCAAAAACACATGGACTGGCCGATTCAAATTCCCAAACAAAAACCAAACAATCCTCAAGCACTGGGGTTTTTCGAAGAAATAGCAGCTACCATCATTGAGAAGAATTAAAGACAAAACGAATTTGCGGGAGCTCTTACCTTGTATTGTGGGTGAAGCCGATTAGCACCTCCATTGAGAAATTCAACTCACCTACAAATATAGAGATCAAAGTATGGCTGTGTAACTCAGAAATCGAAAATGGGTGACCGATAAATTCTACATTGTTCAATTAAACGATCATCATTGAGAGAGAGAAAGAGTGAATTTTTCGACGAGTTGAGTGAGGGAAGAGAGAGAGAGAGTGTGTGGGGTGAGATTTGGGAGGAATGGGTAGCACGGAGGAGTTCGTGCATCGGAGGTGATTGTGTTTCGGGTTTATTCAGAGAAGCTCTCTGAAAAATGTTTAGAGAGAGAGAGAGAGAGTAGAGAGAGAGCGCGACGAGTAAAGTTTTACGATAATTTTAAAACACGTTTTTTCGTAAGCATATGAAAAAATGCGTTTTTTTCAAGTTTTTGGCAATAATATACCATTAAAAATATTTAAAAGGAGCCAAAATATTTTTTTTAAAAAAATCGTGTTTTCCTTAATATTAGAAAAAACGTATTTTGATTTTCTCGATAGTGCCAGTTAGTTTTAGAGTAACAAAGTGACATTGTAAATAATGTCAGTACATGTATTATTAAGTGTCAGTGTAAAAAAAGTGCCAGTGTAAATAGTGTCAGTGAATGTATTATTAAGTGTCAGTGCTAATGTAAAAAAGTGTCAGTATAACAATTTGTAATACAAAGTTCTAATGTGAATAGTGTCAGGCCAGTTTAAAGAGTGCAGTGCATGTATTATTAAGTGACAATGTAAAAAAGTGTCAGTGTTAGTGTTAAAAAATGTCAGTGTTGGTGTGTAAACAAATGCCAATGTGAATAGTGTTAGTTTATATATTATTAAATGTCAGTATAAAAGAGTGTTAGTGTAGGGTAAAAAAGTGTCAGTGTTAGTATAAAAAATGTCAGTATAAATAGTGCCAGTGCATGTATTATTAAGTAACGGTGTAAAAATGATTTTCTTTAATGTTAGAAAAAAATGCGTTTTTTATAAGATCAACCCTAAAAAAAAAAGATAATAATTATTAAAATTCTATATTAAAACAATACTATAAACATCGAGTAACTTTTGTGAAAACTAGTTTTTTTCAAAATGTTATAAAAAACTAGTTTTCAGAACAATTCATCACTCTTATTAGTTAGACTTAGTGTTTTAAAACTAATTTTTTTTTTATGTTAAAAAAAATTAGTTTTTTGCAAGATTTTGACATAAACACCGGTTTAAATCCGATGAAGCTTTTAATTTTTCTTGATTTAGTAATTTTCCAATAATTGCCAAATTAGCCAAAATTCACAACACCGGGAAAAATCCGATGTCCCGGCGCGCCTAATAATATTTGCAGATCCGACCCATATTATGCCCTACCCGAAATCCCGTCAAACCCTCTCTTGAATCTTTCGTTCTCTTCAATCCAGATCAACTTCGAACTAACAGTGGATAGATTCTTTATTCAGAGCTTCGAATTTGACGATAATGGCGGAATCTAGTGGATTGGAAGAAGCCGGCGACGTAAATGCCGCTAGTAATCCTTCAATCCCGTCCTCCGGTGAGCAGACAGTCTGGACCGACGTCTCCTCTCTCCTCGAATCCGCTTGTAATGGTGTGTGTCCCTCTATTTCTATCTATTCGTAACTGTTTGATTGTTTATGCGACGAAGAGCATAATAAGATTGAATTTTTCTCGGAGTGGGGAATTGAGCTGGTTTATTGTACACTTGATTAAATTACCATTCGTTATTGAGTTGGGTGATTGATTGTCACTCAACATTTTAGTGTTTGTTAGTTTATGTGAGTAGTTTCTGCACATTGTTGTGGCTTCTCTAGTTTATGCTGATTGGCTGAATTAAAATCTCAAACATATACGTACCACCCGCCATTGTGGAGTATATGAAGGGTTAATGTACATACTCTTGCCCCAGCAATATTCAGTTTTGCTAATTTTTTCATGCCATTGCATTGCATCACAAATACATGACCATGCGTCATGGGTATGGGTGAAGATAGTCTTACTGGGAATAGGGTAGAAGATGGGGAAGCTATGTGAGGAGGAAAATATTACTCCCTCCGTCCCTAAATGAATGTCTTCCCCCTAAACGCTTATTTAGTGTTTGTTAGTTTATGTGAGTAGTTCCAGCACATTGTAGTGGCTTTTTTAGTTTACGCTGTTTGGCTGAATTATAATCTCAAACATATAAGTACCTTGTTTTCATTATCGAGAATGTCGTTAATGTTGGTTTTAAAGCCTTAAGGACAAGGCCCTCGGCCCACCCCATTGTGGAGTCTATGAAGGGTTAATGTACATACCATGCCCCAGCAATATTCAGTTTTGCTTTCATGCCATTGCATTGCATCATATATACATGACCATGCGTCATGGGTATGGGTGAGGTAGTCTTACTGGGAATAGGGTAGAAGATGGGGACGCTATGTGAGGAGGAAAATATTACTCCCTCTGTCCCTAAATGAATGTCTTTTTTTTCCCCCCTAAACGCTTATTTACCAAAATTTTTTGCTATTCATTTTATTATCGTAAAACTAAATGTTTAGAAAGTGGATAACAAGAATATTTATGGATCTTTACTATTATAATGTATAAACAATACACATTTTCAGAGTGTCCCTTAAAGTGAAATTTGGACATTCAATTAGGGATGGAGGGAGTAGATAGTGGCTTATATTCTAGTTTTAGGGGATAATCGTGACATTGAGAGGTAATGATCCTTTCTTTTTTAGGTTGATTGATTTGTGAATGTGATTGAAGGTCCTGACCATAAGAATTTGTTTTAGGCGAGTTGCTGATTTAAGGTTTATTGACAGAGGGCTTGCCAAGATTTTTCACATTTCAAGGACTTAACTCTTCCCCCTTCATCTTCTATTTGCATGTTTCTTTACATGTTTCCACTTCTTAATGTGCGAATAAGTTTCGTTGATTTTTAATACATGGAATTCGATTGCAAGTGTATCTTGGGTTTCTCGGCTACTTCACTTGATACAATTTTATTTCTATTGCAGATCTTCGAGATGGTGAGCTTATTCATGGGGAGAATTTTAATCTATTCGCAGCCATGTCTGCACTGGAGGTAATAATACGTTTTGATGTGCATTAGAGTTTTTTTCCTGAGTGTTTTTTCCCTTATAATGAGTTTGTGCATCATAGCCATGAACCAGAGATGCATGGATTCAGATGCAATATTTTGCGTTCAAGAATAATGTATGCTATGCATGGGTTGGATGAAGTTCTATCTCCCTTGATGTAGCTTGTATTGTAAAGAAATAGTTTGATACATGCTTTATAAATATGCGCTTTTAGTGTCTTGAATTCATTGGCCGCTAGCTACTTAGTGTGATCTTTAACGTATTTTACTTTTGATTGGTAGTTCCTTATCACGCCGAGCAACAGTTCTCTATCTACAAGACTGGATAACTTTTGCTATTTTCTGTTTTTACTTTAATTCTTTATATCTTTTGCTTCCTCGTAGAACTGCTATTCCCTTTAAGTTTGTAGCCGATTCCATTTCAAAGAGTAATGTCTGCTTTAATATCGTTCACGAGTTATGCTATTTGATGTCGGTTGAAGGCAATTGCCACATGATTAGCTCTGTTGGTCCGGATGCTTTAGTTTTCTCTACTCTGTTTGATCGGAAGCTTTATTGTTTTGTGTTATTCTATTAGATCATGGACCCGAAGATGGATTCAGGCATTGTTCGTAGATATTATTCTGTAGATGAAGCTATCGAGAGTGGTGCTGCCCCAGTCCCTTTAAGTTCCAATAAAACTGTCGATGTTCAATGTATAGTTGACATCATGGATCATCTTCTAGCATGTGAGGTAATATATATAATAACCTCACAAACCAGTATCACTTTCCTTTCGGAATTCTAACCAATATATTTTTCAGTACTGTAATAACCAAACTTTAATATCCTCTGACAGGCGACGTGGCACAAGGGTCATTCACTGGCCCAAACTGTTTTCTCTTGCATATATCTTTTGAGGCTGGACAGATCATCATCACATTCATTGCTGCATTGCTATTGCAGAGTCATTCGCGCTACTTGCTTTGCAGTGGTTTCAGCAGTGTCAGATGCGCGAACACATGAAGTAAAGTATTCCACGACTCTTTTAACCTTTGTTTTTTTTTTTTTTTTTTTGGGGGGGGGGGTTACTTAGTTCATTCTCCTATATATCTTTTGTCTAAGTTGTCAATTTTGCAATATTAAGAGTTCAAAGAGTAGGCGAGTGTCCCGTCCTAACTCCAAAGCATAATATATGTTTTGTAGAGGGGAAGGACATTCCTACTGCACAAGTGATTTATTTCTCATGGTATCGGGACGCGACTGTAATCATGGGGAGGGGGGGGACTTAAGCTCTTCTTATGTGTAGCCTTCTATAACTCGTGTTTTCAATCAAGTGCTACCTTGAGTTTTGTTGTTTGTCCTTGCACTTTCCACTGATTACTTATCCATATTGGCTGATACTACCAATGATGGTTGGTCTGGGTGGAAAGCTAAAGCAAGAGGTGTCAGGTTTAAGCCCTTATGGATTAGCAAACTATTTTTCAATTAAATTGTTTTTATACTTGCACTGTTTTTCTAAATTTTCTCCTAAATTGGTGATTAAATTTGTTAAACTATATATATATATATATGTGTGTGTGTGTGTGTGTGTGTGTGTGTGTGTGTGTGTGTGTGTGTATGTAAACATGCTCCGTCCCAGCTAAAATTTGGGTTTTATGGATATATTTTTATTCGGTGTGACCCACTTGCATACTCACAACAACTATCCATTTGCTGTTCCATACCCACACCTTCTCCCTCCTACCTCACCTTTCATACTCACTACACTTGCACCACTTACACTTTTTATTAATCCCGTGCCCAATACAAAAGTGTAAATTTAGCTGGGATGGAGGGAGTGTATATTAGTGAAGTTCAGGTGTAATGAATTTCATTTCTTTCTTGACAGGAAGAGGATTTATTTACCATGACATATGGCCTACCTTTAAAAGGCGATGGAGATGACAAGTGCTTATCTATGCTACATGCATTAGACGAAACAATTGCTCGTCAGTTGCGTGCTTGTAAATCCCCTTCGCACAAGAAGAAATTATCAGAAGGTATTTTTGCACTATGGCTTCTGTGTCCCAAATAAGCACTCTTTGCAAAGAGGCCCTTTCCCTTCTAAATTGGGTTTTACTCTAGAACATCCTACATGTCCAGTCCCCTTCCCATATGAATATGATTGATATTTTGGCAGAAAGTTACCCTATTGTATACTTGCAAGTTGTTATAGTTCAGGTCCTAAAATTCTACTGTATGTAAGCTTGTTTCATTTATTGATGATAATCAGTTGCGCATGTGCATACTTTTACTGTCTAATTTATATTTTTTTTCACCAGGAAAACTCACGGTCCTCTTTCGTAATCACTTTTACCCCGTCTTCATAAAATCTTCATTCAAAACATTAGTTTTAAACAAGTGCATACTTTTACTGTCTTCATATAATCTTGATTCCTAAGCATTAGGTTTTAACATGTGTGCACTTTTACAGTCTTGATATTTTCTTATTATCATTATTGTTACTTATTATCTCATTTTTTTGTGTTTTATGCTGTAGATGGCTATTTTCCCTCATTGTTGGCGGTCCTTAATGCTGTTTATTGTATCGTTGTGTAGTTGTAATTAGCTCTATCATATCTTTGTTGAACAGGATAAATTAATGAGATCCCTAGTATGTAACTATTTTGTACCATTAGAGGCAATGCTCTTTGTTATCTAGCACGGTTTAAAGTTACAGATTTTTTTTTTCTTTCTTTGTAGAAACACACTCCTTTATCACATGTAAGCTTCTTAAATGTAGGTCATGAGCTTCTACTGGCTATTTCAATGCAGATATAGAACCGCTGCAAACAAATCCTGATTTGGAAGAAGGATACTGCAAAGCTGTTCTATGCCGTTTGCGCTTTCGTAAGGTCTTATCCTGTGTTTTCCTCATTATATTTCTATGTATAAGCTTAGGACTTGAGTTTCTAGATGTCTTATATACCTGTATTAAACTAATTAGAATTACCTCTTGGTTTATATGTTATGCTTTTGTACTAAAGAGTGGTTAACATCCTGACAAGCACACCAAATTTACTGCATAGCAGGAAGGTGTAAAAGTAATAATCCCACAAGACAGCCTGATAATATATGACAATGCTAATTAGCATTGTCATAGAAACTTTTACGACAAGAAAGCTTTTGTACTTATTTGCTTTTCTGAAGTAAGCTTTTTACTTGAAGTTAAAGCTAACGTAAAACAATTGGCAGAATTCTGATTCTTAAAGCTCAAACCTACCTATCACCGTTTCATCTATCAGAGAATGATTTCCATCTGACTAAATTTATGATCTGTTGTCAACAAATGAGTAGTTTCTTGATCTTCGCCATATCTTCAATTCAAACTTGTTTAAGAGCAACTTAGTACTAATGAATACTAGTGGATACTAATGATGTCTAGATGTACTTGAGCATTCCTTGTGAGTGAGATGTTTTATGATGACAATAGCTTTCTCTTAATGCAGCACTTTTACCATGTCTTGACATGTATGAGGCGACCTCAAGGCAGAGGTCTGGACTTAGCGAGAAAACATATAGCTGGTTGCTTACTGGAGCTTGATTGTATTCTTAAATCAGCGGACTTTCTTAGGTCCAACAGTGGATGTGAAACTTGTGAAGATGGAATTGAGGATAGAACGACTGCTTCTGGATGTCAGCCGATTGGATTTGATTCTACACTTAATAGTAGATTATCGGCTCCAACGCCTCCTCGTTCAATTGGTATTCTTAGTTGGAAAAAGGTGTGAAATAGGGAAAGAACACTGGCAGATGTAATGTTTTTCTTTTCCCGATACATATTATATTAATCATAGTTTTTTTTCCATCCAGGCAGTTGAATATTTCCAGAAGCTTTTTCACGATTTAGATATTATATGTTCTTACTCTTTGGACCCATTGCTTGAAGATACTTTGCGCTTTATTGTCGAGTTCCAAAAGTTCCAACCAGATTTGGTTGCTAGATCTCATCTACAGGTTAGTTCATAGTTTGTCACCCATTTTCAAGTGAAAAACTTATCTTTCTGTCATTTTTCATTTCTTTTATAGAGATTAATTGAATAAGCAAAAGACAATGCAGTGAGATTGTGCCTCCAATCTCAATGTTCTAAAATTGAATTGCATCATATGTTGGACAGTTGAAGATTATCAGCAAAACATTTACAAGAACATTGGTTCATCATTTTAAGTTTCTTCTTGGACCATTTTAAATCTTTTTCAGGGGTTAATGTGGGATTTATTCCTTAAGTCTGACTAGTTTCTTTCTGAATTGAATTTTCTTGTTGCGAACTTCGTCTTTACCAATCTATTTTTCCATTCAGCACCCTTTCCTTTAGTTCATCTTATGTGTTTATTCTCAATTCTCACACTCAAATTGATGGACAGCTTTTATTAATTCAAGATGGGAAACTCTATGGTCGTGATCCTATATTTGCTGTGATTTGTAAAGCTGCTACGTTACCTGAAGTAACAAAGAATCACCATATCCAAAATCATGAAACTGTCATACAATTAGGACAGGTAAAGATAATATTATTCTCTCTTGTCCCAACTTAGGCTGTTTACAGTCATTTCTACAGGCTGTTTAATCCGCTATCTAACTCATATCTTTTGTATGATGCAGTTAGTAGTTACTTTGCTTAAAATTCTTTGCACAAATGCTGCATGGCAAAGACGAAAGCTTGGGAAAGTTTTGCAAGATTGGCGTATCATTTATGTACAGGTTCAACATATCTATTCATCCAGTTTCCTTCAGTGCATTCATTATTTTCTTCCTGACAGTTTGCTTAAGGGTTAATCTCACTATACTACCCCAAGATTTACATGGTGTATCACTTGGGGGCCTGTGGTTTTATTTTTCTCACCTGAAGGCCCAAACTTCCATTTTTGTATCAATTTGGAGCCTAGACAACAATTTTCTTAGACATTTGAACAAAAAATTGCATGTACAAGTGAATGTCTATTATTTTATTTGAGAGACACCTTGGAAAAAATATGTGTGATAATAATAATTTTTAGGATTTTATAAGGGCAATTAATTTCATAAATTCTTGAAAATAATTTATTATTCCACCTCTTCAAACCAAACAAATACTCCCTCCGTCCCAGACCAAGGGTTCATCTTTCCCTTTTGGTCCGTCCCAGACCAAGAGTTCATTTCCATAAATGGCAAGTTTTTGAATATATTTATACCCTTATCATCTCCATATATTTACAAAAAAATCATTCATTATACCCTTATATATTCTCTCTCCTATTCCCTACCACACATTTAGCTACTATTCCTCCCACTCATTCTCTCTCCTATTAAATATTTTTAACTTTTACATTCTCTCTCCTATTCCCTACCACATATTTAACTTTTACATTCTCTCTCCTATTCCCTACCACACATTTAACTACTATTCCATATCCCACATTTAACTTTTATTCATTTTTTAAAAATTTTCTTAAGAAGCGTGAAATCCACCCCATATACCCATGGTCTGGGACGGAGGGAGTATATAAGATTAAAGTGAAAAAGAAACAAGAAATTAAGAAACATGAACTTGAAATAAAAGAAAACAACATTAAAAATATATATATATATATATATATATATATATATATATATATATATATATATATATATATATATATATATAACAATAAACTTTATAAATCAAATTAGGCCGCACAACATATATGGCGCGTACGTGAGCATTGTTTGTTCGTAGGAGGCCATTGTCATAAACTTCATAAAATAGAGTTGAAGGGGGCTCAGTGTCCATTTTCATTCCTGAGGTTTATTAATTGCCCTTGGTTGTCATTTTCAGTTTTTAGAAGGGGTTAGTTGTTAAGTGTCTGTTATAACTGTCTTTGTTCACATTTTTTATCAAGCAAATAGGGGATCTACTCCTCTGCTTCGCATTACCATAGGCTTGGGTGCCAAGGGCATTTCACTATAAAGTAGGCAGACGTTAATGAAGAAAGGGAGGAGAAAATTTACTAATTTCTGTTTTATTGTTTTCATTTTCTTTCTGTTTTTACTTTGAGCTCAATTGATTTTTCACAATTGATCTTCTATTTGGATCCGTCACATCTGGTATCAGAGTAGTCGATCCATTGACTGCTTCTGTTGCTAACGAAGGAGCTACCATGGCTGATGGTACTCGTAATCCCATTAACAATCGGTTAGAGGAACACGAAGCTCGGATTGGGGATATCCACGAAAATCTCTTCAAAATGGAAGAGAATCTCGAAGGGAAGATGCATAATCTGGATGCAAAGCTGGAGTGCCGATTCAATCGGTGGAGGAAGGTATGAACACTCGCATGTGATCAATTGAGGAAGCCATACTGGAAATTAAGAAGGCTGTATTGGATGATGGTAGGAACAAGGGTATAGAGAGTCAAGCCTCAACACAAGCTGGAAGTAATTTGACCAGATCTGAGGGAAATCAATTCATAGCAAATCAAGCTGGGTTTGGATCACCAATTGGATCTAGGGTCTTGCCTTCCAATCCACCATTCTCCAGGTCACTACCTCCACCATCTACAGTTGGATCTGGTAATATTCATAGCTCATCTCTTATGAAAACATCCACCATTATCGCTGATTCTCCTTATGTTATCCCTCCCTTTGTTGGCCAACACACTCATACTTCCCTGCCCTTCACCCCCTACCAATTTAATACTGGATTTGTTTCTTCTGGTCATAAATATCCCAAGGTTCATTTTCCTAAATTTGATGGAATTGATCCTAAGGATTGGTTATACAAATGTGATGAGTATTTTGATTTCAATCCAATGGAGGAATTTAGGAAGGTGAGGTTTGCATCTATTCACATGGATGGAAGGGCCATTAGATAGTTCAGGTCCTTCAAACCAGATAAGGGACCCATCCCTTGGAAGGAAAGAATTTGGTGAGGCTCTTTGTAAGAGATTCAGTCCTGTGGAACATGATGATCCACATGATGAATTCAACAAGCAAATTCAGTCTTGTACAGTTGATGAATATTATGATAGGTTTGAAGAACTCAGGTCACTAATTGTAGAGAAACAAAGGTTTTCCGAAGAATATTTAATTTTTGGGTTCCTTAGTGGCTTAAGGATGAGATTAAAGGGGTGGTTAAGCTAATCAAACCTCAAACTTTGTCTGATGCCATCTATTTGGCTAGGCAAGAGGAATCTAGGGGGAAGAAACATGGAGCTCTGCACAAACCATCTTCTACTTTCTTCATTTCTAAAACCACTCCTACAAAAACTTATACACCTAAGCCCTCCACTACTTGTGAGCTCTATCGGCGACTACAACAGTTCAAAGCACTTTCCAGAAGTCTAAACTCTCTGCTGGGGAAATTAATGAAAGAAGAAGGAAGGGACTATGTTTTTATTGTGATGAACTGTTTACCCCAGGTCACAAATGCAAAGTGAAACTTTATATGCTATCAGGAGAGGAGGAAGAGAATGAAGTAGGACCAGAGCAAGTAGCTACTGACTTAGAAGAGGAAATAGAGACTGCAATGCAAATCTCTCTAAATGCATTGGCAGGAAGCATATCTCATCACACTATTAAGCTACAAGGGATGACCAATAAGAAGGTGATCAACATTTTGATTGACAGTGGATCTACACAACTTTTTGGATGAGGAGACAGCTGCCCAACTAGGTTGTGTGGTTGAACCAGGGCCACCAATGTCAGTAGTTGTGGCTGATGGTAGCAAGAATAAAAGCACTGCAGTTTGCCCTCAGTTTAGGTGGACAATGCAGGGTTACCAGCTTGAAACCAATATGAGGTTACTACCATTGGGTGGGTGTGATGCTGGGGTAGAATGGCTGGAGCAATTTAGTCCCATTACCCTAGATTTTCATAAGATGCAATTGACTGTAACAATGGGGAAGAAGAAGGTAGTGTTGAAAGGAACAGCTGAAGAAGCTAACCTCAAGATGATTACTAAGATGATTACTGGCAAATCATTGGGAAAGCTACTGAGGAAAACAACCCAGGGTCTTAAGGGATACATCTTGTACATGAAGGGAGGTGAAATTTTACAAGAAGAACAGGACACACCTCCTGAGATTGCTGAGTTGGTGGAACAATACAAAGATATCTTTGCAGAACCTCAAGGCTTACCTCCAGCTAGGAAGTATGATCACAAAATACCTTTGAAAGAAGGGAGTAATCCTGTTTGTCAAAGACCAAATAGAGTAGCCTATGTTTAGAAAAATGAAATTGAGAGACAAGTGCAGGAAATGTTGAACTCTGAAATTATCGAGCATAGTAGCAGCCCCTTTGCTGCACCAGTAATTTTAGTCCATAAAAAAGATGGGACATGGAGATTGTGTGTGGACTTTAGGAAGCTAAATGAGCTCACTGTCAAGGATAAATTTCCAATACCAGTTATTGAAGAATTATTGGATGAATTACAAGGGGCCAAGTGGTTTACCAAACTCGATTTGAGGTCTGGATACCATCAAATCAGAGTGGCAGAGGAGGACATTCCCAAGACAGCATTCAGAACTCACCATGGTCACTTCCAATTTAGGGTGATGCCCTTTGGCTTGACCAATGCTCTGCTTCTTTTCAGGCATTAATGAATGATGTTTTTGGTCCCTTCTTGAGGAAGTTTGTATTAGTATTCTTTGATGACATCCTTATCTACAGCCCCACCTTGCAACAGCATAAGGAAGACTTAATGAGAGTTCTACAGGTGATGAAGGAACACAAATTATATATTATATGCCAAATACTTCAAGTGCTCTTTTGCTCAGGCCCAGTTGGAATATTTGGGACACATAATATCCGGTGAAGGTGTAGCAGCTGATCATAAGAAGATAGAGGCAATGCAACAATGGCCAACTCCTAATACAGTGAAACAATTGAGAGGGTTTTTGGGGTTGACTGGATACTACAGAAGGTTTGTCAGAGGTTACGGAGAAATCTGCAAGCCTCTTACCCAGTTGCTAAAGAAAGGAGCCTTTGGATGGAATGATGAAGCTCATCTGACCTTTGAAAAATTGAAGTCGGCCATGAGTACCACCCCTGTTCTTCTTGACCGCCTAATTTTCCTTACCATTTGAAGTGAGAGCGGATGCTAGTAATATCGGAATTGGGTCGTCTGATGCAAGGACAGCCAATAGCGTATCTTAGCAAGAGTTTGAGCCCTAGATACCAAAACCTTTCAACTTATGAAAAGAAATTAATGGCTATCATCCTAGCTATTACCAAATGGAGACCATACCTACAAGGTCACCATTTTGTGATAAAGACAGATCACCAAAGCTTGAAAATCTTTTTAGAGCAAAGAGTAATCACACTGCTGCAACAAAAATGGCTTTCTAAGTTGATGGGACTTGATTATGAGATCACCTACAAAAAGGGGAAGGACAATGTGGTAGCTGATGCTCTCTCTAGAATTCATGAGGGAGCATGGGAGTTATGTGCCATTACATAGGTTGTCCTTTCTTAGATACAAGACATTCACTCTAGCTATGAAGAAGATGCCTTTGCTCAGGAGATGCTCTTACAAATGGCTGACCCAACAGTAGACATGGAGGGATGGAGTTTCAAAGCAGGCATCCTGAGGAAAAATGATAAGATCTATGTGGGAACTCAGGGTCATTTAAGAACTGCTATATTTCAAGAGCTACACACTGGAAGTATTGGTGGGCATTCTGGTAGAGATGCTACCTTGAGCAGAGTCCAACAATTCTTTTATTGGCCATCTGTAAGACAAGATATCAAGAAATGGGTGCAAGAGTGTGATGTTTGTCAAAGGGTGAAATCTGAAAATGTCCTTTCTCCTGGCATGTTACAACCCTTACCAGTTTCCTCAACTATTTGGCAAGATATCAGCATGGATTTTGTTGAAGGATTGCCTAAATCTCAAGGAAAAGATGTTATCTTGGTAGTAGTGGACAGATTTACAAAATATGCTCACTTCATAGCTCTCTCTCATCCTATGAGTGCTTCAACTGTGGCTTCTTTATTCCTGGATCAAATTTATAGGCTACATGGTTTGCCTAAGTCTATTGTCAGTGATAGGGACAAAATCTTCACTAGTCACTTTTGGAAGGAACTTTTTGGCTTATTGGGAACTACATTGAACCTAAGCTCCGCCTACCATCCTCAATCAGATGGCCAAACAGAAAGAGTCAATAGATGCATGGAGAATTATCTAAGGGCTATGGTTTTACCTCGACCATCTCAGTGGTGCAAGTGGTTACCCTTGGCTGAGTGGTGGTATAATACCACTACTCACAGTTCAATAGGGATGACTCCTTTTCAGGCCCTGTATGGAACTCCTCCTAGGCAATTGAACATTCCATCTGCAATTAATACACCGGTTGCTGCTGTGGATGCTATACTCCAAGAGAGGGTGGTGCTGGACAAGTTAATAAAAGACAGCCTTCTGCAAGCTCAAGCAAGGTATAAATTGTATGCTGACCAAAGGAGGAGTGAGAGATCCTTTGTTGTAGGAGATTGGGTGTACCTTAGGCTTCAACCCTACAGGCAAACAAGCTTAGCCTTAAGAAAAAATCTCAAGTTATCTGCCAAGTATTATGGTCCTTATCAGATTGTAGCCAAGATAGGCCAGGTTGCATATACCTTGGCTCTTCCAGCTGGTTCCTCTATTCACCCTACCTTCCATGTTTCCCTCCTCAAAAAGAAATTGGGACATCATGTGGTTCCTATTACTGAGTTACCTAAAGTTGGTCCTGATGGTCAATTCTTAATCCAACCTGCTGCCATTCTTCAGAGGAGGTTCATCAAGAGAAACAATGCTGCGGTGGTTCAATGGCTGGTACATTGGGCAAATTCTGTTCCTGAGGATGCCACATGGGAGGATGCCTTGGTTAACTCCTCACAGTTTCCTGACTTTAATCCTTGAGGACAAGGATTGTTTGAGGGGAGGGTATTGTCATAGACTTCATAAAATAGAGTTGAAGGGGGCTCAGTGTCCATTTTCATTCCTGAGGTTTATTAATTGCCCTTCGTTGTCATTTTCAGTTTTTAGAAGGGGTTAGTTGTTAAGTGTCTGTTATAACTGTCTTTGTTCACCTTTTTTATCAAGCAAATAGGGGATCTACTCCTCTGCTTCGCATTACCATAGGCTTGGGTGCCAAGGGCATTTCACTATAAAGTAGGCAGACGTTAATGAAGAAAGGGAGGAGAAAATTTACTAATTTCTGTTTTATTGTTTTCATTTTCTTTCTGTTCTTACTTTGAGCTCAATTGATTTTTTCACAATTGATCTTCTATTTGGATCCGTCACATCCATCTAATTGTTTTTTTTCACATACTTATTATCTTTTTTTTCCTTTTTCCCTTGATCTTACTACATTTGTCTGGTTTGAAGAGGTGACATTATTATTATTATTATTATTTCAAGATTTTATGAAAAATAATTACCCTTATAGAATTCTATCATTTTGTTGAACGGGATTTTTATAAATTCTAAAAAAAAATCATTTGACTCGTGAAAATATTTTCAGTGTTAATTTAATAAATAAAAAAGATATTCATTGGTACATGCAAAATTTTGGTTAAAAATGTAACAAAATTCTTGTCTAGGCCCCAAATTGATGCAATAATGAAAGCTTGGGCCCCAAAGCAAGAAAATGAAACTATAGGCCCCAAGCAAGACACCGAGTGACGAAACCAGAAATTTTTAAAAAGGGGGTCAAGATTGCTTCTGGAATAACAATGGTAATTGGGGTATTCCAATTTGTATACATGGGGGTCAAAATAATAATTTAGTGCATTTTTTTCAAAAAATTAAGGGAGTCAAAATATATAAATTGTTCATTTGTGTTAGTAAAAAGTCATTTATATTATTTTTTTAGGGATACAAATTGACACGTTCCAAAATTGAAGGGGGTCGACTGACCCCCTTAGCATGTGCCAGGCTTCACCAATGGATACACCATGTAAACCTTGGGGTAGTAAAGTGAGATTAACCCTTTGCTTAAAGCAATTAACATTGTTAATGTCAATATATTACCTCTTTCGTTATACTTAGAGGCTTAATAGTATTAGAATTAGTTTACTAGATGCATACATTCTCTCACTCTGTAGTATGGCGTGTTTTTCATCCTTCGTATATGATAACTGAGAAAATGATTAATTTAGATCTTCTTGACTCTAACTATGATAATAGTTTCTGGATCAGTATTCCCACAATGTCAAATTTGCTGCTTTAATTTCAACTATGTTAATAAATGCATTTTCCTTGATGAATGTAATCGTGAACATGCTTTTAGTAGCTATGCATTTGTTAATATTTGGAGATTGTATCCTTCATAAAACTTAATTTTGCTTGCTCTTTTTGTTGTAGTGACTTGTGATGACTTCTTTCTTGGTACAGAAGTAACTTTATGCGCACTTGTGCATGGTTGTTAATTTTTTGCAGCTTGAAATGGCATTTAGAAACGAGTTCGGTGAGATCTCTAGCACCTCAATTGATGAGGTATGTTGTTATTCTGTTCTTACCATCTTCTTATCCCTGTGTTTGCGTGGACTATATAGCTGTAATGGATGAAATAGTTTAAAGTATGCCCCTGCCAATTAATTTATGATCTCAACTGAAAATTTACCAGATTAGTACCAATATAACTCATATAGTTTATTTTTTGGTTTTATATTCAGCTTGTTCACTCCTAAGATGGATTTTTAAATTCTTCCCATCCTGCCAAATTTTCAATCTGGGCAACAATATAAATGGAACCAGAATAAAAATCAACGAGGGAGATGAAAATGCCACAATCAATGGCATTATTATTTGTTGATTTATTATATTTTATTCGGCACCATTTTTTACTGGTTTTATGACAGCAGGTATGGTAATGGTACTTGACTAAAGGAAAAGTTAATAAAACATCACTCTAAGAAATAAAGTCTCACTATAGTGTCAGCCCCTCTTACATGCATTTGATGTTTTCAGCAGAATGCATTCATGAAAGCTCATCCTTGTTAAATATTCCATAAGTTGCCTTTCTTGACTTTCATAGCTCTTTTACATGTTTTATATTCTTGACAGAATGTATCCATGAAGATGTGCAAGAACATTCTTGTTTGGGTAGAGGAACAAACATATTGGATATCTTATCGTTTCCTCACTTTGGGATTCGAACTGGAGCTATATTCTCCTAGCGAATATTGCATGGTATATTGGTATATATATGTTGTCTTGATCAAGCTTGCTGAGAAAGTACATCTCAGGATGGCGACGAGCAATGAAGCTGGTGAGTATGCTTTTGCTGACTTATATTGTTTTGTAGAAACATGTAGCAAACATCCAGTTTGAGCTGTACATTACAAATGCAAGTATGGCTAGTTGCTTGTCCGGAATGTCCTCAAATGTCTTTCAATAGAAAACTTTTTATAAAGATAAATAGAGACTTTTAGTGTTTGTAAAGAACATTACTGAGTGGACTCTGTACTTTTTGGTTAATGATTATTGATAAGAGTATTGGATTGATAGTGGGTGGAAGAACTCTTAATCTGGCTCCTAGCTTGCAAAGATTCTTGATCTACAGAGATTCACAATATGTTGTCTAGAGTTTAGTTAGAAATTCGGAAATATATACTCTTTAGGGGCAGCATGTGATAGTCACCTCGGAGTTAGTTTTTTTCCTCATTCTTGATATATTGCTGGCCAGCTAAGCGTAAAGGGAAGAAGAAGCGGGACTCGGGAAAAGATTTTTCAAGGGATACTCAGATTCCGCCGGCAGTGATGTTACTTCAGTGCCAACTTTATCTTGCTGAAGGACTGACAATGGTATTTTTCTACTTTAACCAGGGAATTTACTTATCATGATTAGAGAAACTTAGGCTGGAAGTGCAAAAATATTCATTATCTGCTCCCCATTTACTTCGAGTTATCATTAGTACTTCGCTAGAAGATAAGGTTGTGGAAAAAGTCACTGTCTAAAAAAAAGAAGGAAGGATCCTCGCTTAAGCTTAAGAGCCAAAAAGTCCTCTTTCCCATAATAAATGTCGCATTTGACTTGTCAACGTTTTTAAGGAATGTGTTGTACTTGTTTGTACATTGCTTGTACCATGTACAATTGCACCGCGACTATTTCCTTATTTGGAAGCGTGACAATTTTTTTGGGACGGACTTAAAAGGAAAGTGACAGTTATTATGGGACAAATGGAGTAGATAAGAAGCAATATTTCTTAGCTCTCTTTAGGACTAGGAGTGATCATAAAGTTGATGGGACTCTATCCTACTTCTACTGAGGATCTGAACTGATGTGTACATTTATGTGTATTCTGGCATATGTATATATGTATGTTTATTCTGGCATGGATGTTTACTTTTCCATTTACCAATTTTTTTCTTCATTATTTCAGATGCTTGCGGCTTTGAGGAATGAACACAAAGTTCTTCAGTGTCAGGGTCCCTTTAATACCGAACAAGAGGTAACACTTGTTTCTTGGGTTATATTTATGACCTTTTGTTAAAATGAATCGAAAGCAAACCTTTACCCATATAAAAGTTACTGACATGATATTAGGGTAGAATCGAAGACAAGTTTTTGTCTCGAGGTTGATGAGGCTTGAGAAAAGTAGGTAATATTGAGTTAGATTGTCAATCATGGGACTAATTACATATCCGATGCCTATACCATAGTTACAAGAATAGATACCAGTTAGGTTTACTGTATGAAATAGCTTTGTTTGAAACATAGAAGTATACAAAATCACGGGTGTTGGAAGTTAAGTTCATTTAGGCAGAATGTTATATGACTGACCATATTTTTTATCCTCCCTCAGAGATTCATGCAGCACTTCGAGCTCCTACAAAAAGCTTGCATTCCTGATCAAATTTCATACCTCTCATTCCGGGACTCAACTGAACATGCTCGTTTATCTGTGAGTTTCTTTTTCCGTTATACTCCTTCCATCCCTAAATGTATCTAGTTTTTGCGGATATTTCTAAATCATCCCTCATCAAACAAGTTCTTTTTCACACTTACACTCATGATGCAATATGGTGAGATCATCAAGTGTTTTTATGCACTTAAGCTACTAAAATAGCTTAAATGTAACCTTTTTGCAAATGTTCCTTAAAGTGAAATTTGGACATTCATTTAAAGACGTAGGGAGTAGATATTATCATTATTCTTTCTTGGCGGCAGTGAATTTGACAAATCTCTCTCTAAAACAGATCTTGGTTATGTATAACTACTTCAAAGATGCTCAGAAAATTGCAAGAGAGCTCAGAAGTAGCTTTTCGAGTGATCCGGGCAAGATGGCGGAACTTAGACGCATTGAGCAGGTGGCGGAACACAATGGTATTGCCGTGAATCTGATTAGTCGGTTAGGGACCGTTGACCCGTCACTCAAGGTTTACTTTGAGTTCAACTACCACCCTCACTTTGCTACTGCTGTCGTGAAGAGATCATGAGGTTTGTCTTTAATGATCATCTCCAATTTTGACAAGCTTTTAGATTCTCATGGTATACTTTATCATGGGAACTGCATTTGTGACATTAGAATTTTGTTTTTATTTCTTTTTGTTCAAATTTTCATTATTATCATATCATTCTTTAGATGTAAAGGAAGACAACTAGGGACTACATTCCGCAATCAGAAGTGTATATTCTTACATTCTTGATGTGTAACTTGGCATTTGTTGAGGAACCATGTGTTGTAGACCGAGTGTATAAAATTAGTTGGGCAATCTTTGGTAATCGAATAAAGCATTTAAGATTTGTTGAAATACTCCCTCCGCCCCGAAATAAAATGTCGCATTTAACTTGTCAATAATTTTAAGAATTAAGTATATTGCTTGTACCATAGTAAAACTACTCTTTTTTTTAAGATTGTTTCTTTATTTAAAATTGCTGACATTTACTTTTGGATAGACTAAAAGAGAAAACTTTTGGATAGAATAAAAGAGAAAGTGCAATATTTATTATAGGACGGAGGGAGTACATAAATCTGCACTTTTAAGTAAGGTTTTCATTTTTTAGTAGCTGTTGACTAGGTGCTATTCAGGTAGTTGAAGATTACAGTGAATGAATGAAGTCAGGGTTGTTGTTAGGTGAGCAGTTATGTTAAAGGGTGTTCCAACCTTGCAACCTAATTTGGGGTCTGTTTGCCTTCAAGTGGTCACAGGCCTCCTTTCTATTTGAGTTGTCAACAAGTTGGTAGTTTGGTTCAATTTTGGGTGTACTTTGAAAATTGTTTTTTTTTTTTAAAAAAAAATTAGTTTCTAATTTGACCAAATAGGGGGGGGGGGGCTCTGATATGATAAACGTAAAATAAAAAGTAGTTTGTCAAGTCATATATGAGTATACCAAGTCCAAGCGCCTGGGTCTTCTCACTAAGGAATAACTGACTTTGAATAAACTTGTATCTAGATTACAACACAAATAATGATTACCGTTAGCAGTGACGGATGCAGGAATTGAAGAAAGGGGAGGCAAGGAATAAAGTGGAGTACGGGAATGATGAATAGGAGTTCGGGGCAGTGCCACCCTTTTTTTTATTTATTTTTTGTTATTTCTTCATCTAAAGTAATATAAAAGGAGGATAGTCTTGGAGCCAAAACCAAGGGCAGTTTGGTAATTTCACACGGCGGCAAAATTGAAGATATTATCCGTAAATGACACGTGGCATTTTCTGAATGGGTAGCACGCGCCGACATAGGCGCGTGTTACCAGCCAATTTTTTTTTTTTTTTGGAAAATGACACGTGGCGGCTTCTTATTGGCTAATTTTATTTCAGCTTTTTTATTTCCCACCCGTTTTTTTGACCTCAATTATTTTATAATAAATTAATTTTTTTAAAAAAAAAAATTACACCAAAATTCATAATTTTTTTTTCTCTTTAAATAGTCTATTTTTGTTTTATTTGGACACAAAAAAAATTTCCTCTTTTTTAAATGAAAATTTTCCCCCTGTTTTTACCTCATTTATTTCATAATAAATTATTTAAAAAAAAAAAAAATTACACAAAAATTCTTATTTTTTTTTTCTCTATAAATAGAGTCTATTTTCGTTTGATTTGGAAACAGAAAAAAACCCCTCTTTTTAAAATATAAATTTCTTAATTACCCTTTCTTAATTTTCCTTTTTGAATTTTTCAATATTTTTTAGTGAAAATTAATTAAGTGTGAAGTATTTTTTTAATTATAAATGATAATAATAAATATTTTACTAATCATAAAAATAAATTAATTAAGTGTGAAGTATCATTAATTTTTTAAATAAAATTACAAAACTTTGAATGTTCGTCTATTATATATAAAAAGTTAAAATAATTAATGTTGGTTTAGCTACTAAAAATAGAAAAAAAAATCTATTAAATGTTTGTCTATTACTATCATATACTAACATGGGACATAAAAAAAATTACACCAAATTCATAATTTTTTTTTCTCTATAAATTGAGTCTATTTTCGTTTGATTTGGACACAAAAAAAAAAAACGTCTTTTTTAAATGAAAATTTCACCCCTTTTTTTTTTACCTCAATTACTTCATAATAAATTCATTTTTTTAATACAAAAATTTACACAAAAAATTTTAATTTTTTTTCTCTATAAATAGAGTCTATTTTCGATTGATTTGGACACAAAAAAAACCCTTTCTTTAAAATATAAATTTCTTAATTATCATTTCTTAATTTTCCTTTTTGAAATTTTCAATATTTTTTTGTGAAAATTAATTAAGTGTGAAGTATTTTTTTAAATATAAATGATAATAATAATAATTTTACTCATCATAAAAATAAATAATATAAAATAAAAAAAATGGTGGGGTATAGAATGATGAGTTGAAAGGGGTATTATGGTTATTAGTTTTATTTTAGTTCGATACATCAAACAATTTAGTAGCTAATCCAACATTAATTATGTCTCCTTTTTATATATAATAGACGAACATGTAATGTAATTTTTTTTGAACATGTCTTCTTTTTTAATTGGTAATATATTTTTGTAAATTATTTCATGATTGCAAATAATATGTGGACGTTTATTATTCTTATTTATTATTATTATTATTATTATTATTATTATTATTATTATTATTATTATTATTATTATTTTGCCATTTTTACATGAGAAATAATAAATTTATAAAAATACGTGTAGTAAAATATTGTCACCTCATTTTATATTTATTATTTTGTTAACTTTTTTGTCGCATTAGCATTGCCTTTTTACTTTGTTTTCATGGGATCATGAAAATGTTGATTCTAAATAGAAAAAATAAATTAGGAACATTTTTGTTCCTATTAAATTGGATCTGGAAAAGTGAATGATATAGAAAGAGATGGAGAGTATGATTTTTGTTGAAGGGGTGAGTAATTAATTGTTTTAGGTTAATTTAATGAGTATCTCTTCCTTCTATTTTCTATTTTCTTCTTAATATGTTAATCTAACAATAATTATTAACAATAATTATGTCCCATGTTAGTATATGATAGTAATAGACAAACATTTAATAGATTTTTTCCCTAATTTTAGTAGCTAAACCAACATTAATTATGTCCACTTTTTATATATAATAGACGAACATTTAATGTATTTTTTTTTGGAACATGTATTTTTTTATATATAAGAGATGGAGAGTAGGATTTTTGTTAAAGGGGTGGGTGCGATTAAATTAATTGATGATACTTGAAAATTTCATTTCATGTAATTTGTGTGTTTGGAGAATCACTGGAGTCAAGAGTTCCAAATTGCAGTTGAAGAGAAAGATTTGGAGACTTATCACTAGATTGATTACGCTTTCCCAATCGTTCGCGAAACTAAGTGATACTGTGGGCAAATTATGCACATATCACGTTCAATACACAATAAATATGTTTTACATAAAAAAATATGCGTTCAATTCCATAGCATTGAAAAATGGATGTCAAATTTAATTATTACTGAATAGAACAGAAATTTACTTATAAAACACGCTTCGTCCAATCTAACTATGCCTTAAATATATTTTTATTTTATTGACCTTCAATCTGCTATTTTTACTAATAATATAGTTTTCAAAAAATTGTTTTTCAATGTACACACACATTTCTATTTCCTGTTATATTTGTATAAATTATCGTCAATATGTGTTAATAGCTGTCCGTGCATCGCACGGGGGTATTGCTAGTATATATAATAGTCCAACTTTAGACATAAATATAATCAGGACAAATTGCAATTTAGGGCCTGAGCTCGAGTGGGGACTTTATACGGGGACTAATTTTTTTTTTTTTTGCTTTAATAGTGCAATAACATATCAGTTGATCTCAATACATATATAACATAATTACACGTACCAAAATATTCAACATATATAATTGTTCAACATCTAAAATTATACCCACAAATAAAAATTCATAAATATAAAACATTTTACTTCAACATATACTTCCTCCTTTTCCGCTAAAAGTTATACTTTTACCTATTTGGATGTCTCATTAAAAATGACACTTTTCTAAAATGAAAATTGGACGGAATAAAAGTGACGGGCTATGCCCAACAAACTAACCCTCAACATTCTACACATCACAAAGACACTACAATTAAATGGGCTATTTCAGTTACCACAACGCCCATGACCCAACGGTAAAGATCAGTCGACCTATCTCATTGTACGACCATCGTTGGTCCCGGTCTAGCTCCGTCCGAAATACGATCATCAACTTATACAATTTCTATCGGGCTAAGGCACAAAGGCAGGTCGACATCGATTACTCATGCGACCTCGACCTACAGAAACGTGCGTCCCCCTACGACTTAATCCGTAACCGCCTCCTAGATTCTCGGGGACAGTTACGCCAACAACATCTACTCGATCTTAGGGATTCATAATGATCCAATAACGTCACTATATATACCAGACAACATCAAAAGGTAATGTCTTTTTGGCTATTTTGAGATTACGTTATTTAATACAATTTCATCAAGCTCGTAACACTATATCTCATCATCACGCTGGAGGGTATTAGCCGCAGACCAATCCGGATAGTCGTTTGTTCGTGATTTCAGGTCACATTTGCTAGGGATCAACCTATTGATGGACTAAAGCTGATCTGGATCGTTTCCTTCGTCATCAGTTTGGTTCCATTGTCGGGAATCGATAACGCTAGAACTCGAAACCTCACACAATCATTAACATGGTATCTGACGGGCATACTTCTACTTCCTCCCGTGAGCAAATGCGCGAGAATGTGGGAAACATGGATACAGGTGCCGAAAATCGCACTGCAAACTTGCCTCCTCCTCCATAGGGGCATCCCACTAGAAGCGCCACTCGTTCTAATAGTGTGGCCGATGGTATGGGTTTGCAAGATGGGAGAAGGCAGAAAAGGCCTATGCCTAACCAAGGGGTAAGCCAGCAACCAAAGCGGATCCAAACAGGTCGAATAGTTGCAGGCGACATTGCAGGTCCCTCAGCCTCTCACCTTAGTAGGAAAGATATTTTATTAGAGTGGGCAAGGTTGTTGCAGAGCTTGCTCGAAGTAAAGAATGAATTACTTGAGCTACCTGAGTCTCCTGAAAAGGACGACAGAAGATCGCAAAGGGTAGCTCCGTCTCTCACCTCTCATAGGTGTAAGTGCTCCAATTTGAGCTTGTTAGAATTTTCGTTAGAAAATTAACGAAAGTTATAACATTTCTAACAATTCCTAACAATCCTAACTTTTCTAACAAAGTGAGGGTAAAATGGGCATTGTTATTTAAGGTTAAACCTTAAAAAGAATCTTAAAAAAGAAAAACAAAAGAATAAAACCACAAATAGAAATGCTGGAAACATAATAAATTTGGTCAATTTGAATTTTGAAAAGAAATATTCCCCTTGTCCAAAGCTGGAGCTGCATTTAATGAACAGTGCACGCTGCAGGGTTTATCCGCGCGGACATCTTTGCAATTTCCAGAGGGCTATAAATTGAGCCCTCCAGTCACAAAAATAAGAAGGAACAACACATTTTGCACCGAACCTCTGGCGAAATATAGAGAGAAAACAGTGAGAATTCACTTGAATTGTCACCATTTTCTCTCCAATCTTTCCCAATTCATACTCATCCACTCACTCTCATATTAAAGCCCTAAACACTCATACACTCAAGCCAAACACTCAAGAACACAAGGAAGATTGGTAAACCCTCCTTCTCCTAACCCTAAATCTCAACCATGCATGCATTTGCAAACTACAAAATGTAGTTCTTTCATCTTCTTGCTCTAGATCTAAGAAGATCACCATGGAAGACCATCTCCATGGATGATCTTCTACAAAGATCAAAATTATTTTCAAGTTCTCTTACTTTCTTACAAAGAAAACTCATTTTCAAAACCCTAAAAACCATTTTCAAGCATAAAATCTCATTTTAAAAGGATAAAAATCCCCTTCCCAAGCAAATGAAATGCTTAGTCCTAATGTACCCCAAGGATGGTTTGGTATAGTTGATTCACCACTAAAATGTCTAGTGATCACTAACCAAAACCTAGGGAAATGGGGACAAGCATGGATGCAAAACCCCCCTTAAAATCATATTTTCTTTCTTGAGAAGTTGCTGTCCAGTAGCAATTTTCCCAGACCTCAGTCCATTATCTTAATTTTTGGACACAAATGAACTTGGAATTTGGTGTTGACTACAAAACACTTTTTGTAGCCAACATCCAGATCTTTCCAGACATATTTTTACTTTATTTTTTGGGTGAGTAAAACTCCTCTTTTCAAATTTTCTTTCAGAGGCTAGTTCATCAGCTTCTGGGAATCCAGATCTCATATCTGAGGTTTCCAGAAGGTTTTGACCCCTCAAATCTTCTCCAAAATGGAAAATTCCTTCGCACAAACCTTATTTAAGGTGTCCAGAACAACTTTCATTCTCTGAGTTTATCCAGATTATGAAGTTTTAAGACCCTTGAATACATTTCAAAATCAAAGGTCCACTGCCTTTTTCATTCTGGCAGAAATGGCTCTCAACTTCAAAAGGTCTTTTGAGTACCAAATCTCAATCCAAAAATCCCCCAAAAAATCATGGGATCAGTTTAAAGTCTTGAAAAGATATCCCTATTTTTACTTTTCTGAGTTTTAAAGTATTTTGGCCAAAACACACACACACACACACACAAATGATTTTCAGCTTGGAAGACTCGTTTTACGAGGCATTCCGGGTGCACACTAACGTCCTTCCCGGCGTGTAACATGACCTCCGAACCTAAATCTCTGATCTCGGGCTTTTTTCAAAGTTTTGGCCCTCAAAATTAAAATGGCGTGGCGACTCCGTTTTCGTTGATTTTTTCAAACAAAAATGGGAAAATTTTCGGACACAATCACACATCATCACAGTGGCGACTCCGCTGGGGACTAAGCTTTTTTTTAAAAAAAAATGGTATTTGGTATATTGGTGGAAACCATTAAACTTTCCGTTATCGCCTCCTAACACGAGTCGGGGATAAATTGTGGTCTAACAATCCCACGTACCGGTATCACCGTTTTAAAAAAAAAAAGCTTTCGAGGGTCAAGCTTCCGTCCCGGCTTTGAAAATCATTTTTGTGTGTGTGTTGATTTTTGCACAGTTTTCATGTTGTTTTGGCCGCCTCGGAGAAAGTCAAAATTTTGACTGTCGAAATAATGTCCCTAACTGTCGGAATTTTCGTGCTTACGTGCTTATGTGCTCATTAAAAATTTCAAAAAAATTTCAAAAAAAAAGACTTTCAAAAAAAAAAAGAAGAAGAAGAAAATTCTCAAAAAAAAAAAAAATCATGCATCATATTTTTAAGACATAAAAAAAAATCTCTATTTTACTCAGAAAAAGAATATAGACTGCTTGCACACTACGCGCACGTGACCGTACACTGCACACTACGTCCCTAACCCGGGGAAATCCTTGTCGCGGTCCGTTTGGTCTTATTACGCCTCTCGGATGAGCACAGGACTACCCAAACATCCCATGGAGCCTCGTGGCCGACCATTACGCACTTGTCCGTGACACACTTTGTCCGAGACCCGGTTGGTTTTTAGTGCAGTCCGTGTCATGCCACCGTCCGTGTATAGACCTTTCCTTTCAAGCCTTTGTCGGCATACCGACTCAATATCTTTCGGGGACCCTTATCGGTCGAAGTTACGCCGGTTTTCCGCCGCGGACTTTGACCAAGATATTGACCAGGCGCCTTGACTTCGGCTGGCGGCACAAATTATACACGACTCCCGGCATTGACCTTTGAGTCATCAAGGATTAATGAATATTCCATGCCTAATTACGGCTTAGCCGATGACAAGTCAAGATCAATTGTGGACGCTTATCGGTCAAATCATGCCGACTTTTCGTCGAGCCCTCGGACATGATCTTGACTTTTGACGTCGGCTTTGTCCGTAATTTACATCGAATGCTCGTTAAGACTCGATTACCCGCCGGACTTTTAGGATCGTTTTTCTTTCGGTCGGTGGGACCCGCTTGCCACTATAGGACCCTCGCCCGGGTGTCCACCCTGGGAGGTCGAAATACGGGTGGAATACGAGGGCTTATAGACGTAGTGACGGGGCCCACCGATCCAAGAATCGAGTAGTTTGCGAAAAAGAAGAGCAATCTTTTCCAACCGATTAGGATAATAAAACATGTTTTAAGTAAACGTGAACAAATAAGCGCATGTTGCATGAGCCTAAAGCCCAAACACCTACCCTCCTTCCATTCCCGGACATACGAACCTTCATGTCCTTTCCCCGCTGACTCCGCACAAAGCTTGGTTTCGGGCACCGGGTCACCGTTTGATCAGGTTGGGAAGAGTCAAGCGCGTCATCGGCTTCGCCGTTTGTTCCGACTCGGGTTTGAGAATGTGCATCGCATCAGCCGGTAATGATGGGGATAACATCACTCCGCCTCCCGGGACCCCTCGGACGAGCAACGGTGGAATCGGTTAGCGAACGAGATGAGGTTACGACAGGAAGCACAACTAAATAGCCTTATGGAGGCTATTAAGAGTCACGGTCGGCCGCCGGCCTCAATCCCGATGGCACCTTCACCGTGGAAGAAGACGAGGATGCCAACCCCACTCTCGGTCGCCCGATTACACCGAGGATGCCGCCACCCACCTCCTATGGTGCCACTACGAGAACCCATGCTCCTCGATTTTCGGGACGGCCGGCTCCCAACCACGAGACCACCGGATCCATGCGGCAGAAGCGGCCTGAATCGGTGGGGGCAAAATCGGTACGGAATGTCTTCTCATGGTTGGGGCTATCTCGGAATGCCACGGCTAATCGGGATCCCTCCTCGATTCGGAACCGATCAATCCGGACCTCACCGCAACGGCCGCGGTTCGGAATGCCGCCACAACTTGGTTACGGGCCACGATCGGGAGCCCCTCCTCGGAGCAGTACTAGTTCATTGCTCCTCACACAAATCCATTCCTCACTCGAGACTTCTATGGGTTACCAAGCCTCCATCCCGGTGTCATCCGAATCACCGGGACCGCAGTACCCCCGGGTTACACACCTTCGCCACAAGCGGCCATGCAATTCAACAATCAGGGACGGCGGCCCGCACTCAAGCCTACTTACGGGCCCCACTCTGGAAATCCAAGTTATCCGGCTACATCGGGGCTGCCTCCACCTACTTTGCCGGTTGAAAATCAACGGCAAGCCGCAAGGTTCTACCCTTTTGCTCGGGCTCCTACTCATGCTCCCCAGGGTAACTCGGCCCGGGACGGAGGTTTTCACCTACGTCCCCGGATCGGCCGTTCCCTCCACCGGTCTGCCTCCGGTGGTAGCTCCTCTCTCTAGCTCGGCCACTAGCTTGAATGCCACGGTTCCGCCACAAGACCCTCATCTGGCTGGTTCATGGAACAACACGAGGAAATGAAAGCGCGGATCATTGAACCGACTTCCAAGTACGCCTTCCAGAGCCTGCTGGGACCCGGACTCCATTGTTCCTACGCCCCACAAATTCGTGATGCCTAATCTGGATCTCTTTGATGGGACCGCATGTCCAAAAACCCATTTGGACACATATACCTTGGCGATGAAAGCGAAAGGATGTACCAATCGGCGGTTGGGCGACTATTTGATCTATCCTTGAAGTCCGGTGCCTTAAAGTGGTTCTTCCGTTTGAAACACGAAGCCGGGGCTACGTGGGACAGGATTACCAATGCCTTCACGAGAAAAATATAAGGCCAACTTGGAATGGGAAACAAATAGGGTTGATCTACAAACAACGGTGCGGCGTCTGATGAGAATGTTGGGGACTTTTACAAGCGGTGGAATCGAAACTCGGTGAAATGGCCATCCCTCCTTCCGAAGAGGAACAATTGGACATCTTCCGGTCATGCTTGAAACCACATCGAGAGCCTCCCTCGGTCACTTCCCATACTCGGACTTACGGGCCATGGTTAACTCTGCGGCTAAGTTTGAAAAGGCCTACAATCGAAGAACCGGCCATTCTTGCACCCGCCTACTGTATATCGGCTCCTCCTGCCAAACACTGCCCCTGCTCTGCTAAAGGCAAAGAAATGATTAACTATGCGGGACGGGAATGCAATAACACGACTCCTTTTGCTCCCAGGAAAACCCAGTAGAGCCCAGACCGCGGGTCATAAATCTCGAAAACTTTGGAATGCCCTGAATGACATCTTTAGGGGGGGTGAAAGAAGGCTTCTGCGGCCTTTGGAGAATTTCCAACCCGAAATCCGAATGCTCCCGTGGATACTACAAAGTATTGTGCTTTTCATCAAGCTCACGGACATCGGCGACATCTCGCTTCACTCTGAAAAAGGCAATCCGAGGGCTAATAGAGCAAGGAAAGTTGGAAGGCCCCAGAAGGGCCTAACACGAGTCAAGAATCCTCTGCCAAGGAACCATAATCAGTGAATATGATTGAATGCGGAGAATCTTCGCATGACCATGAAGATCTTGATGAAGGTCCCCAAATACCGTGGCCAACCTCGTCGAGGATCCCGAATTCGGATTCCCCTCGGCCTTGAGGATATTGAGCGAATCAACCCATCTTGGTCTCATGTCGGAGACTCCTTGCAAGAATACGAGACCCGCTATTTCTCGGATGAAGGAAGGCCGATACCGAAGAACTGGGGTTGTTCCGTTCAAAATATGAGAGGACCATTTACACAAGATGGTTAGAACAATCGAGAAGAATCGAACAAGAAAGCTTAGGCGGGCGCTGTCTTGGGGCTTATCGGCAAAGAGGCCGAAGAGCGTGCGGAGCTAGTACACTTCTGCAAATTGGCTTTGGGAGAGCCCGAATATGATCCAGAGAACAGTGAAGAATCGAAAGAGGAGGATTCCTTCTATATCCTACACAGTGTCAAATACGTGCCACCCCTCTCACTCTTCCCCGCAATTTACGGGAGGAGAAGGCGAGTCACAATTGCCACTTCCGGGAATGGGAACATATGACAATTTTGCGGTTGCACGCACCCATATTCCCCAACGGATTTGATCGGCGTTCCCTCTCGGCGAAATCCCGGTAGTATGGGAAGAAGATTCAGATGACGGCGATGATGATGATGATGACGAGAGTGAAGAGTCAGCCGAGGCCCCGATCCAGGAAACAATCTGGAACAATCATGCCGAGAAATGAGTCCATGGGAGCCAGGCACAATGGTTGGTTGTCAGCAAGTGACGGCGAAAGACCGCCAGAAACGCGGATCGATACCAATGGAGGACCTACGAGGTGTCGCGCAGTAAGATGCATTTGTGGCCAATGCCGGATACTCCAGAGGATGAGGGCAATGAAAGCCCGCGCCTGCATCCGTACATATCCGAAATCCTAGAACACAACGTTCCTTATAAGAACTTTGACTAGTGAATGGAAAGGGTTTATTGAAGCACTCAGGTCGAGAATGGAGGGCTTCGGCCACGGAAGATGAAGAATTCGTAAACGTTATCGGATCTTTTTCTTCTTTCCCAAGAACGGATGGCATAACAACCTTAGTAAGGGTCACAAATGGCCACTCGAGCACGCCGAATGCCCGCAATCACCGAAAAGGGTTATCGATCCGAACGTCTCCCCGGTGGCCTTCATACCTATGAATCCACATGACGCCTTTCTAATTGCACTGTGCAAACAATGGACCCCGGTGCTCCTTATTTGGACACAGATCTATCGAGCCGCTACCTCAAACTCCGAAGGGGAACGTTGCCTATCCTTCACCTGTGGCCCTACTTGCAAGACCGAAAGAAAAAGAATATACGATGAGATGGAGGCCGATAGCCACAACTCAGGCCATCCAAGGGATGAAATCGAAAAGCCGCGAGCCCCCGACAATAGCGACTCTTGTTGCATGATAACTATGAGCAAGGCCGGCCATGAGAGTGAATCGGAGGACGCCCTAGCTGCTGTGGACCATCCAAGAGGCAACAACACAACCCCAAACCCAAAAGCTTGTGACTTGGGAAGCGGTTATAAGGGCCGCCCGGGAAGGAGCCGCAGCTCGGCCCCTCACTGTCACTAGACTCCGTCGTAACCAATGGCCAATAGCCAAAAGGGCTCCCCATTGACCTTAGCGGCATTGAAGAAATCCGGTCAAGAGACGACCGATGAGGAAGTTAATCTGTTGACCCGATGCAGGCGAGATCTTCCAAGGAAATCCCAAGGCGAGATAAGAAGGCCACGAGATCAAGCACCAAAAAAGAAGATCGCCGCCCTATGCTAAGACAGTGAAACTCAGATCCGAAAAAGAGGATCCCGTGCTCACCAGTTGAAGCAAACACGAGGCCAACATTTCCCTCTGGTCTCTACTCACTCGTCCTATCCCCATAAGCTGAAGGCTGGAAGAAAGCACAGCTCGCACTCGTGCCTATTGATGCTACTCCCGATGATGTGGTACACTGATTGGAAACATCCACTACGGGAACATAATAACTTTCACTGAGATCTCGACCTCCCTCAATTTGGGGCTGATCATAATGAGCCTCTCTTCATCACGAGTCCAGTTTGGATGAACGCGCCTCCCTCGGGTCCCTGGTTGATAATGGGTCCGGAATGAACATTCTTCCAGCAAAGATCATGAGCTTGCTTGATATCAAGACTACGAGACTTGAAGCCTTCTTCTCTCACGGTCAAGCTTACGACTCAACATCCCGGCAGTCCTCGGAGTTGCTACTTTAGACCTCTGGTTTGGACGAGAAATTGATACTGTGGAATTCCGGGTTATCGACATCCCGATTACTTTCAATGCCTGTTGGGAAGACCTTGGCTGCACCAAGTCAAAGGGTCGCCTCAAGCCTCCACCGGTGTGTGAAATTCGTCTCGAATGGGGATCGACGACCATTTACGGAGATTTAGTCACTTTAGAAGGCACGGATACGGGCGGAATACCTATTCTCGGAAATCAAACATGACGAGGAAGGTCACATGCTAACGGGCTTCACGGTCGAGCCTCCCAAGGCCCGAGTGTGCAACATAGATCGACGGTCACTCGGGATAAAATCCCAGCGGTCTTGAAAATGATGAGAAAAATGAGCTATCTACGGCCTCGATGCAGGGAAGCACCAACAAGGAACTCACAAACTCATCGAAGTGAAAGGACGAGAATACTCGCCACGGCACAGGATATGAGGCCTCCCGGTGGACCGCAAAGGAAAAAGATTTGAAGGCGCCACGGGGAAAGGTCCCGCCGACAACCCTAAATCTCTCCCCTTCGGTCCTAATTTGGTGACTACTTTGTAAAGGGTCCCACACAACCGGGAAACATCCACGAGCCCACTCCTACGGCGGGATGGCTAAAGCTACGGGATAGCCTCAACAAGTTCGGAAGGAACCAAGGCTAACCCGGTCCGTAGAATGTTCTTGGACCTACCCAAGATACAGGGCTACGGCTGCCATGAAGAGTGAGTATACCTTCGTAGGCGTGCGACACAGTGGAGCAGTTCGAAGCTCACAACCACTATTCCTACGCCGGGGAAGATCCGAAACCTGAATTCGGGCGCGGTGCCAAAAGCTAAGGCCACGGAATTTCCCTCGGATGATTGGGATGGTGCAGTTATGCGGCAATTGTTCGAAGAAGAAGTCCAGGTGCGGAACTGATTGATCTCGGCTCGGTCCAAAAGATGATAGCGGCAATTGAGAAAGGAAAACAAAAACGGCCACAGTTCCCGAGTCATGAGGCCACCAAGCAGCGATGCCGCTAAAGAATTGGGAAAACCTCTCGGGCCGTCGCGACCAAGGAGGAAATGATCACCAAGCTTGGATTGGTCCCCGTCCCTTTGTGTCAATCTAGGACAAGTCCTCCCAGTCTCTCTTTGTTAAGATCGAGTCTCTAGGGTCGTCAGGTGGCCTTACGCTGAAGACTACGAGTGCATGCAAGCGTTTGTATTCCCTTTCGTTTTCAATGAAATGACGAACCTTTACGAGTATCCCTTGATTGCCACTTTAACTAATGATGAATTAATTAATAAAAAAATTTTAATAATAATTCATTAGATAAAAAGCGAGACACATTAAACAAAAAAAAATCAAACAACAAAAAAAAAAAATCTTTAAGCGGGTTGTCAGGAAGAGGAAAATCGAGCCCGAGCTGCCGAAGAGATTTTGACGAGTGTGAATTTGGGAGCTGCGGAAGAGCCTAAAGAGACGCTTGATTGGTGATTTCTTGAAGGAATCGGAAAGGATGCTCTGCAAAGTCCTACAAAATCCTCAATTCAGGGAAAGTTGCCCTCTTCATCAAAGAAAACATCATGTGCGAGATACGGGTTGCAGTAGAAATCATCTCGAGATAATGGATCCCACTTCGAAGGGGAATGTGAAAAGCTGGCGGAATTCGAATAACCCGTCACAAGTCATCTCCTACGGGCCCCAAACCAACGGAGCCGTCGAAGCGGCAAACAAGACTCTGGAAAATATCATCAGGAAAATGGGCGTCAGGCGAGAGATTGGCAGAAGTTACACTGGCACTCTGGGGCTACTGGGAGACATCAGTCGGAAACGGCAAGCTGAGGGAAACACCTTTTGCCCTCACATACGGAATGGGCCGTACTCCCAATCGAGTGGAAATACCCTCGCTCAGGTATCTGTTGGAAAGCCGGATCAGCGAGGTCGAATGGCTACGAGTCGCCATGATGAATTGGCCTACTAGACGAACGCCGATTGAAGGCCATGGAACACATCCAGGGCCTACCAAGGAAGAATGGCTAGAGCCTTCGACAAGAAAGTAAAGCATCGGGAGATCAGAAGGTGATCTCGTTTTAAAAGAAAAGCCCCGATCCGTATCAACCCCCTCGGCAAATGGGAGACTGTATGGGGTCGGGCCATATGTCGTCCGGAAGATCTTCTCGGAGGAGCCATGCAACTTGCGAGACCTCGACGGGAATCCCTTTGTACACCCGGTGAATGGTGACAAGGCTGCGCGAGATACTACGCGTAAAACAAAAAAAAGAAAAAAGAAGGAAAAGTGCTAAAGAGTAATACCCAACTAGGTTGAAAACCCGAGAAGGGCGGCCTAGGTAAAAAACGAGGGTTGCACCAAAAAAAAACAAAAAAAAAACAAAAAAAAAAAAAAAAAAAACAAAAAAAAAAAACAAAAAAAAAAACAACAAAAAAAAAAAAAAAAAAAAAAAACAAAAAAGAGTTCACCGGGTTGAACTACGAAGACTGAAGCTCCTCAAAATGAGAGGAACGTGGCGGCGGAAACGGTTCGGTCTAAAACACAAATAAAAGCCATACTTTGGCATCAATACAATTGATCGAGACCATGAAAGCGTCTCGAAAAACTCTAAAGCAATTCAAATATTCATTACAAGTTAAAAGCTCTTTGATGAGTCTAAGCCCGATTCATTCCTACAAGCTGGCACCTGCTAAAAGAAAACTAAGATACATAATCAAACTAATGTGTACGCCATGACAAGAAAGGGATACTCGGAAACCTCGGAGTCACTCCAAGCCACTCGTCTTGGCCTCTCCCTCTTCTTCCCCTTCGAGTCTTCTTTTACGAGCAGGAAAAATGTCGGTGTTCCTCCTACCAAGCTACGGTATAGGGACGGGGTCTATCAAACCGGCCTCTGTCCCGGGGCCTTAGTAGCCACTAGCGTCATCCCTCATCTCCTGTAGCCTAGGCGGTAGCATAGGAGCCCTCCTCTCCTGTCTCTTGACGTAAGCCTCATAGTCGGTCACAGCGTCTCCGCTCACTGTCATGAGGGTTGGCCCTCGCCTCGGCCCTCCTCCTCTCGAAGCGATCGGGTCCTCCGCGCCCACAATGGCCTCACGCCGTCTCAAAATAGCCACGAGTCTCTCCCGGATGCCTCTCATACCAATCCGGGTACCCAGTGGTCGGGAACAGGTCTCGGACGCTTTGAGAATGACCCAGGAGGAAAGGCGTCATACCTCCATGCTCGGGAAAGAAATGGAAACAACGAGGGATCATCCATAGAAGCAGGAGCCACCACCACGGTGGCTATATCATCAAAACCCTCCAAAGGAACTGCTCCAAGCCAAAGCTGTCTCGGGACTAAAGCGGAATATAGAAGCTGGGCGAGAAAGCCCGGAAGCATGACCACGGGAGACCCGTCTGAAGCACTCTGCTTGAGTCTCCACCCGATGAGGCACCGAGCCATCGATATCTTCGGTGGGCGACCCGCCATCCAACGCTCCCACGAGCCACGATCATCAAAATCTACATCAACACCTCTCCTGGCAAAAGTCGAGGCACGATCATATCGAGGTTTCCCGAAGAACCCCCAAGCGCTCCATCGGCCCGCGGGGTCGAGAGGCAGGCTGCCCAGATGCATATACCGCCTTAGGTAGCTAATGCGTCGAGAGCATGAAAAGTCTCCCAGAATCAAAGGAACGACATCTACGCCGGGCGACGGTGAGCACGACGACATCCGGCGAGACCGATGGCAAATCCCGAAGGAATAGACCATGAGCAGGGTGCCAAACATACAAAGTGCAAAGGCATCCCAATAGGCATCATCCACCAAACCTAGGCCCCTAAATCGTCGGGAAGGCCGGAAATATCGAAATGATCGGGACCGCGGATCATACCTTGCGCTTCCTCAGGGAAAGATGAAGGAGGACGCACAATCTGTCGGCAAAAGAAGCCCCTCGGGCAAAGGGAACCGCTATCTCTTCCACCTCCAGGACCTCCAAGCAAGGCCCGAAATTCTTCGACAGTCGGAACAATCTCGTTGACGGAAAGGCAAAAGACATGCCTTCTAGTATCCCACAACGAAGAAGAAGCTCTTAAGAGGTCATAATCAGGAACCAATTCTTTGAGAGACCACAAGCATCGTATCTTGTACCTTTCTTGAAAGAATGATCTTCTCATGCATAATCTCCCTACACCAATCCTTGAACTTTTCAAAGAATGACATTTGCCTTTCTTTGGACAATTTTGATGGAGAATTTTTGGCCATTTCCATGTTTTTCTCTCTCTCTCCCGAAATTCCGGTGAGTTTGGAGGCTGAAGAAGATGATTTGAATGACATTTATGGTCGAACCATATCCAAACCACCGAAATAAATGAAAAGCTGTCGGATCTTGACCCCATCCGCGCGGATACAAGTGTCATTACCAAAAAAATGCACTTGAGTCCAGTGCTACACCAAAGAGGAATATTAGTCCGGTTGCTCGAAACTTGTGCAAAAACCTCCCCAAACCAGTCCATATACCAAACACCCTTGCAAAAAAAAAAAAACAAGGCTCATGCAACCTTTGCATTCATCTTGCATTGCATTCATAAAATAAAATCCTAAATTATTACATTCCAAAAAAAAAAGAGTGTGCATAAAAAAAAACAAACAAACATAAATAAAATCCTAAATTATTACATCCAAAAAAAAAAAAAAAAAAAAAATGTGCATAAAATTTGTACAAATCTAAATCTCAATCTCAAATCTCAAAAAAAAAAAAAAATCAATCGGAGTCTCCGGCGCCGATGTCTCCCCGGCCCCTCTTGCGACTCGGGCCGCCTCCTCGGGAGCCACTGAAAATCTCGGGCTCGGAATCGTCCTCGTCTCGAGAAAAGAGGCTCATCGGGACCAACAGGCACGCTCACGATAGGGCAAGCGAGATCTGCGAAAAATCGTATCCGAAGGTGAAGGCGTCGGACTCTGGACGTACGAAGACGACCCGCCATCTTTGCCAACGTGTCCACGCCGTGTGGATCCCGAGAATGACGTGATCCGAAGCGGCACCGCGCGGGGATCGAGGAGAGGAGACAAAGGAGTCTACGAAGAAGTCTACGAGCGAATAGGGAAGCCTCCGTCGACGGGCGCCGGCCGTGGTCGCCTCGCTCTAGCACGAGGAGCCGCATGGCGACCATCCTCTGATGAATCTCTTGGCCCCGATCACTTGCTTCGTCGGCTTCTCGACGACCACCTCCAGCGCACAAAAAGCAAAAGCGTCAAAAAAAAAAAAAAAAGAAGTGATGCTAAAGATGATGAAACAAAAGAAAGAAAAGAAGGGGAAAAGGTGAAGCCATACCTTCATGCCGGACGAGGCGGAAAGCTCGTGGAAGTCGCTCGGGGTGAGGATCTGCACCCTCAATCGGACCCCATCCTGGATATAGGAAAAATCCGTCAGGAGTGCCGCGGGATCCCAAGCCCCTCCTATCCGGAACACGAGGCATCCTCGGCCTCCTCAAGACGAATGTCGCATATGGCTCAATCGCCACGAAATCCGAGAAGTCTTTGGCCGGCTCGGTAATCATCCAGTCACGGACCGATCGCTCGGGTGCATCATATCGGCGGGAGGCTCCACCGGGGTGTCCTCAAAGGCGAGTTCACGCCATCTTCGGCGCGTCGCCCTCTCTCCCGAGATAATATGCATCGCAGTCGGACCTCTCAAAATCCTCCATTGCCACAGTCCGGATCTCGGCGCCCTTCAGTGCGCCACCTCAGCGATCCCGGGGGAAGAATATCATCCCCTCAATCTGTCTCGGCCTCCGTCGAAGGAAGGCAATCCAGCGTACGAGAGTCGTACGCCCCCTGGAGCTTATCTTCTCCGGGCATGCTTGGACCAAGGCTGCATGGCCGGATACGCCCAGACGTACTCCGCATTTTGCCGCCACATCGTGACGTGGAAAAACTCCAACGCCCGTACACTGCGAAAGGTAAAAATCCAATCAATCCGGTCTGCAAAAAGAAAAGTGCGTGCTCAAAAAAAAAAGAGGAAAGCAAAAAAGAGCTTATACCTCAGGGGCAAACTCAAGCGGTACAAAGAGCTCACGGCCTTATTTGTACCTATCGAACAAAATAAAGCTCTGCCGGCCCGGCCTCTCCCCACGAGACATCTCCGGCCGTCTCCATGTCCTCCAAGGACCTCAGCAAGGCAAAGCGCCGTCCTCGGCATGCCCAAGAGGGTGCTCGAAAAAGCAAACCACAAGAAGGCCACAGCAATCGATCGGCGCCTATCCTCTCCTCCCGGCCTCGTAACTCGCTATGGTCTCCACAATCTTGCCGTAGACCACGGCATACTCCATCCCCATCCCCTTTTTGGGAATAGGGGAAAATCCCGAAAGAGCACGTGAGATCGGCATCGGCTGTAGCCATCCCGCCACTCAATCTTTGCGTCCATTAAAGGACAGGCCCGTGATCGCGGCATAGTCGGAGGGCGTAGCAGTAGCCTCGCCCCGGAAGAAGTGGAAGGTGTGGGTCGCGTCCCACAATCTTGCGTGAGCAAACATCGAAGCCCTTGCTCTTAGGGAACTTGACCGGTCCCCTCGAAGCACTCGACAAACTCCCGAGCCCCGTCTCGACAACAATCATCTCGGACTCGGCAAAGCTCCTCGGCCCGCATTCGGAAGCCGGTCCCACAAGTCAATCACGGGGGACTCCACCGATCCTCGAGTCTTCATTTTGTTGTTTGCTCCGTTACAAAACGGTTTCCATACTGCAAAAAAAAAAAGAGAGAAAATGTCAAAAAAAAATTGCATTTGCATTTGCACACAAAAAAAAAAAAGCATACACATGCATTAAAAAAAAAAAAAAAAAGAATTTCGACGACATATGTGGCATACAATGAGCATAGCCCCATTTTTCTCGCACAAGAAGACAGTTTTCAGCAAATCCCAATGCATTCATCAAAAAAAAAAAAAGAGATGCATATCCTACAAGAAGTTGACGGAAATAAAACTCCGTCCCATTTTCATAAAATAACATGCATACCATCCATCATCTCAAAAAAAAATTGCATACATGCATATCATCCATCTTACATGCAACGGGAGAAAAAATCCGTCCCACTTTTCAAAAAAAAAAATCCTAAACATACATACATCTCATATTGGCAAAATGCCCATTCTTTCCAAACAAAATGCATGCATTGCATCATTCATCAATATCAATATTCAATTTCAAAAAAAAAAATCATCATCATCAACATGCAATATTCAATTTCAAAAAAAAAAAAAAATCACAATTTTCGAATTTTCACATGCAATTTTCGAATTAAAAAAAAAAAATGGCGAAAATGCCAATTCTTTTTCCAAGCAAAATGCACATTTTGGGTTACTCACATAATCATCAAGATTCAAAGACAATGAACATGCAATATTCAATTTCAAAAAAAAAAATTTCAAAAAAATCACCCAAAATTCAAATTTCAAACAAGAAATCAACAAAGGGATCAAAGGGTTTCAAAGTATACCGTTCGGAGATTCGAATCCGAAGCCCAATGTTGCCAAGCATCGGGGTAGTGCTCCTCCACTTGTCGATTGCGAAAGATTGTAATGCCTCCTCATCCGGACGAGCTCCAATCGCCTCTCAGCTACCGGGCCACGTCCTTGGCCTTGAAAAGCGCCTTCCGTGTTCCATTGCTCAAAAAATCGAAGAAATCGGAAGATTTTGAAGCTTTTTGGCCAACGATGGCGGTTCTCCTCGGTTTCTCTCTCTCTCTCTCTCGACAAATTTCAAAAAGCTGAATGGGGAAGAAGAAAAGGGCGTTGGCCCTAATTAATACCCACTGGTTTTCAAACCCTATCACGCGCGCGGATAGGATTACGAGGTCAAAATGACCCTTTTGCCCTTTATAAATTCCGGGACTGCAATTCGAGTCCCAAACTTGACAAAGTTAACCAAAGTTAACCAAAGTCGGCCCCTTGTCAAAGAAAATCATTCCCGGCGGTCAAACGTAAGACCGAGTGCCTCGAGAAAGATAACGAGATCCGTATCTTTCATCAAAATCTTCCGGCGGTCAAGCGTAAGACCGAGTGCCACGAGAAAGATAACGAGATCCGTATCTTTCATCAAAATCTTCCCGGCGGTCAAACGTAAGACCGAGTGCCCGAGAAAGATAACGAGATCCGTATCTTTCATCAAAATCTTCCGGCGAGTCAAACGTAAGACCGAGTGCCTGAGAAAGATAACGAGATCAGTATCTTTCATCAAAATCTTCGGCGAGTCAAACGTAAGACCGAGTGCCCTGAGAAAGATAACGAGATCCGTATCTTTCATCAAAATCTTCCCCGGCGGTCAAGCGTAAGGCCGAGTGCCACGAGAAAGATAACGGATCCCGTATCTTTCATCAAAATCTTCCCGGCAGTCAAACGTAAGGCCGAGTGCCACGAGAAAGATAACGGATCCGTATCTTTCATCAAAATCTTCCGGCGGTCGAACGTAAGGCCGAGTGCCCGAGAAAGATAACGAGATCCGTATCTTTCATCAAAATCTTCCCGGCGGTCAAAGCGTAAGACCGATCTCCCGAGAAAGATAACGAGATCCATATCTTTCATCAAAATTACCCCGGCGGTCAAACGTAAGACCAATCTCCCAGAGAAAGATAACGAGATCCAGTATCTTTCATCAAAATCTTCCGGCGAGTCAAACGTAAGACCGATTTCCTCGAGAAAGATAACGAGATCTCGTATCTTTCATCAAAATCTTCCGGCGGTCAAACGTAAGCCGATTTCTCGAGAAAGATAACGAGATCCCGTATCTTTCATCAAAATCTTCGGCGAGTCAAACGTAAGACCGAGTGCCACGAGAAAAGATAACGAGATCCGTATCTTTCATCAAAAATCATTCCGGCGGTCAAACGTAAGACCGAGTCCCGAGAAAGATAACGAGATCCCGTATCTTTCATCAAAATCATTCGACGACGGCGGTCAAGCGTAAGGCCAGAGTGCCTCAGAAAGAAACGAGATCCCGTATCTTTCATCAAAATCATCCAACGGCGGTCGAACGTAAGACCGATTTCCCAGGCGAATACGTTGATTTTCCCCAGCAAAGGCTAATTGCGAATCCCCGGCCAAAGTTAACGGAATCCCAAGCCAGCGGAATCTCGAGTAGATCTCGAACTACGAAAAGGAGCTTGATTCCCAGCTAGGGATACGTAGGTAGCCTATCATTAGATCCGGCCCCTCGACCGAAAGGTCCTCGCTTCGGCGGCGGAGGCAAAAGTCCACGAAAGGCCATTTCAAATTAAGGTCAGGCGGGGCACAAAAGCCATCATAAAGGTTCGAGGCACCTAGAAGCCATCATCATCAAGGTTCGAGGCACCTAAACGCCATCTCAAGGTCCAGAGGCACCTAAAAAGCCATCATCTCGAGGTTCGAGGCACCTAAACGCCATCTTCAAGGTTTGAGGCACCTAAGGCGCCATCACTAGAAAGCGATAAATCGCAATCATCCCAGCGAGAGACCAGAAAATGGTGTTCCTATCCCAGCCCGGAGCGGATAGCCATCGAGACCGAAAATGGTCATCTCTTATCCCAGCGAGTTTCTTTCCGACCAACTTGGCTTGTAGAACTCGCTCATCGGAGTTCGAGGCACCTAAAACGCCATCATCTCCGAGGGTCAAAGACCCGAACTACGGCAGCTTGATTCCCATTCGGGATACGTAGGTAGCCTATCGCTAGGATTCGGCCACCCGATCACTCGATCATCCGCCAAATATGGAGCCTTACTCTTATCGAGCGACCCAGCTTCCTTGAAAGCGCCGTCGTAGAGGCTACTGTAAGTGCTCAAATTTGAGCTTGTTAGAATTTTCGTTAGAAAATTAACGAAAGTTATAACATTTCTAACAATTCCTAACAATCCTAACTTTTCTAACAAAGTGAGGGTAAAATGGGCATTGTTATTTAAGGTTAAACCTTAAAAAGAATCTTAAAAAGAAAAACAAAAGAATAAAACCACAAATAGAAATCTTGGAAACATAATCATTTGGTCAATTTGAATTTTGAAAGAAATATTCCCCTTGTCCAAAGCTGGACTGCATTTAATGAACGATTGCACTTGAGGGGACTTGTCCGCGCGGATGAGTTTGCATTTTCAGGAGGGCTATAAATTGAGCCCTCCGAGTCACAAAAATAAGGAGGAAAAACACATTTTGCAGAACCTCGGCGAAATATAGAGAGAAAACGAGTGAGAATTCACTTGAATTGTCACCATTTTCTCTCAATCTTTCCTGACTCATACTCATCCACTCACTCTCATATTAAAGCCCTAAACACTCATACATACAAGCCAAACACTCAAAGAACCACAAGGAAGATTGGTAAACCCTCCTTCTCCTAACCTAAAATCTCATCCATTGCATGCATCTTCCAAACTACAAAATGTAGTTCTTTCATCTTCTTGCTCTAGATCTAAGAAGATCACCATGGAAAGACCATCTCCATGGATGATCTTCTACAAAGATCAACAATTATTTTCAAGTTCTTCTTACTTTCTTGCAAAGAAAACTCATTTTCAAAACCCTAAAAACCATTTTCAAGCATAAAATCTCATTTTCAAAGGATAAAAATCCCTTCCCAAGCAAATGAAATGCTTAGTCCTAATGTACCCCAAGGATGGTTTGGTATAGTTGATTCACCACTAAAATGTCTAGTGATCACTAACCAAAACCTAGGGAAATGGGGACAAGCATGGATGCAAAACCCCCTTAAAATCATATATTTCTTTCTTGAGAAGTTGCTGTCCAGTAGCAATTTTCTCAGACCTCAGTCCATGGTCTTAATTTTTGGACACAGATGAACTTGGAATTTGGTGTTGACTACAAAATACTTTTTGTAGCCAACATCCAGAGCTTTCCAGACATATTTTTACTTTATTTTTTGGGTGAGTAAAACTCCTCTTTTCAAATTTTCTTTCAGAGGCTAGTTCATCAGCTTCTGGGAATCCAGATCTCATATCTGAGGTTTCCAGAAGGTTTTGACCCCTCAAATCTTCTCCAAAATGGAAAATTCCTTCGCACAAACTTTATTTAAGGTGTCTAGAACAACTTTCATTCTCTGAGTTTATCCAGATTATGAAGTTTTAAGACCCTTGAATCCATTTCAAAATCAAAAGGTCCACTGCCTTTTTCATTCTGGCAGAAATGGCTCTCAACTTCAAAAGGTCTTTTGAGTACCAAATCTCAATCCAAAAATCTTCCAAAAAATCATGGGATCAGTTTAAAGTCTTAAAAAGATATCCCAATTTTTACTTTTCTGAGTTTCAACTTATTTTGGCCAAAATACACACACACACACACACAAATGATTTTCAGCTTGGAAGACTCGTTTTACGAGGCGCGTCGGGTGCACACTAACGTCCTTCCCGACGCGTAACATGACCTCCGAACCTAAATCTCTGATCTCGGGCTTTTTTCAAAGTTTTGGCCCTCAAAATTAAAATGGCGTGGCGACTCCGTTTTCGTTGATTTTCTTTCAAACAAAAAATGGGAAAATTTTCGGATACACATCATCACAGCCGTCACACAACGATCATCGGTTAGCTTGGCCGATCACGATAGCCTCCCAGGTTATGTGAAGTAACCTCCTTCGATACTGATGATGGACTGGGTCCACACGAAATTTCATAAACAGAATAATTATAAGAAAAAGGTAAAAAAAACACACAATAACGACGAGAAAATAACGTATGATATATGTATACGCATCCAGGGGCATGAGCACGTAGTCCGGATCTACGAATCGACTACGGATATGCGGTTGCACACATCTCAATCGCTCCCAAGCCCAAATCTATATCAATTAAATATATATCAAAAACTATAAATAATGCCGCTAATTTGAAATCAAACTTAAAAACAACAACATAATGAACATTAAAATGAGATAAACATACTGTAGAACGTTGAGAAATCCTCCGCACTTGTTTCGTCGATGGTTAGTCGCACTACACCGGCTCTCGATATAGGAAGCGAGCGACGCACTTCCCCAATTATGCTTGGCGGCCACAGGAAACATCCCCAAGCGAGAGGGAGATAACACAACTTAACCTTGTTGTTCGTACGATCGGGCATGACCGTAGAACCCAGGCGAGCATGATATATGCACGTACGTACATATCCACAATCTAAACGGCGGTATCATCGGCGACATCATGGAAGTGTGGAAAACATGCTCGTAATCCACCACGAGCTTCGAGACTACTCCCATCTATATCTCTCGGGATTAGGGACAACCCCTAAAAGCTGCTGACAGACACCCCGCCAATCTATATGTGTTGGGAACCTAGCATCAGTAACATCATCCCCATCAAACGGCGACTCGGAAATCATGTCGATATCCTCTAGGGTGATCGTCATCTCACCAACCGGGAGGTGGAATGTATGGGTCTCCGGACGCCATCTCTCGATCAAAGCCTCCAGCAACCAATAATCGTACTGAACTCTCCCTATGTAGTGAACTCCACTAAAGCCGCACTCGACCAGTCTAGACAATATCCTAGGAGCTAATGCGGCGGGCAAGGAGGCACCATGACGAAAAGACAGGGGACTAGCAACCTCTACATCGACCCAAATAAACCGAGCTCTATGGTTCGATCTTTGGGTCGAACAGGAGCTATCGATAGGCCCGGGATCAATGAAGGATTCCATCTGTTTATTTCAATATCAAGGTTGGTAATTAATAATCATTTTTTTTGTAAATTGTGTTTCTTCTATATTCATTATTTCCTAAATACTTTATAGGTACGTGGTTATTGTTCTACTCGCCACACTGTATATCAACTCATACAGCTGCCTCGTATGTTTAATTCATACGTGAAAGTGATTACGTGGTTGAATACGAATCACCTCAGCTGTGCTGGTTTCCAACCTATATACCTTATAAGTACTTCTTTTGAAATAAGTAAATTGTTTGATAACTATAAAACATACGAGACAGTAAAATTTGACTTTTTTGAATAGTAAGATTGACTAAATACTTTATAGGTACGTGGTTATTGTTCTATCCGCCACACTGTATATCAACTCATACAGCTGCCTCGTATGTTTAATTCATACGTGAAAGTGATTACGTGGTTGAATACGAATCACCTCGGGTTGTCTTTGGTTTCAACCTATATACCTTATAAGTACTTCTTTTTAAAATAAGTAAATTGTTCTTTTGAAATAAGTAAATTGTTTAATAACTATAAAACATATGAGCGGTA